>CP136061.1:361090-727605 GCA_032622095.1 Siphonodentalium dalli
CAGGCGCTCGTATATAGGTAGTACTAGTACCCACCCACCACCCCATCCCACCACCGATAGTATGTTATGCGCCGCAGGCGCTCGTATATAGGTAGTACTAGTACCCACCCACCACCCCATCCCACCACCGATAGTATGTTATGCGCCGCAGGCGCTCGTATATAGGTAGTACTAGTACCCACCCACCACCCCATCCCACCACCGATAGTATGTTATGCGCCGCAGGCGCTCGTATATAGGTAGTACTAGTACCCACCCACCACCCCATCCCACCACCGATAGTATGTTATCCGCCGCAGGCGCTCGTATATAGGTAGTACTAGTACCCACCCACCACCCCATCCCACCACCGATAGTATGTTATGCGCCGCAGGCGCTCGTATATAGGTAGTACTAGTACCCACCCACCACCCCATCCCACCACCGATAGTATGTTATGCGCCGCAGGCGCTCGTATATAGGTAGTACTAGTACCCACCCACCACCCCATCCCACCACCGATAGTATGTTATCCGCCGCAGGCACTCGTATATAGGTAGTACTAGTACCCACCCACCACCCCATCCCACCACCGATAGTATGTTATCCGCCGCAGGCGCTCGTATATAGGTAGTACTGGGAATATTTTTAGTCACTTTAATGCTGGGTACACGTTTTGACCATGCTACCTTATCTTCTGGAAACATATTCTGGTTGTCGAAGTCTGCCTGGGTACAATCCCGATTGCAGCCTGACATAGAAAGACATATTTATTATGACTGATCATCAACGTTCTACTGGTTGTGTATTCTGGCTTGTCAGTTGTGTGCTAAATCAGCTGATTGAAAACAGCTTGTTGGCTATTTTGTAATAATCAGACACATACTGAAAGAGTTATAGTCTTGACAATCTTCTAGATTCGTAATTAGTTACAATTATCAGTGAGTTGACAGTGACTTGCTGAGGCACGTCCGTCTTGACATGGTTCTCAATTCGTACTTACAGTAATGCCCTAAATAATCGAATCCTTAAACACAGCAAAATTATGGGTAATTTTTCAGGATTTAGTCGGAAATATGGCTTGTTGCCATTCATTGCAAAGCTCAGTGCTTACTATTACCCATAATTCTGCTGTGGTAATTAAGAGTCGATTATTTAGGGCAATACTGTAGTTACAATTATCAGTGAATTGACAGTGACTTGATGGGGCCTTTCCATCGTGACAGGCTTCTAGATTCGTATTAGTCCAAGTCTTCTTGTACTAAAACCAGCTAAGATATTGGTATGGCATCTCCATCCCAATATCTTAGCTGGTTTTAGTACGAGAAGACTTGGACTAGATTCGTATTAGCTTAGTTTGCTATTTGTATTTGTGTGATAATCAGATTTCCACTGATACATACTGAAATATTGAGTCTTCACTGTCTATTTTAGTTACAATTAACAGTAGATATATTGACTTGCTGAGGCGTGAGCAGTCTAACCCTTTGGACACTGCAGGAGAGCAACAATAGTTAATGTTAAATCAACCAAGAGTAGACATACATGTATCTCCCGGAATAATAGAATATAGTCTATAGAATGTTAAATTATTTTGTCTTATTTGAGAAACATGAACCAAGATGGTTTTATTGGTATATTAATTGACTAGCACTTGTAATACAAAGGCACAAATTATACTTATTTATATGTTGATTGAGGGGAGCCCTAATAGTTAACACAGACGAGTAATTACCGGCCTCCTTATTAATATACGCCCTCCTTATTTTGGTTTTATGGGGGGGGGGGGGGGCAATGGGTCCTGGATAAATTACCTTTAAAATCATAGTTTGCTATATTGACACAGCATGACAAGCGGTTCATTTTAAATCACATTATTTAGAATTACAACCAAAAATAAACAATGTTTTATTTGAGACATACAATAACTTGCTTCATTCTTTGTGTCGTTACATTATTTACTGCATATTATCTACAGCATGCTTGTCCTGCTTATTGGCCTAAAAAGATGGATGTACCAATTGCCTTCGGGAAAACAGCAATAGTTCTGAAATCAGAAGAAAGGATGACATCTTTCACATTAAGAGAACTGACAATTTGGAAAGTGAGTATTATTCTGTGAAATTATTTTTGTTTCACATGTGTGAAGTTACTGATGGCTCATATGTTCAATAATCATTAACTGCTGTTAGCTTTATAAACTTATGGGATGAGCTGGTGTCTGTTTTGTGACCATACGTTTTATATTATTTGCTTATTAGACATTGGCATAACAGTTTAATGCAATAATATTAATATTACATATCGTCGGTGGGCTACCAAAAGGATGTATATATACTTTTTTGCAAATTATCAGGAGAAGCAAAAAACTTAATAAATCTCAAATGTGTTGTCAAAATAACAAGAATTATGTATATATAACAAGTTCACACAATAGGCAATATGCCCACTATGGTTAGAGACATGAATTAAAAGCTTTTATTTTTAATATTTATTTTTATTGACATGTCACCAATTTTCGACGTACATACAAGGTTTTGGAATAGTGGTGGTAATATTTTTTCAAATTCCAGAATGTCGTATGCTAAACATTAAAGATGGATTATCTCGCTTCCTTTATGTGTATCAGAACGGGCCTGAAGTTCCTGCTCTTTCCATTTGTTGTGTGGTTGATATCCAATACTCTGAGTACTCTGACCACCAAGATGTGTCTCCAAATAAATAAAAAAGTTGTACTATATTTTTGAGAAAAAAAAATTTCCGTCACCCAACCAAAATGAAATTGTACGATATTTTGGAAATAACAACTCAATAGCGAGGGAACAAGTATTTTCCAGATGACTGAGGGGCACATACTGTGTAATTTGACACGGAGAATCTGATTATGCAAAAAAGTTTTTCCCGCCAAAATTGGGTATACATCCTTTTGGTAGCCCACCGACGATATGTGATACGCGAATATGTGATTAAACAAAGCTGACAAATCAGTGATGCTGTGCAGAAAATACATGTATTGCACACTTCGAAGTGAATGAAAATAAAATATGATATACATAGTGATGCATACCATGTCTATAAAATGATACATACATGTATATCAATGGTTTAACACAAACAATAACCACGTGTAGTATAGTCGTGGATCATTTCATGTCGAATAATTAAAGGTCACCTTTATGTAAAGAAAACGAGTGTTCAGTTGCAGAAAGTTCATTGACCGAAAGTAGTCGACCTCCCCAACTTATTGGCTTCATATGTTGCCTGAAATTATTTGTTCTGTCTGACTGACCAGTGATTTGACAGTAGCTGTACGCATGTCGCAAGCAAAGATGACCAGCGGAATCTAGATATACAGTAATGCCCTAAGTAATCGACTTCTTAACCACAGCAGAATTATGGGTAACTTTTCAGGATTTAGTCGGAAATATGGCTTGTTGCCATTCATTGGAAAGCTCTTGGGGAGAGCTTTCCGATGAATGGCAACAAGCCATATTTCCAACTAAATCCTGAAAAGTTACCCATAATTCTGCTGTGGTTAAGAAGTCGATTACTTAGGGCATTACTGTATGCGAATTCAGATGATGATGAACATTGTTTATGGGAGACATATTTCATGCCTGATCAAGCCTGCAAATAGGGTGTCTGTCATTTGCAGAATGAGGTCCCCAGAGGGTGAATTTAGTGATGCTATCCCACACAGTGGGCTAGCATCACCAATTTCACCCTCTGGGGACCTCATTCTGCTTAGAATCATTTTCTGGGAAGTATCTATAGTCTCAAATTAACTTTGTTTTTAGTTACTTTTTCCCTTCTGGGAAGTTTCTATATCCCCTAATTTGCAGAAGATAAAATGCATAATTGAGGTGTCCAATAGGTGAACATCACCAACTTCAACTGGGGAACTTCAATCTGATCCTAGGACTCCCATAGCAGTTGAGGCCTAAGCAGAATGAGGTCCCCAGAGGGTGAATTTAGTGATGCTAGCACACTGTGCGGGATAGCGTCACTAAATTCACCCTCTGGGGACCTCATTCTGCAAATGACAGGCACCCTATTTGCAGGCTTGTGCCTGATACAATAACTTGGCTTACTTTATTCATAGAAATTAAAAATTATAGTATTAACCCTTCCATGACTGGAGCTTCCTCAAATTCTGTTAAAACCATGTACCACAGCAATCTCTTATATGCCAGTACATTTATCCCATACATGTATCCCATAGAGCCTCGCATATATAAGAGAATGCATTAGCCTAACACCATATTTACTTTGACCTTGTAAACCAGTGCATTCTCATATATGCAAGGGTCCCTAAAGCACTGGCACATTATCTTTAATGCCGCACCAGCGTGGCTCCAATCATGAAATGGTTACCAGACAACCTATGTCTATATTGATTGAATAGACTCACAAAATGGCATCAATAAGTCAAGAAGATTATACTCTGATTTGTATTTTTTGGACGGGTTTTGTACAGAAATGAATATCTGCTCTCAAACCTGCATATTTTTGAGTGAATGTTCTTTTTTACAAATTTAACTATACTCAAATAAACTCCATGATCTTTAATGCCGCACCAGCGTGGCTCAAATCACTCAAATAAACTCCATGATATTTTACTGATTGGACAACTTAATTTCAAAGTATTACAGTCTATCTTGGTGTAAACAGTATTTAATCCATATAATTCATAAAGTAATTACAATATAATAACAAGTTATGGTATGGAGGGGATTCGACAACAAGCTGATAGCTCACATGTGTCGTCTCTGGTTATGGTGTGACTGAGTCTATCTTCGTCATTCAGTTGAATTTTATAAATTACCTTGTGTTCTGTTCTCTTTCTCCAGGATGAAAGTAGTCGAGAAGTTACTCACATTCAGTTCTTATCGGGCTCTGATTTCACCGACACGGCCAGTCTTCATGATTTCCTACTGCTGCTATCGGAGGCGAGAAGTTATCAACAAATCAATGGGCGATTCCTGGTTCATTGCAGGTTAATTTCAATCAGCAATTTTATATATAATCAATCTACCAACAACCCATCAATATGTTGTTTTAGTGTACGTCGATGGTTCATTCCTGGTTCATTGCAGGTTATTTTCTATCAGCACATATTTGTGTAAACAATATATGAACAACCCAATCAATACATGTACATGTATATCGATACATGTACATGTATATTGTTTTACCCTTACCAAATTTCCCTACCCTAATTTCTCATGAGTTTCTCCTGTGAAACTCATGCTAGTTTCTCACATGAGTTTCACAGTAGTTTTTTAAGATGCAAATGAGGTGGGTGGAGCTCTAATATATAAGTGTACATTACAGTAGGGCCCGACGAATCGGCAATTTCAACATCGAATCGAATCTCGAATCGAATCAGGATAATGATTCGAAATCGAATCGAATCTCGAATCGAATCTTTTTCAAACACTTTAGTAGATTCGCGGTACCGATCGGTGGAAGGTACGAGCAAAAATGGGTGCAAATGTCAGATGATTTTATAACGTCGGTGAGATAACTCAGATTACGAAGAAGGTTCATTGAACTTAATTTCTATGACATGATATATATAAATACAATATTTAATCACAGTTTAAAACAGTTTAATATATGAGAATGGCACGACACCATTTCATATTTTGTGCCACTGCCAGTATGCGTGAAGTTCTCGAAAGAAAGCAGTTTGGAACTTTGGAGTTAATGGAGTCTGATTCGAGTCATTGCAAACGGGAACTCTTCTGCGCATGTACGCTTCACCTTGTCGCGCACAGCAGGCACGCGCGATATCAAAATTGCGCATCGTCACTTAATTGGGAATAGCGCATACGCAAACGGGATTACAGAGAACTATATATAGTATCCCAACTTGGGCCTATCTGTCGGAAAGCTGAATGGTTAACAAATTATATTCCATTTCCCGGATAAAGATGTTGGTCGGATTTCGAGATAGCATGATGGAGCCCAAAATGTTTATTTAATATATTTATATCGTTTTAATTTTGAGTTAAAAAAAATATGATATTATTTGATTGATCTGAGTAACGCAATATAGGCTTTTCTGGTAAGAATGTCAGATACCGACATACAAATATGTCCCACAAGAAATTCACTAACTTCAGTATCGCGACATTTCTGGTTTTATGTGGTGGAGGAAACCGTGTGCGTTACGATTATGGTACAACCGCGATGAACACGCAAACCATCACAGACCTATACCTGCATGCTGCACAAGTTGCACCGACCTTCCACGAGTAACCAGCACTGGGACTGGTGGGGCAATATATACGAGCAGTGAGCTTTTGGGCAACTTACCCTATACACATTGGACCATGGTGGTCACACATGGTCGCGGAAGGAGACATGTGTTAAGTATACGTATTGGGGATAATATGAATAATTTTTATAGATAATGCAGTCTATTCCCAGTGATAAAGAACTTATATATAACGATTCGAAATATCCCGAATCACCCGACCGCTTTCGAATCGAATCGAATCGGAATGTAAGATTCGAAATTGAATCGAATCTCGAAGCTTCGTCGGGCCCTACATTACAGGTAATTTTTAATCAGCAATTATAGTTATTACACACTTAGTCGTGATTTATAAGTATTTCTTGATGAATTAAAAGTGATAATGTCACACCTGTGAATTATGTCACCGGTGAGAGCACGCGATTATTGACAGTTCCGTTCTAAGCCGGGACTATTTTCACTTTCTATGGCTCAAACATGGTTGAAGTTGAACAGAAACGAACTGCTAACGATGATGCAGAAGCAGTTAATAAACCGGTAAATGAAGAAGAATCTTATGTCACGTTATCATCGAAACCAATTGATTATTCTGTTTATTACACACTTTCAACCACTAATTTTGACTCCGATGATCCAGACGATGTCATATTCCAGTCAAATGAACTATAAAAAATTCCATGTGAATAATAAATTTATTCAGTTCCGAGCTAAATTTCCACGTCTTGCTCTTCGAGTGTTTGTTTACGTCGATGATTAAAATATTGTCACTTCAAAACATAGTTTTCTACTTTTAGCACGATTTCCAAACATTTCATGTATGAACCAACATTATTTACACACACCATCAGAATCTTCACAATATCCCGTCCCAAGTGCCATGCTTGTTCGGTCAGAATAAACACAAATTCAACAGAAATTTTCCGAAACTTTAAAAAATGAATCGCACCAAAGTGAATCAAAATAATGAGGTCAATCTGTATCGTTACATCACAATTATTTAAATTATGTGTCCATCCGCGTAACTGCACTCGCAACTGTACGTTGGGGTTCAAAATGGGAGAATCAGTTGATCTGGGCTTATTTTGTCACATCTTCTCTTTAGAATTAGCAACTTTTAGTGGTTGAAAGTGTGTAATAAACAGAATAATCAATTGGTTTCGATGATAACATGACAAAATTCACTCGGGTAGCTGGTCCTATTGGTAAAACCCTCGTTCGCTCCGCTCACTTGGGTTTTACCAGGCCCGGCTCCCCTTGTGAATTATGTCACGTAATCATCGACACCATGCACTTGATTACTCTCCATATAATCAATCGACGAACAACCGAATCAATTTGTTGCTGAAGTCCAAGGATTAATGTTTGTCTTATTAAAAGATATAAATTTATTGAATAGCGATGCAGAATGATATTTATTGAATAGCGAGGCAGAATGATATTTATTGAATAGCGAGGCAGAACGATATTTATCGAATAGCGAGGCAGAATGATATTTATTGAATAGCGAGGCAGGATGATATTTATTGAATAGCGAGGCAGAACGATATTTATTGAATAGTGAGGCAGAATGATATTTATTGAATAGCGAGGCAGAATGATATTTATTTCGCAAGTATTGCTTTATTTATTTTTTTTATTTACTGCAAAATACAGAAGATTTCAAAACGTTTAATAACAATATTTGTCTTCTTGCACAAATGCAAACTGATTATGTAGACAACATCATTGACGACGTCAGCAATAACTGAATATGTCTTCACTAAATTATGAAATATATGCTACATAAATAATACATGTTCAATTTAGTAAAGCAATAATGACCTAAAGTTCCGTAGATTACAAGCTAGGCGTGCAATTAACAAAAAACAACACAGATATATGAGCAGGTTACTGCTATAACAGTCGTTTGTCATGCCACGACATAAAACTCGAACCTATTGTTCTCGTATTAACCTAACGTCATGACAAACTTGTGCAATAGCATTAACCAGTTAACATGTTTGTGTCATTCGATTTATATACAAATACAGAAGAGAATGAAGACGATCGATTAGACATTTACCCTCCAATACATCTATTGTGAACACTCTTAAAGATATGTCAGCATGCATTCAGAACTTACAATATAACACAATGAACTAAGTCGGGACATATTCACACACCTGGAGAATATGTGAGGAAAATCTCATGATGTGACTCAAGGGTCACTCATGTGCTAAATATTGATTGTTTGAAATGTATAGAATGTACAGTAATGCCCTAAATAATCGACTCCGTAACCACAGCAGAATTATGGGTAATTTTTCAGGATTTAGTTGGAAATATGGCTTGTTGCCATTCACCTGAAAGCTCTCATTGAGCGGGGGATGGGGACACCCCTTCCAAATCTTCTCAGGTCCATTCCCAAACCCCATATAAATAAATAAAAATTGCTTATCTTTCAGTGACGGTATTGGTGCTACTGGGGTGTTCATTGCTGCCTGCTACCTCGTAGATCAGGGTGGGGTGGAAAACAGCGTGAATGTGTTTAGTTGTGTCGAGCAGCTACGTGGACAGCGGGCGGACATGGTTCCCAAGCTTGTAAGTCTTATTGTCCGATATAGGACTGACATGGTTCCTAAGGGTGTACGTCATATCTCATATAGGACCGACATGGTTCCTAAGGGTGTAAGTCCTATCTCATATAGGACCGACATGGTTCCTAAGGGTGTAAGCCTTATCTCATATAGGACCGACATGGTTCCTAAGGGTGTAAGTCATATCTCATATAGGACCGACATGGTTCCTAAGGGTGTAAGTCATATCTCATATAGGACCGACATGGTTTCTAAGGGTGTAAGTCATATCTCATATAGGACCGACATGGTTCCTAAGGGTGTAAGTCATACCTGTGTCATTTTATAAAGAACCAACATGGTGCCAACGCTTGTAATTCATATTATTCCATATAGGACCAATATGGTTTCTAGACGTGTAAGTCATATCATCTCATATATGACCAACATGGTTCCTAAGGTTTTTAGTCATATAATTCCAAACCGGGTTGGCATGGACCCTTGGCATCTACTATCAAGTGGACATGGGGCCCTAGGCTTGTATGCCATATCTCCTACTACCGGGTGGACATGGGACATATACTTTTAAGCCATATCATATATGGTGGAGATGGGCCATAGGGTTGGAAGTCATATCATATACTACCTGGTGGAGATGGGCCATAGGCTTGTAAGCCATATCATCTACTATCAGGTATGGAAACCATACATACATGTATGGTGATCTTATAAAAAATTCCAATGATTGCCATCAAGTCTTATAAAGACTGCATGTTCACATTCTGTTTCCCAAAAGCAGTAGATTATAAAGAGCTCTCATATCAAACAGTGCATCTTTTAGTTTAACCCTTTCAGTGCCAGTGATGTTAGAGCTCTTTCCATCAATGTATCACATTATTATAATCAATAAATTTGAAAAATTATCAAGGAAATATGGGTTGATACAAAAATTGGATTTGGCACTGAAAGGGTTAAAGATCTCATATCAAACAGTGCATCTTTTAGTTTAACCCTTTCAGTGCCAGTGATGTTAGAGCTCTTTCCACCAATGTATCACATTATTATAATCAATAAAATTGAAAAATTATCAAGGAAATATGGGTTGATACAAAAATTGGACTTGCACTGAAAGTGTTAAAGATCTGACAACAAAGGACTGATATGGTTTGTAATCTTTTTATTTCTCACACACAATATGGTAAATTACAAAATCACTGAGTATACTATAGATAAAAGGTTAATTATCAGGAGGGCGCAGGGAGAAGTTAATTATCAGGAGGGCGCAGGGAGGAAATAATTATCAGGAGGGCGCAGGGAGGAAATAATTATCAGGAGGGTGCAGGGAGGAGTTAATTATCAGGAGGGAGCAGGGAGGAGTTAATTATCAGGAGGGCGCAGGGAGGAGTTAATTATCAGGAGGGTGCAGGGAGGAGTTAATTATCAGGAGGGCGCAGAGAGGAGTTAATTATCAGGAGGGTGCAGGGAGGAGTTGTGATACTCGATAAGAAATTAGACTTAATCTCTGATTATTATACCCCTTTTTTTTTTTTAAAGGGGGTATACTGTTTTGCACCTGTCCGTCCGTACGTCCGTCCGATGTCTGTTCATGTCATAACTTGAACAATAGTGCTCGGATCTCAATGAAATTAGGTATGGATGTTCACTACTATGAGGACATTAAATAGAGTGTTCCATCGTTTTGTTCAGATTTTCCATTCTAGAGTTATTCATCTTTGTTTATCTGGAAATGTTGAATTTTTGGTCCATCTGGTGTCTGTTCATGTCGTAACTTCAACAGTTGTGCTGGGATCTCAATGGAATTTGGTATGGATGTTCACAATTATGAGGACATTAAATAGAGGGTTCCATTGTTTTGTTCGGATTTTCCATTCTAGAGTTATTCATCTTTGTTTATCTGGAAATGTTGGTTTTTTGGTCCGTCTGGTGTCTGTTCATGTCATAACATGAACAGTAGTGCTCGGATCTCAATGAAATTTAGTATGGATGTTCACTACTATGAGGGCATTCAATAGAGGGTTCCATCGTTTTGTTCGGATTTTCTATTCTAGAGTTATTCATCTTTGTTTATCTGGAAATGTTGGCTTTTTGGTCTCTGGTGTCTGTTCATGTCATAACTTCAACAGTTGTGCTGGGATCTCAATGAAATTTGGTATGGATGTTCACTACTATGAGGACATTAAAAATAGGGTTCCATCGTTTTGTTCGGATTTTCCATTCTAGAGTTATACATCTTTGTTTATCTGGAAATGTTGGCTTTTTGGTCTGTCTGTTCATGTCGTAACTTCAACAGTTGTGCTGGGATCTCAATGAAATTTGGTATGGATGTTCACCACTGTGAGGACATTCAATAGGGGGTTCCATTGTTCTGTTTGGCTTTTCCATTCTAGAGTTATTCAAGTTTGTTTATCTGGACATGTTGGCTGTTTGGTCCATCCGATGTCTGTTCAGGTCATAACTTGGAACAGTAATGCTTGGATCTCAATGAAATTTTGTATGGATGTTCACCACTATGAGGACATTTAATGGCACATTCAACTGTTTTGTTGTTTTTTTTGTGCTATAGTTATTCATTTGTTATTAATTTAGCAGGCATTCTGGCTGGACAGTAGATAAGACAGACATTCACATGAACAAAAACTAAAACAACATGCGGAAATATTTATAAAACCATACAAGATCATACAACACGTACACAAACCAAAATCAACATGACAAATTTAGCAATACACTGACATACCATGCATAAACATTACAACAAAGACAAGTGGGATTCGGAATATATTGATGTGTGACCAGATTAATGAGGTCTTGTCAATTACTGAGATAAATTGAAAAGAAATGATTGATGAATAATATTCTGCTTAATGAATATCGAAGAGGTCGAATTTGAGGCGAACTTGAGGCACTGCAAATGACTAAATTTAGGGCCGGTTTGGTGGGCATTTTAAATTCACGAATGTCCGTCTTGTCAGCGTAGCGACAGAAATAAAAGTGCCTGAAAACTTAATTACCGCCAAAATGAATGACTATAGTTTAGACAGTGAATCATACAGTAATGCTCTAAGTAATCGACTTCTTAACCACAGCAGAATTATGGGAAACTTTGCAGGATTTAGTCGGAAATATGGCTTGTTGCCATTCATCGGAAAACTCTCACTTTAAAACAAACTTCAGCCCAAAATTTACTCGACGGGGAAGTCGTGTGAGATTGCCATTTAATCATATAGCGTGAATTCCAATCATAAAACCACTTTAGTGTCGGGGAAAATCGGATACATCTTCCCATTATTTTCTTGAAATAAACACGCCAGATCGGAAGTTGAAGGGACGTAACTCGCATGACAATAAACAAGATCTAGTTTCCGGGCGGCGAACCGATAATGAACTAGGCTTCTCATTATCGGCCCGCTGTTTAGGTAACAATACGCTATTTGGAACGCCCCGAAAAACATCAATGGCCTAGAGAACGCCCTATAAAGTGGTAATAATAATTATTGATGCATGCTTACCACGGTAATACCACCTGAGAATTAGCTTATTTGTAAACAAATAATGACCATGTATGTTAAAATGTCTGAATACATGGTTAACGACGTTATATTGGACATGTTAATTTGTAGATTATTAAGATATCATGCGATCTGTTAGATGGAAACTCACTTATTTTGATGTGTTAATAAACTCAACCTGGACGAGTACAAGAAAAACTCATACTGTACACAACATTGTATAATGACATTTTTATTATCCATCTCTATGTTTATCCAAATTTTGGGAATACAACTTTTGTGGTTATTTTTGGTATTTGTCAGCACTTAATTCTCTATAAAAGCCTGTATTATGATCATCAGAAAACATGATTTGGAATAGTAAACACGGAAATGAAAAAAAAACTCAGTGCGGAAGTGAAACATCTGCTAAATCCAACAGTGTTGCGCGTGCATCACAATTTCACCGATTCATTTCGCAATAGAGTTAATTCGTGACATCACAGAGTCCCGATAAAAAGTCATATTGCACACTTGGGAGTCCAATATGACATTCAGGAGTCCAATATGACTTTTTCCCTGATTATCACGTGGCAGCTTTTGCCCAATCAGAAATAGTGTTAGTTAAGGGATCGATAATAATATATATATCTGTTTCCAATTTTTTCAGGACCAGTATAAATTTCTGCATGAGGCAGTTAACAAGGCATTTATAGACAGAACGTATGACACATTTCCAAACCCAACACCGGCTACTTACTACCAACTGAAGAGGCATGAATCTGCTGACATGTATTCGAACGTGACCCAAGATGGAGACAATGTGTATGATGAACTCAGTGCTGTCTGATAGAGGAACCAGTCTTTATTTTCCAGCTTATATTAACATGGCTAAAGATGCAGACAGTGCATATAATGATATCCGCACCGTAAGATAGAGGAAGCAGCCTATACTAAAGTGGTCAGTGATGTAGGCACTATATAGGATGAAATCAGCATTGCCTGCTTATGAAACCAGTCTATATTAACATCACGGGAGATGGAGAGATAATATATAAATGAAATCCATTATAATTGACTGGATATTGATGCAGACAGTGTCTATAATGTGGGGATACAAGATGAATGTTTTTGATGAATAAGGGATGTTGATCTGCATCATGTGAGAGTTAAATACAGAACCGCCGCCTCCTCTTAAGTTATTAATCTGATATATCAGATTACTAATCTGCTTTCACATATCACTTATGGCGCGTTCACATGTAGCTGCAAGAAAATATCTGCAAGAAAATATCAGGTACAATTGCACACTGATATTTTCTTGCTGCAAAGATTATGCCCGTGAAAACGCGGCGGTTTAGACGGCATTGATTGAGCTCAATCAGAACAGTATTAGTCATGCTGGTTCAAGTGAATTGCATCCGGTAAACAACCTATAGTCCATTTTGGCAATTCATAGCTTTATGAAGTTTCCAAACCAACTGTTGACATGTATTACCGAAGTCGGGTGGGATGAGGCACCCACCGACCTGTAGCAACGTTACTGATCCCATGCATAAAGACCTTCTACATAATGAGAAAGTGGTCACGTTATTAAGAAATTTGGAAATGTTATAATTTCATAGTACATGCATGTGGGGTGACAAAAGTTATTATGGTTTTGTGGCAAATCGGATGACCCCACCACATATGAAGTTTTCCAGAGAATGTTGCTTGTTTCATGGGGCTGTAGTGTATATTACGTTACCGAACTTACATGGGGACATGAGTCCCCCGCCAACTATGGTCAAAGTTTTCACCAGTTGGAAACAATGTTAGTTGGAAATTTCACACCAACAATGAGATTGTTCTGGTAGTCTGATTTTTCAACCATTAATGTATGTGGAATTAGTGGTTTTAGACCAACATTTGCATTTCTTTCTACTTTGGTCAAAATATTGGTTTGGAATTTCTTCTAGGCCCCTCCCTCGCCAGTGTCCGTCCAGTCAAAATTCAAGGCATGTGAGGTACCAGATGGGAAATTCAAAGACGATGGGAGGTGTGCAAATTGAATTATGTGATCTTGGGTCTTTGGCCTGATTCAAGAGGGGTGCAGTTGGAAATCCATGGACATCCTCCATCAGCGGAAACCCTCAAAAGATATACGTCCCCATACATATCCATATAATAGTTCAGCGATTATGTCAAACAATCCAAAATGGAATTACGAAGTCAATTGTTGAAACAGGCGATAATATTGATGGATCATAACTCGAGTGAGTGAACGGTTACCAGCGTGTCCATTATAGAGATTATTTAATAGATACCTATGACCACCAATCGAGTTGAACATATATTACCCACAGGCGATAACACCAGTTTATTGCCTCCATCGAATATGTTCCTGTATTATTTTTTTTTTCATTGGTCAAGTAAGTCACATGGGGCATACCTGATATTTTCTTGCCCGTCATGTGTACGCGCCATTAACTCTTTCCCTGCCACCCGCCACCCCAGACGTACCCCCCAGTGCCACGCTTCCTGTACATATATCCATGTATTTCAGGTATATATGGGTAATACATTATATCTCAAGCAGTTTCTAATATAATTAGTTGAAACTTCACATGTATATAGACATAGGTATACCCTGTCAAATGCCGCCGTGGACACGCCCACCAAGGTCACGTGACATTGGTGGCCATCTTGGATTAGTGGCTATTTGCCAGTATATGTACAGTTTGTGTGGGTATGAATGGGTGTGTTGTTTGTTTTCTAATTTTCAACCCAATTATACGATGTCCAACAGTAAGGTACACGGGAGTAACCTATATGAACCCACTTTGGACATAAAATAGGTCACGTGACCTTGGCGTCCATCTTTTATTTATGCAAGTTGCCATCTATTTGTAGCAAAATGGGATACAATGGCGCACTTTGTTGAGTTCGTGCTTTGTTGCTTGAATATTCCCTGATAGGTACAATTCCAAATATATATATATATAACCATACCCATATGTATATATACCTGCAGGGGGTCATATGACCCTGCTCCGCCCCTTATAAGTCACGTGATCTTGACGGCCATATTGAATTTCAGGAAAATTGGGTTTTACGATGATTTATGTGAATTATATGGGTCACGCGGGCGTACGAATGGTCAACTCACCAGCATAATAAATTTAGTTGCCTGTTATCACCACTGGAAAACGATACAATAGACAAGAGTTGTTCAAAACCAGTAAAGGTGTATTATAAATAATAGGTATAAGTATCTTATGCAGGCGCAGGCGCCCCTCGATCATTAGAGTATAGAGGTTAGTTACCCACCCGCCACCCTATCCCGCCACCCATAGTATCTTATGCGCCGCAGGCGCCCCTATAGAGGCTACTGCCCACATAAATAATAGGTATAAGTATATTATGCGCCGCAGGCACCCCTCGATCATTAGAGTATAGAGGTTAGTTACCCACCCACCACCCCATCCCGCCACCCATAGTATCTTATGCGCCGCAGGCGCCCCTATAGAGGCTACTGCCACATAAATAATAGGTATAAGTATCTTATGCGCCGCAGACGCCCCTCGATCATTAGAGTATAGAGGTAATAACAATAACTTCTTCAGTCCTGAGTCTTTTATGAGCAGCCATTTTCGACTGATAACCACGTGCTAACAACAATGACGCAATATTCCGGCTCTGACTGTACTCCCATAACGTCAGAAATAGCATGACCTTGAGGACATTTTCACTTTAAATTGTTCGCAAGCAACAGTACTACAGATAAATACATTGTACACTGTCAAACATGCCGGAAAGAATAGAGTTATATCCCATACATTAGACTACATACCAAATTCGCAAAAATGCGCGATTGGCAGCATCTTCGAGTTCGCATTTATGCTCGTTTGGCAGCGAAAGAGTTAATGTGATGTTGAATACCATTGTAGAATTGACGAAATCCTATCCATATGACATATAAACAAGGTGAATTATTGACTGAATAGTGTTTGAACGATTAACTTATATGGTAAACATTAACGCAGATGTGATAATGAGAATGATGTTGATGACAGATGATGAAAATTAAATTCATTAAATACCAGCATTGTATATGTGGATTATATTGCACTTAGCACATTGTATATACATCGCGTATCTCTTCGTAACATGTGAATTCATGTCATATAGAGAAATAAAACAACCATGACGCCATCACCGAAAATATATCTTATGTATCATGTTTTTCTTTGTTTGTTCACGTTTTGTACATATAACAGGTTCCATACATTCCATCTCAATTTTTATAAAGACTTAAATCATCATCTATTGTTAAGAAATGTCTTACTAGAGCCTTATTCACTGCAGGTCATTTCAGTCCCCAAGTTGTGGAAAACTAGATTCAAATACCATGCCTACAGTAATCCCCTAAGTAATCAACCCCTTCACCACAGTAGAATTATGGGTAACTTTTCAGGATTTAGTCGGAAATATGGCTTGTTGCCATTCATCGGAAAGCTCTCGGGGAGAGCTTCCCGATGAATGTCAACAAGCCATATTTCCGACTAAATCCTGAAAAATTACCCATAATTCTGCTGTGGTTATGGAGTCGATTAGTTAGGGCATTACTGTAACTCCTTGTTTCAAAATATTTCAATCCCCGCTTGCAACTCAATATATTGTGACGATCGGCATCACTCAATAATCGGCTATTACGCTTTATCGGCTTTTCTCAGCCTTTTCTCTATATTGGGATTTCCATACAGCGAAATGTTTTAACTTTATTCTAAGAGTATGATTATGTCTATTTAAAATAAATTGTGCAAGGTTGCGGCCATTTTTAAAGTTACGTAACTCGACCGTTACTATTTCACGCGCTTTGTGGAAATAAATAATTCTATAGATCTTTGCGTTTAGTTATGCCATATCAGTCACTTTCATCAATACCATTTTATTAATGAATTAAGTGAACGCTGTACATGAAAGTGTCATCACATTAATTAATTTACATAATGTACCATTGTGAGCCAAAGTCACTACATCTACATTCAACCCATTTATCCTCATTGTTGTGTTGAATCCATTATGCATATAACATTATATCGTGTGACTGGCGGTCCTTTATGTGGAGTCACGTTCCTTTGGTGAACCACTCATTACCATCATATTACCTAGTAAAAACTAGGGCATTATTGGAGTTGGCAAAAGGTATCAATTATAGACACAGATTACCTGGCTGATGAAAACTCATTTTCTCATAATTGGACATACAGTGCAGAGGTTACCTGGCTGATGAAAACTCATTTTCTCATAATTGGACATACAGTGAAACCTGCTTTGAGCTTTGTATTCATATTCATTTTTCATTATTCATTGTTGATTTTTCTTGAGCTTGTTAGTAAAATTATCAATCAATTGTTATTCATTACATGCAATCAGACAGATAAGTTATATTTATACATTGCAAGTTATTCTTACATAAATTATATATTTTTTCATACATCTCACTGATTGTAGTTCATGGGGGTCGGTTCCCATTACAGGGTTGGGATAGCAGGTCCTCACCATCTCTCTCATTTGCAACAGCAATAATCTTATTTCAATGTGAATTTCCTTCACACATTGTATGCTATAGATGCAATTGTAATTTTATCTGACAAATATGGAAAAGTGTATAGAATTTACATGAAGCATTCATAGATTGCATTTCCTTTATCCCGTTGACTGAGGGGAGGGGCTGTTTGTAGATACAGTCATAACATACTGGTGTCAGATTCTGATTTTAAATTGAGTGAAACTGCAAGGCTTGTGAAATTAATACTATGAAGTCCTTGCATGGCCACTGGTTATTCATGTCATAGTAAAAATGCTTGAGAAACATCGGTCAATAGATCGGTTTCACTTAAATGAATGCATTTAATCTCTGATCAAAAAGATATTGAGAAATACAAGTTGTCAAGAAATATACAACAGATTGAGAATATTACTTAGCACTTATCCATTACATTATAATTGGAGCTGCAGTTGGCATCTAACAAAAACAAATTTAAACAAAGGATTACTTTTTTATTTTATTTTTATTTTTTATTAATATTTTTATTTAGGTCTAAATACATAGTCATGTTTTACATGTCATTTAAGTAATAATCATGTGATTTTGAATGAATATCATTCTTGAATAAATAATATGTCGCGTTTTAGTAAATCATACTATAATATACATATATCTATCAGCTTATATATATATAAAGGAGGATTATTCATTAGTCTTCTGACAGCTCATATGGAAAGCATGGTATTGTAAAGATCCACAAATATCCTGATACCACTTATTCTTAATAATAGGAACAGCGTTTATAGTTGAATAATTGGTTGACTAAAGTAGAGTGGTTTTCGATTCTCTGTATGTGTCACACCCATAACTTTTACTAATAAATGCATCTTGTGAATGGGATGAAGAAGATTTCTCTGCCATTATCTTGTCAAAATTAAATTATTTACCACATTGTGTGGTATATTACTTAATGTAAAAACAATCATCAAATGTGGGCCCGAATATGCATTGTGTTATTTTATATTTTATGGATTTGCTCCTTGTAATTTTGACATCGATGTTTTTGTGAGGGTTTTATTTGTTTACCCCTCTATTTTTCCCGTACACCTGGTAATAAAAAAACATGCTATTACACATAGCTAGTTTGGTAAGTTGCTTGCTTTGTTCCTGGAAATTGAACAGCGAGAGATGTTGCCACTTATTGCATATCAAACGTGTCAAACAAACTACCAATTCTGGAGAGCACGTGTGAAAAGGATCTCGGTGTTAATGTGGATAACAAACTGAAATTCGACATTCACATATACTCGATATGCAATAAAGCACATTTGTTCATCAGTGTTCTAAATAGAACGTTCATTGCATTAGATCCGAACATGTTTAGTAGTTTTTAGCTCAACTTACTTGTAAGTTTGAGCTATTGCCATGGTTTGGCGTCCGTCGTCCGTGTGTCCGTGTGTCCGTGTGTTCGTGTGTCCGTGTGTCCGTCAACAATTTCCTTTGGCGCGGGCTACAGGTTGTACCTTTGGTCTGATCTTCATGAAATTTGTCATGAATGTTGACATTGACATGTAGATGGGAACGAGTCATTTTTGGGTCATTCGGCCAAAAAACATGGCCGCTGGCAGCCATCTTGGATTTCAAGATTCAATCCATTGGCGCGGCCTACAGGTCGTACTGTTCATCTGATCATCATGAAATTTGTCATTGATGTTAATAATGACATGTAGATGGGAACGAGTGATTTTGGGGTCGTTCGGCCAAAAAACATGGCTGCCAGTAGCCATCTTGGATTTTACTCTTTGCATGACTAAATCCTTTGGCGCGGGCTACAGGTCGTTGTTTTGGTCGGAAGTTTATGAAATTTGTCATGGATGTTAATACTGTCATGTAGATGGGAACGAGTGATTTTGGTGTCGTTCGGCCAAAAAACATGGCCGCCAGCAGCCATCTTGGATTTTACTCTTTGCATGACTAAATCCTTTGGCGCGGGCTACAGGTTGTACCTTTGGTCTAATCTTTATGAAATTTGTCATGAATGTTGACATTGACATGTAGATGGGAACGAATCATTGTGGGGTCATTCGGCCAAAAAACATGGCCGCTGGCGGCCATCTTAGATTTCAAAATTCAATCCATTGGCGCGGGCTACAGGTCGTACTGTTCGTCTGATCATCATGAAATTTGTCATGGATGTTAATATTGACATGTAGATGGGAACGAGTCATTTTGGGGTCGTTCGGCCAATAAACATGGCCGCCAGCAGCCATCTTGGATTTTACTCTTTGCATGACTAAATCCTTTGGCGCGGGCTACAGGTCGTAGCTTTGATCGGAACATCATGAAATTTGTCATGGATGTTAACAATGACATGTAGATGGGAACGAGTGATTTTGGAGTTGTTCGGCCGAAAAACATGGCCGCCAGCAGCCATCTTGGATTTTACTCTTTGCATGACTAAATCCTTTGGCCCGGGCTACAGGTCGTACCTTTGGTCTGATCTTTATGAAATTTGTCATGAATGTTGACATTGACATGTAGATGGGAACGAGTCATTTTGGGGTCATTCGGCCTAAAAACATTGCCGCTGGCAGCCATCTTGGATTTTAAGATTCAATCCATTGGCGCGGGCTACAGATCGTACTGTTCGCCTGATCATCATGAAATTTGTCATTGATGTTAATAATGACATGTAGATGGGAACGAGTGATTTTGGTGTCGCTCGGCCAAAAAACATGGCCGCCAGCAGCCATCTTGTATTTTACTCTTTGCATGACTAAATCCTTTGGCGCGGGCTACAGGTCGTACCTTTGGTCTGATCTTTATGAAATTTGTCATGATTGTTGACATTGACATGTAGATGGGAACGAGTCATTTTGGGGTCATTCGGCCAAAAAACATGGCCGCTGGCAGCCATCTTGGATTTCAAGGTCGTTGTGTTGGTCGGAAGTTTATGAAATTTGTCATGGATGTTAACACTGACATGTAGATGGGAACGAGTGATTTTGGAGTCGTTCGGCCAAAAAACATGGCCGCCATCTTGGATTTTACTCTTTGCATGACTAAATCCTTTGGCGCGGGCTATAGGTTGCCTTTGGTCTAATCTTTATAAAATTTGCCATGAACGTTGACATTGACATGTAGATGGGAACGAATCATTGTCGGGTCATTCGGCCAAAAAACATGGCTGCTGGCGGCCATCTTGGATTTCAAAATTCAATCCATTGGCGCGGGCTACAGGTCGTACTGTTCGTCTGATCATCATGAAATTTGTCATGAATGATAACAATGACATGTAGATGGGATCGAGTCGTTATGGGGTCATTTGGTCAAAAAACATGGCCGCCAGCAGCCATCTTGGATTTTACTCTTTGCATGACTAAATCCTTTGGTGCGGGCTACAGGTCGTAGCTTTGGTCAAATGGTCATGAAATTTGTCATTAATTATAACAATGACATGTAGATGGGAACGAGTCGGTCAAAAAACATTGCCACCAGCATTTTACTTTTTGCATGACTAAATCCTTTGGCGTGGGCTACAGGTCATACCTTTGGTCTGATATTTATTAAATTTGTCATGAATGTTGACATTGACATGTAGATGGGAACGAATCATTGTGGGGTCATTCGGCCAAAAAACATGGCTGCCAGCGGCCATCTTGGATTTTAAAATTCAATCCATTGGCGCGGTCTACAGGTCGTCTGATCATCATGAAATTTGTATGTCGTAGCTTTGGTCAGATCTTCATAAAATTTGTCATGGATGTTAACAATTATACGTAGATGGGAACGAGTTCTTTTGGGGTCAATTGGCCAAAAAAAATGGCCACCAGCAGCCATCTTGTATTTTACTCTTTGCATCACTAAATCCTTTGGCGCATGTTTGACATTTCAATTAGCACCTTTCCTATTCCTCCATTTACTGTCAACCATTAAATTATTCCCCTACCTAAGTTGAGCTACAGTGTCATTGACACTTTCATTATACAAGCAAGGTTAGACCAATTCTTGAATATTGCAATGCGGCATGGGACTCTCATTTCCAATATAATTGCACACCTTTGGATAAAGTGAAGCCTCGTGCAACCAGACCTCAGCTCAGACAACTTAACTACAGAGCTCGAATCGGTCGACTGAACTTAATGTATGTAAAGTACAGGTGTCTGCACAGTGATTTAGTAGAGACATACAAGTACTTACATAATCATTATAACGTTGACACAGATGAACTTTCCAGAAAGCATCATATTCTAATACGAGAGGACATAATCTCAAGAAAATACTTCTTCACACGCGTTGTAGTTCATTGGAACAAACTTCCCGAACATGTTGTCAATGCCACTTCACTAACAGAGGTTAAATAACAGCTGGACTGCCAGTTATACAGTCTGAAGTACCTACAGTAATGCCCTAAGTAATCGACCTCTTAACCAAAGCAGAATTATGGGTAACTTTTCAGGATTTAGTCGGAAATATGGCTTGTTGCCATTCATCGGAAAGCTCTCGGCGAGAGCTTTCCGTTGAATATGGCAACAACAATTCTGCTTTGGTTAAGAGGTCGATTACTTAGGGCATTACTGTATATGGTGACTGATTTATTGTGAAACTATATATAATCAATTTATGTATATCCGTCATACTATATCGGAACCAAAAGTCAAATGACTTGTTCTGAAACATGATATCTTAGTGTGAAATTTTATCATAAAGTCATCAGATGATTGCATTTTCAATTTTCTTTCTAAAAAATTAAGATATTGTATATTTTTTAAATCAGCTGCATCACAGATAGATGCACTTAAACAATCTACAATGATATTTTGATCATATGCCACAAAAAGATACATACTTTTTTGGTAAAGATCTCGCAGAAAAGCTAACCCTACCCTCACCCTTGCTGATTTCACGACTGGTCAGATTCCTTTGGTCGAAAAACATGGTCGCTAACGGTTTATATATCAATAGCATGTCTACTGTCATAGTCTACCTGTTTCGAGTTTAAATTTTAGTGGGAAAAGATTTATTGGATTGTTTTAAGAATTTAGAGAGCGTTTACATATTATAAAATATTAATCATCATAGTTAGTCTTCTCGTGGTCTGTATGAGTATAAAAATGTATCTAGTATGGCAGTCTACTTTCAGAGTCTACATGTATACTGTGTTCAGTCTGACATTTATACTGTGTTCAGTCTGACATTTATACTGTGTTCAGTCTGACATTTATACTGTGTTCAGTCTGACATGTATACTGTGTTCAGTCTGACATGTTTACTGTGTTCAGTCTGACATTTATACTGTGTTCAGTCTGACATTTATACTGTGTTCAGTCTGACATGTATACTGTGTTCAGTCTGACATGTATACTGTGTTCAGTCTGACATTTATACTGTGTTCAGTCTGACATTTATACTGTGTTCAGTCTGACATTTATACTGTGTTCAGTCTGACATTTATACTGTGTTCAGTCTGACATTTATACTGTGTTCAGTCTGACATGTATACTGTGTTCAGTCTGACATTTATACTGTGTTCAGTCTGACATTTATACTGTGTTCAGTCTGACATTTATACTGTGTTCAGTCTGACATGTATACTGTGTTCAGTCTGACATTTATACTGTGTTCAGTCTGACATGTATACTGTGTGCAGTCTGACATTTATACTGTGTTCAGTCTGACATTTATACTGTGTTCAGTCTGACATTTATACTGTGTTTAGTCTGACATGTATACTGTGTTCAGTCTGACATTTATACTGTTCAGTCTGACATTTATACTGTGTTCAGTCTGACATGTATACTGTGTTCAGTCTGACATTTATACTGTGTTCAGTCTGACATTTATACTGTGGTCAGTCTGACATTTATACTGTGTTCAGTCTGACATTTATACTGTGTTCAGTCTGACATTTATACTGTGTTCAGTCTGACATGTATACTGTGTTCAGTCTGACATTTATACTGTGTTCAGTCTGACATATATACTGTGTTCAGTCTGACATTTATACTGTGTTCAGTCTGACATTTATACTGTGTTCAGTCTGACATTTATACTGTGTTCAGTCTGACATGTATACTGTGTTCAGTCTGACATTTATACTGTGTTCAGTCTGACATTTATACTGTGTTCAGTCTGACATTTATACTGTGTTCAGTCTGACATTTATACTGTGTTCAGTCTGACATGTATACTGTGTTCAGTCTGACATTTATACTGTGTTCAGTCTGACATTTATACTGTGTTCAGTCTGACATTTATACTGTGTTCAGTCTGACATTTATACTGTGTTCAGTCTGACATTTATACTGTGTTCAGTCTGACATTTATACTGTGTTCAGTCTGACATTTATACTGTGTTCAGTCTGACATGTATACTGTGTTCAGTCTGACATTTATACTGTGTTCAGTCTGACATGTATACTGTGTTCAGTCTGACATTTATACTGTGTTCAGTCTGACATTTATACTGTGTTCAGTCTGACATTTATACTGTGTTCAGTCTGACATGTATACTGTGTTCAGTCTGACATTTATACTGTGTTCAGTCTGACATGTATACTGTGTTCAGTCTGACATTTATACTGTGTTCAGTCTGACATTTATACTGTGTTCAGTCTGACATGTATACTGTGTTCAGTCTGACATTTATACTGTGTTCAGTCTGACATTTATACTGTGTTCAGTCTGACATGTATACTGTGTTCAGTCTGACATGTATACTGTGTTCAGTCTGACATGTATACTGTGTTCAGTCTGACATTTATACTGTGTTCAGTCTGACATTTATACTGTGTTCAGTCTGACATTTATACTGTGTTCAGTCTGACATTTTAGTGGAACAAGTTTTTTGGACGGTTTTAAGCAATTAAAGAGCGTTTCCTGGTTATAAAAATAGGAATGAACGGGATTAGCCTTATCATGGATTGTGCAAGTTGAAATTTGGTACTCGTATCAAGTATGACTCTGAAATGTATTTTTGAGAATATAGGTATCATCAGATAAGTCTCTGGATACAGATGCGATCAAATTTTAACATTGTACCCTATGGAGATTTTTACAATTTACTCATGTTCACAGTGATACCACTTAATGACTATCATATATGCATGGCTCTTACATGTAATCTACTGTAACTATAAAACATTCTACACAAGAAACGTGCAATATAGTTAGGCCACCAGGTACAGTAATTGACAAAAATGTGGTTCATATGCATGGCTCAGTGATAATGTTCACTATTCTACAAATGCAATGTTTGTCAAGACTAGTTTCAGGATGTGGTTTTAAATTGTGATTTTTCATTAATCGATAAAATTAATGTTTACTGTAGTTTGTAGTTTGATGCGGGGACCATCAACTCGGATAATAAGCTAGACTACAACCTGAAATTATAAAGCTTTCATACATGTAAGAGACAGTTTTATATTTCATTTATATTGTTGCAGAAGTATTTTATATTAACCCTTTCTGATTTTAAATTGAGTGAAACTGCAAGGCTTGTGAAATTAATACTATGAAGTCCTTGCATGGCCACTGGTTATTCATGTCATAGTAAAAATGCTTGAGAAACATCGGTCAATAGATCGGTTTCACTTAAATGAATGCATTTAATCTCTGATCAAAAAGATATTGAGAAATACAAGTTGTCAAGAAATATACAACAGATTGAGAATATTACTTAGCACTTATCCATTACATTATAATTGGAGCTGCAGTTGGCATCTAACAAAAACAAATTTAAACAAAGGATTACTTTTTTATTTTATTTTTATTTTTTATTAATATTTTTATTTAGGTCTAAATACATAGTCATGTTTTACATGTCATTTAAGTAATAATCATGTGATTTTGAATGAATATCATTCTTGAATAAATAATATGTCGCGTTTTAGTAAATCATACTATAATATACATATATCTATCAGCTTATATATATATAAAGGAGGATTATTCATTAGTCTTCTGACAGCTCATATGGAAAGCATGGTATTGTAAAGATCCACAAATATCCTGATACCACTTATTCTTAATAATAGGAACAGCGTTTATAGTTGAATAATTGGTTGACTAAAGTAGAGTGGTTTTCGATTCTCTGTATGTGTCACACCCATAACTTTTACTAATAAATGCATCTTGTGAATGGGATGAAGAAGATTTCTCTGCCATTATCTTGTCAAAATTAAATTATTTACCACATTGTGTGGTATATTACTTAATGTAAAAACAATCATCAAATGTGGGCCCGAATATGCATTGTGTTATTTTATATTTTATGGATTTGCTCCTTGTAATTTTGACATCGATGTTTTTGTGAGGGTTTTATTTGTTTACCCCTCTATTTTTCCCGTACACCTGGTAATAAAAAAACATGCTATTACACATAGCTAGTTTGGTAAGTTGCTTGCTTTGTTCCTGGAAATTGAACAGCGAGAGATGTTGCCACTTATTGCATATCAAACGTGTCAAACAAACTACCAATTCTGGAGAGCACGTGTGAAAAGGATCTCGGTGTTAATGTGGATAACAAACTGAAATTCGACATTCACATATACTCGATATGCAATAAAGCACATTTGTTCATCAGTGTTCTAAATAGAACGTTCATTGCATTAGATCCGAACATGTTTAGTAGTTTTTAGCTCAACTTACTTGTAAGTTTGAGCTATTGCCATGGTTTGGCGTCCGTCGTCCGTGTGTCCGTGTGTCCGTGTGTTCGTGTGTCCGTGTGTCCGTCAACAATTTCCTTTGGCGCGGGCTACAGGTTGTACCTTTGGTCTGATCTTCATGAAATTTGTCATGAATGTTGACATTGACATGTAGATGGGAACGAGTCATTTTTGGGTCATTCGGCCAAAAAACATGGCCGCTGGCAGCCATCTTGGATTTCAAGATTCAATCCATTGGCGCGGCCTACAGGTCGTACTGTTCATCTGATCATCATGAAATTTGTCATTGATGTTAATAATGACATGTAGATGGGAACGAGTGATTTTGGGGTCGTTCGGCCAAAAAACATGGCTGCCAGTAGCCATCTTGGATTTTACTCTTTGCATGACTAAATCCTTTGGCGCGGGCTACAGGTCGTTGTTTTGGTCGGAAGTTTATGAAATTTGTCATGGATGTTAATACTGTCATGTAGATGGGAACGAGTGATTTTGGTGTCGTTCGGCCAAAAAACATGGCCGCCAGCAGCCATCTTGGATTTTACTCTTTGC
Organism: Siphonodentalium dalli; assembly: GCA_032622095.1. Taxonomy (NCBI): domain Eukaryota; kingdom Metazoa; phylum Mollusca; class Scaphopoda; order Gadilida; family Siphonodentaliidae; genus Siphonodentalium; species Siphonodentalium dalli. The sequence goes on from CP136061.1 coordinate 388,144, forward strand.
ATGACTAAATCCTTTGGCGCGGGCTACAGGTTGTACCTTTGGTCTAATCTTTATGAAATTTGTCATGAATGTTGACATTGACATGTAGATGGGAACGAATCATTGTGGGGTCATTCGGCCAAAAAACATGGCCGCTGGCGGCCATCTTAGATTTCAAAATTCAATCCATTGGCGCGGGCTACAGGTCGTACTGTTCGTCTGATCATCATGAAATTTGTCATGGATGTTAATATTGACATGTAGATGGGAACGAGTCATTTTGGGGTCGTTCGGCCAATAAACATGGCCGCCAGCAGCCATCTTGGATTTTACTCTTTGCATGACTAAATCCTTTGGCGCGGGCTACAGGTCGTAGCTTTGATCGGAACATCATGAAATTTGTCATGGATGTTAACAATGACATGTAGATGGGAACGAGTGATTTTGGAGTTGTTCGGCCGAAAAACATGGCCGCCAGCAGCCATCTTGGATTTTACTCTTTGCATGACTAAATCCTTTGGCCCGGGCTACAGGTCGTACCTTTGGTCTGATCTTTATGAAATTTGTCATGAATGTTGACATTGACATGTAGATGGGAACGAGTCATTTTGGGGTCATTCGGCCTAAAAACATTGCCGCTGGCAGCCATCTTGGATTTTAAGATTCAATCCATTGGCGCGGGCTACAGATCGTACTGTTCGCCTGATCATCATGAAATTTGTCATTGATGTTAATAATGACATGTAGATGGGAACGAGTGATTTTGGTGTCGCTCGGCCAAAAAACATGGCCGCCAGCAGCCATCTTGTATTTTACTCTTTGCATGACTAAATCCTTTGGCGCGGGCTACAGGTCGTACCTTTGGTCTGATCTTTATGAAATTTGTCATGATTGTTGACATTGACATGTAGATGGGAACGAGTCATTTTGGGGTCATTCGGCCAAAAAACATGGCCGCTGGCAGCCATCTTGGATTTCAAGGTCGTTGTGTTGGTCGGAAGTTTATGAAATTTGTCATGGATGTTAACACTGACATGTAGATGGGAACGAGTGATTTTGGAGTCGTTCGGCCAAAAAACATGGCCGCCATCTTGGATTTTACTCTTTGCATGACTAAATCCTTTGGCGCGGGCTATAGGTTGCCTTTGGTCTAATCTTTATAAAATTTGCCATGAACGTTGACATTGACATGTAGATGGGAACGAATCATTGTCGGGTCATTCGGCCAAAAAACATGGCTGCTGGCGGCCATCTTGGATTTCAAAATTCAATCCATTGGCGCGGGCTACAGGTCGTACTGTTCGTCTGATCATCATGAAATTTGTCATGAATGATAACAATGACATGTAGATGGGATCGAGTCGTTATGGGGTCATTTGGTCAAAAAACATGGCCGCCAGCAGCCATCTTGGATTTTACTCTTTGCATGACTAAATCCTTTGGTGCGGGCTACAGGTCGTAGCTTTGGTCAAATGGTCATGAAATTTGTCATTAATTATAACAATGACATGTAGATGGGAACGAGTCGGTCAAAAAACATTGCCACCAGCATTTTACTTTTTGCATGACTAAATCCTTTGGCGTGGGCTACAGGTCATACCTTTGGTCTGATATTTATTAAATTTGTCATGAATGTTGACATTGACATGTAGATGGGAACGAATCATTGTGGGGTCATTCGGCCAAAAAACATGGCTGCCAGCGGCCATCTTGGATTTTAAAATTCAATCCATTGGCGCGGTCTACAGGTCGTCTGATCATCATGAAATTTGTATGTCGTAGCTTTGGTCAGATCTTCATAAAATTTATCATGGATGTTAACAATTATACGTAGATGGGAACGAGTTCTTTTGGGGTCAATTGGCCAAAAAAAATGGCCACCAGCAGCCATCTTGTATTTTACTCTTTGCATCACTAAATCCTTTGGCGCATGTTTGACATTCCAATTAGCACCTTTCCTATTCCTCCATTTACTGTCAACCATTAAATTATTCCCCTACCTAAGTTGAGCTACAGTGTCATTGACACTTTCATTATACAAGCAAGGTTAGACCAATTCTTGAATATTGCAATGCGGCATGGGACTCTCATTTCCAATATAATTGCACACCTTTGGATAAAGTGAAGCCTCGTGCAACCAGACCTCAGCTCAGACAACTTAACTACAGAGCTCGAATCGGTCGACTGAACTTAATGTATGTAAAGTACAGGTGTCTGCACAGTGATTTAGTAGAGACATACAAGTACTTACATAATCATTATAACGTTGACACAGATGAACTTTCCAGAAAGCATCATATTCTAATACGAGAGGACATAATCTCAAGAAAATACTTCTTCACACGCGTTGTAGTTCATTGGAACAAACTTCCCGAACATGTTGTCAATGCCACTTCACTAACAGAGGTTAAATAACAGCTGGACTGCCAGTTATACAGTCTGAAGTACCTACAGTAATGCCCTAAGTAATCGACCTCTTAACCAAAGCAGAATTATGGGTAACTTTTCAGGATTTAGTCGGAAATATGGCTTGTTGCCATTCATCGGAAAGCTCTCGGCGAGAGCTTTCCGTTGAATATGGCAACAACAATTCTGCTTTGGTTAAGAGGTCGATTACTTAGGGCATTACTGTATATGGTGACTGATTTATTGTGAAACTATATATAATCAATTTATGTATATCCGTCATACTATATCGGAACCAAAAGTCAAATGACTTGTTCTGAAACATGATATCTTAGTGTGAAATTTTATCATAAAGTCATCAGATGATTGCATTTTCAATTTTCTTTCTAAAAAATTAAGATATTGTATATTTTTTAAATCAGCTGCATCACAGATAGATGCACTTAAACAATCTACAATGATATTTTGATCATATGCCACAAAAAGATACATACTTTTTTGGTAAAGATCTCGCAGAAAAGCTAACCCTACCCTCACCCTTGCTGATTTTACGACTGGTCAGATTCCTTTGGTCGAAAAACATGGTCGCTAACGGTTTATATATCAATAGCATGTCTACTGTCATAGTCTACCTGTTTCGAGTTTAAATTTTAGTGGGAAAAGATTTATTGGATTGTTTTAAGAATTTAGAGAGCGTTTACATATTATAAAATATTAATCATCATAGTTAGTCTTCTCGTGGTCTGTATGAGTATAAAAATGTATCTAGTATGGCAGTCTACTTTCAGAGTCTACATGTATACTGTGTTCAGTCTGACATTTATACTGTGTTCAGTCTGACATTTATACTGTGTTCAGTCTGACATTTATACTGTGTTCAGTCTGACATGTATACTGTGTTCAGTCTGACATGTTTACTGTGTTCAGTCTGACATTTATACTGTGTTCAGTCTGACATTTATACTGTGTTCAGTCTGACATGTATACTGTGTTCAGTCTGACATGTATACTGTGTTCAGTCTGACATTTATACTGTGTTCAGTCTGACATTTATACTGTGTTCAGTCTGACATTTATACTGTGTTCAGTCTGACATTTATACTGTGTTCAGTCTGACATTTATACTGTGTTCAGTCTGACATGTATACTGTGTTCAGTCTGACATTTATACTGTGTTCAGTCTGACATTTATACTGTGTTCAGTCTGACATTTATACTGTGTTCAGTCTGACATGTATACTGTGTTCAGTCTGACATTTATACTGTGTTCAGTCTGACATGTATACTGTGTTCAGTCTGACATTTATACTGTGTTCAGTCTGACATTTATACTGTGTTCAGTCTGACATTTATAATGTGTTTAGTCTGACATGTATACTGTGTTCAGTCTGACATTTATACTGTGTTCAGTCTGACATTTATACTGTGTTCAGTCTGACATGTATACTGTGTTCAGTCTGACATTTATACTGTGTTCAGTCTGACATTTATACTGTGGTCAGTCTGACATTTATACTGTGTTCAGTCTGACATTTATACTGTGTTCAGTCTGACATTTATACTGTGTTCAGTCTGACATGTATACTGTGTTCAGTCTGACATTTATACTGTGTTCAGTCTGACATATATACTGTGTTCAGTCTGACATTTATACTGTGTTCAGTCTGACATTTATACTGTGTTCAGTCTGACATTTATACTGTGTTCAGTCTGACATGTATACTGTGTTCAGTCTGACATTTATACTGTGTTCAGTCTGACATTTATACTGTGTTCAGTCTGACATTTATACTGTGTTCAGTCTGACATTTATACTGTGTTCAGTCTGACATGTATACTGTGTTCAGTCTGACATTTATACTGTGTTCAGTCTGACATTTATACTGTGTTCAGTCTGACATTTATACTGTGTTCAGTCTGACATTTATACTGTGTTCAGTCTGACATTTATACTGTGTTCAGTCTGACATTTATACTGTGTTCAGTCTGACATTTATACTGTGTTCAGTCTGACATGTATACTGTGTTCAGTCTGACATTTATACTGTGTTCAGTCTGACATGTATACTGTGTTCAGTCTGACATTTATACTGTGTTCAGTCTGACATTTATACTGTGTTCAGTCTGACATTTATACTGTGTTCAGTCTGACATGTATACTGTGTTCAGTCTGACATTTATACTGTGTTCAGTCTGACATGTATACTGTGTTCAGTCTGACATTTATACTGTGTTCAGTCTGACATTTATACTGTGTTCAGTCTGACATGTATACTGTGTTCAGTCTGACATTTATACTGTGTTCAGTCTGACATTTATACTGTGTTCAGTCTGACATGTATACTGTGTTCAGTCTGACATGTATACTGTGTTCAGTCTGACATGTATACTGTGTTCAGTCTGACATTTATACTGTGTTCAGTCTGACATTTATACTGTGTTCAGTCTGACATTTATACTGTGTTCAGTCTGACATTTTAGTGGAACAAGTTTTTTGGACGGTTTTAAGCAATTAAAGAGCGTTTCCTGGTTATAAAAATAGGAATGAACGGGATTAGCCTTATCATGGATTGTGCAAGTTGAAATTTGGTACTCGTATCAAGTATGACTCTGAAATGTATTTTTGAGAATATAGGTATCATCAGATAAGTCTCTGGATACAGATGCGATCAAATTTTAACATTGTACCCTATGGAGATTTTTACAATTTACTCATGTTCACAGTGATACCACTTAATGACTATCATATATGCATGGCTCTTACATGTAATCTACTGTAACTATAAAACATTCTACACAAGAAACGTGCAATATAGTTAGGCCACCAGGTACAGTAATTGACAAAAATGTGGTTCATATGCATGGCTCAGTGATAATGTTCACTATTCTACAAATGCAATGTTTGTCAAGACTAGTTTCAGGATGTGGTTTTAAATTGTGATTTTTCATTAATCGATAAAATTAATGTTTACTGTAGTTTGTAGTTTGATGCGGGGACCATCAACTCGGATAATAAGCTAGACTACAACCTGAAATTATAAAGCTTTCATACATGTAAGAGACAGTTTTATATTTCATTTATATTGTTGCAGAAGTATTTTATATTAACCCTTTCATGATGGGAGCTGCGTTGGTGCAGCATTAAAGATCCTGTGCCACTGAATTCTCTTATATATGTGAGTTTTCAATAGGGAACCTCGCATATATAAGAGAATGCACTGGCTTACACAGATCAAGGTAATTATTGTTAGGCCAATGCATTGTGTTACTAGTATATATGCGAGGCTCCCTTTGGGAGACTCACATACATGTATATATTAAGAGAATGCATTGGAACAGGGTTTTCGCAAAATTCAAGGAGGCTTGAGTCATGGATGGATCAATAGTGCAGCAGTATTGTTTGGACTCTTTCATTGTTGTCCACTGAACTGTGCAGCTGAGTGTAGGATATGTTGTTAACTGGTAAACACAAATACACCCATGATAATTCCAACAAAGAGCCTTAAAAACTCGGGATTGAGGATAATTTTGCTATGATACGCTAGGCTGTAGGATATGTAGTTTATTGCAGTAGATGTGAATATTATTTTTTTTTCTGCAACCCCTTCCTAAACCTGAAAAGGCATCGCTAGGGCATGGCAAAATATGCCTGTGGTAATTCCAACGAAGGGCCATAACTCCGGTGAAAAATGGACAAGTTGCATAAATAATCAGTGCCATGTCAAACTAAGCTAATCACATATGGATACACAACCTGTAATACGTAGTTAATAGGAAACAGACAGTAAGTGGTGAAAATTCAATATTCTTCCAAAACATTTAGATTTTGTTCTAAGGGGGGGGGGGGGGGGGGGGGGGGCAGATGTCCAAAAAGGGCCGAAAAAATAACATGCTAAAACTTAACAAATTTTGGGTCAAGGTGTGGATGGTCCCAAAAATGGGTCCAGTTACTAAAGGCATAGTATGGTTATTAAAGGCATAGTCTGGTTACTAAAGGCATAGTCTGGTTACTAAAGGCACACATGTAGTCCAGTTACTAAAGACATAGTCTGGTTACTAAAGGCATAGTCTGGTTACTAAAGGCACACATGTAGTCCAGTCACTAAAGGCATAATCAGGTTATTAAAGGCATAATGCAGTTACTAAAGACATCTGGTTATTAAAGGCATACATGTAGTCCAGTCACTAAAGGCATAGTCTGGTTATTAAAGACCAGTATAGTCCGGTTACTAAATTTATGCTTGTTCACTCAGGTATGTGATAAGGTAATATAATAAGGTACACTACAGGAGTTTACGTCAGTATGCGTGAATGATTTATGTTACCCTGCTTGTGTTACCAGGAGTTTATATGCAGTTTAAACTTCCATCACTGGAGCTCGCTGACATTTAAAAAAAAAACCATGCCAATTATGCATTCATAAATTTGAATTTGAGTCTCCCATAGGGAGCCTCACATACATTATATAAGAGAATACATTGGCCTAATAATATTTACCTTCACCTTGTAAGTCAGTGCATTCTCTTATATATGTGAGGCTCCCTATGGCAGACTCGCATATTTAAGAGAATGCACTGGCACAGGATCTTAAATGCTGAACCAGCATGGCATGTATGTATGAATACTTTCCTTTCTGTTAGAGAATGATGAACCCCCTCCCAAAACTAACAATATATAATTACAATTTTGTTTGATATATGTTTCTTCTACTAAGTACTAGAATGTCTTCCATACCCAAACATAATTAGTGAATGATGTACCCCTCCCAAAATGAAAATAATGTTCATAACAAAATGTGGAAAAGGCAATACACTTTTCCAAGACTTTCCCAGCACTTAAAATGTTAAAGGCCCATATTATATACAATTTGAAAGAGGAAGCTCCAAAACACTGTATTATCAACTTATCCGGTGTAATAAACTGTGAACTTGTTGTTTTTGTTGAGTTACAATGTGTTTTTGTCATCTAGATTGTAGTAAAAAGTGTATCATTTTCAATGGAGGAGGAATAACTCTATATCTTAAAGATAGAGTTATTCCTCTTCCATTCAAAATTCATCTTCAGTTTGAATTCTGTAGCATTCTGGGAGCCAAAACGGGGGGAATCTTCCTTTGATTTCAGCTGTTTTCTATTACTCTATGGGCACATTCTGAGACACAGATGTTTCAAATGGTGATGAATTATTGTTTTTTAATCAAATTTTATGGCATAGATTGTTATTAAAACTGTATATCAAGTCACTCGAAAATTAAGTGGGCCTATAATCGGTATTGACACTATATTTAGTAGCATAAAATAAATTATTATTTACGCCACAGGTGTAAGATGTTTTGGTAATTCTATTTACGAGTGAACCAATGGGCGAATGCATTATGGGTGATTAGGTATATTCGTACTTGAGTAAACCGTACCGATAGAGTCACGATAGTCCGACACAGATTAGCACATGTGTTTACGCCACCGGTGTAATTGGGGGACATGTCTCTATTCCGAAGGTTCGCTATCCCGAAGGTCCACTATTCCGAAGGATCTCTATTCTGAATATTCGCTATTCTGAAGGTTCACTATTCCGAGGTTCTCTATTCCGAAGGTTTTTGTTATTTTAAGGTTAATTCTATATTCTAAAGTATTGAGAGGGTTCATTATCACGAAGATTCTTTTTATGAAGGAAATAACTTAAAACATTAAATGTGATTTTGTTTTGTTCTCGCAGGTTTTCTTGAGATTTAATGTCATTACGTGGGCCCAGACCTTTGAATTCTTGGCATATAATATGAATGTTGCGGTATATATGGACCCTCCTGCATTGGGACATGACACAGGTACAGTTGACTTAAGTTCTGTTCTGCGCGGGCTCCAATTTTGGGTTCAATATTTTAAGGGCCAAATTTAGAAATTTATGGGCCCATACCTTTGAACTCTGGGCAATATATAATATGAATATTGTTTATTGGGGGGGCATGTCTCTATTCCGAAGGTTCGCTATCCCGAAGGTTCACTATTCTAAAATATTGAGAGGGTTCATTATCACGAAGATTCTTTTTATGAAGGAAATAACTTAAAACATTAAATGTGATTTTGTTTTGTTTTCGCGGGTTTTCTTGAGATTAATGTCATTAAGTATGACCTTATTTCTCATTACATATTCACACCACGCAGCCCACACAATTGCTATGTTTCCATGCGATTTAATGTCATTACGTGTGACGTAATATCTTAATATTCTCAGAGGCAAGAATGCGCCAGCTAAAGGCGGATTATAACAGTGGGGCTATAACGCTTAATGAATACTGGAGGCTATAACAAACTGCGTAGCAAAATATCGCTGAATAGACGAGTATGAGATGAACCTAACTGCAATTGTGACTTTGTACTGACTTTAAAGGCCCACTTAATTTTCGAGTCATCGATTTTTTTATAGTATATACGGTTTTAATAACAATTTATGCCATAAAATTTGAATAAAATACTGTAATTCATCACCATTTGAAATGCAGAATACTTCTATCTCCTAGTTTTAAACACCCTGAAACCGCGTCAAGTCGTGCGTCGTATAACTAGCAATTAGCAACAAGCATGTCCCCTTCGGCTTTCCATAGATTTCGACGTAATTTGATACTTAGGGGTACTTGTGTCCGGGAAGTGTTTTGGACGGATCAAATCGTGACCCTGACCTTGACCTTCAAAATGGTCAATTCAAGGTCAAATCGGGTAAAACGGACGGATTTCGACGAAATTTGATACCTAGGGGTACCTTTGTCCGGTGAGTATATTTGACGGGTCAAATCGTCACCCCAACCTGACCTTGACCTTTAAAACAGTCAATGCAAGGTCAATTTGGGTAAAACGGACAGATTTCGACGAAATTTGAAACCTAGGGATACTTTTGTCCGGGGAGTGTTTTGAACGGGTCAAATCGTGACCCCCGGCGTGACCTTGACCTTCAATATGGTCAATCAAAGGTCAAATCGGGTAAAACGGATGGATTTCGGTGAAATTTTATACCTAGGGATACTTTTGTCGGGGGAGTGTTTTGGACGGGTCAAAACATGACTCCGACCTGACCTTCAAAATTGTCAATTAAAGGTCAAGTCGGGTAAAACGGGGGGGTGTGTTTTGTAAGGGTCAAATCATCACCCTGACCTGACCTTGACTTTCAAAATAGTCAATTCAAGGTCAAATCGCGCCTTTCGCCGGAAATCAGATGGGAAACAGCCCGGACAAATCGGGCCCATCAGCTAGTGTAATAAAGAAGACAAGTTTGAAGAAGGTAATGTATAACACGAGAAACGGGAAAACTTGATATATGGAAGTATGCAAACTTGCCACATGAAATTTGAAAGCTAGTTTATATTATAATTTATATTTATGGCTAATAATATGATCTTGGTGGCGTTACCATTTCTGTCTATGGTTTTCTTGTTTTCCCCTGTTAGTCCAGTAGATCGGGAGGTAGTGTTGCTCATATTGACGGACAAGCTGCGACCATGTTATTTTTAATGTTTTAGGTATGGTAATGAAGAAAAATTATGATAGCAATAACAAATTTGTAGCCTTCTTTGGTTTTTGCGATTTTTTGGGCATTTTCTACGTTTTTAGCCCAAATTTTTCAAATTTTTTTTTTCAATTTGTAACCATTTCATTTTAGTATGATTTTGGTGATTAAGTTGAATATTAATTGTGTTAGTAATGTTAAATAACTAATCATGCTAAAAAAAATTGAAGAATTTCAATTTTTTTAATTTTTTTTATGCAAAATCGTCCAAATTGCAACCATTTCATCTTAGTATGATTTTACTGGTTAAATTCGCCATTAATTATTTTAATAGTGTTAAATAATTTACAACTTGTCTTCTACAATGTTTTTAAATGGATTTAAGAAGGTTTCTACTTGTTTTCTAAGTTTAGGGGGGTCTAATTCAAATCCAATTAAACATTGTACTGTTCAAAATTAGATCAATTTCTTAAGGCATATGGTAGATATACGTAACTAGTTTTCAAAACTTATACATATGCCTTTCTATCATGTGCGTTATGCACGCGAGTCGGATTTTACAAATTAAATTATGATGAAAAACCCTGAATTTTGGGTGTGATCACATTTGTGGTCATAATATTCCCATTAGAGAGTGGATGCGACACTGTGCAGCACTGTGCAGTATATATGTATATGACAAGCATGACATGAGACATTAGTATCTTTCTACTAAACTGTGCTTCCAGAGTTATCAGGAATAGAGTATCGGTGTTATTTCTTACCCAAATAACTTTTAAAACGGGGTATGTGGGTTAAAGGACCACTGGAAGATAATAGGATGTCCAATGACTCCTATATTTCTATCGTATCACAGTAAAGCTGTTTTTGTAAAAATTGGCGCGGTTTACACGATCAAAGTTCGATTTTCTTTACAATATGTTACAAGCAACTAATTATATAGAGTTACGCTTCTTGAATTTGTGTAGGGAAACTCGAGTCAGCATAACAAAAAAATCTGGCTGCTGATTGGTTGATTATCATTGAGGGAAATATGGAAGGGGTCTGGATATTTTTATGCTGCTGATTTATGTGCAGTAAATGGGGTAGTTGTAGAAATGCAAGATTATCGTTTGGAAAAAAATACCGAAAAGGGCGCGTTTGTTGTCACATACTGGTGCAACGGATGACGTTCTAAGGAAAAATTGACCACTTGAAGTTCAAATAGGCTTAACCCATGGCCGGAGGGACTTTTAGTTAACATTGTCATCTATGGAAAATAATTAGGTGTTTGTAACCTATAGATACGAAGCTTCGGTACATTAATTATTATTCATATACTTACTATATTTAAATCAGATGTATGCATACAGTCGGCGTCGAAACAAAAACACGAATGTACCGATTATTCGTGACATTCAAGTTAAATGTTCAATAATAGAAAATTATACTGTGACTGCTTCATTCAACATGAAGTTAATCAAGGTGTATCGTTATTAATAACAGTATACAGTAATATCGAAATAAGAAGAATCATGTGGCCCTGGGTACTTATCCCCCAGCGCTGTGGCAAAATAATTGACAATGTATTCTTTATAAACCCAAACCTGTGGCGGTTTTTCATCCAATGCACCGAAGCTTCGTGCCATGTACCGAAGCTTCGTGACGTGTCAGAACTCCAGGAATATACCACTACTGGACATCATATGGCACCGATAACAAACGTTGAATGGTGACCAGAAACCCGGATATTAATAATTTCATATCATAATTAGCATCGATATTAACCCATCGAGGAATATGTCATAATGACACACTATATTACACCCACCCCTATATAACTGCTTTACTTCAGCCCTGACACAGTGCTACATGCAAGAAGATTATCGATGTCTACTTAATGAGACTATACAGTTCCGTCAAAATATGGTGAAAAATGTGACCTCGGATCGTTAACCCCAATTCTGTGGCGATTTTTCATCCAATTTACCGAAGCTTCGTGACACGTACCGTCAAATGACATCAAACGTTGAATGGTCACCATAAACTTCGATATCAGTCATTTCAGATCGTAACTACCATAGAAATATATATTAATCCATGGTGTAATTATGTCAAAATGACACACTATATTACACCCACCCTATATAACTGCTTTACTTCAGCCCTGACACAGTGCTACATACAAGACGTTTATCCATGTCTACTTAATGAAAGTATATAGTTCTGTCGAAATCTGGTGAAAAATGTGACCTTGCACCATTAACCCCAAATATGTGGCGGTTTTTCATCCTATGTACTGAAGCTTTGTGACATGTACCGAAGCTTCGTGACATGTCAGAACTCCAAGAATATACCCCATCGGGACATCAAATGGTATCAAACGTTGAATGGTCACCAGAAATCTCGATATTAGTCATTTCAGACCATAATTAGCATAGCATTATATATTAACCCATCGAGAAATACGTCAACATGACACTATATTACACCCACTCCTATATAACTGCGTCCTCCCTGACACAGGCTGCATATAAAAAGTTTATCCATGTCTACTTAAAGTGATAGTACTCAGGGCCTGGAACCTACGTCATAAAACAAAGTTTTTCACCGAAAAATGGCGGCTGCTCCGTGCGACTCGAAGTAAGTATTTATCGTTTTTGCAAACTATGTTCATAAACCACTAAAAAAATCATTGCTTATGAGCTGTAAAACATTGTTTGCTAGCTCACAGTCATCTATACCGAGATATATATGTAACGGTTGTAAAGATTATCGCGTTCAGGTGGTTTCCGTCACCAATTTTCGAGGCATGTTTCAGAGTTTTGAAATGGTAACGCCTACATTAACTTTTAAAACTGGAATTGTGACATAAATGGTAACGCCTACATATAGTCAACATTTGATTCCAAAATTGTCAATTTGGCTGAATTCTTTCTTTCACTTGCCGAATATCACAATTAGTTTTAGGACTGGTGAGTAGTGTATGCCTTCACAGTTAATGGAACTTATGGCAGCGCAAGAGTATAATTCTTCCCTCGCTATAAGATCCCCGAATATTTCCGAGGCGAATCGGTATACATCGGCTCAAAAGTAGACTGCTTCACTTGTGGCAGTCTAATTAATACGTTTTTCACGGAATAACTATCACAAGACATAAATGAATAAAATAATAAGTAATTATATGACCTTTATATATCAATATTATTATAGGGAATAAGAAAAAGGGTCATTCTGGTTGATGCATCATATACATGTATAATTATAGGCTAAAATAAACCAAACTTTGATAAATGAATAAATCGCAATATCGCCACTGCTTGAGTTGAACCAGGAAGAAGCTTTAAGTTGTATTATTCAATTTTTGTTTCAAATTCAAATGTTTCTGAAATTAATAAAAGAAAAAACTTTTAAAGTGATGTGAAACACTCCGGTAAGGTGATCGAATAGAAGTGGAGAATAATCTTGTTCAAAGTAGTTATTTTTACAAATGTTATATCTAAATTGACAACACACACCGTCATTCTTATATACTAATTAAATGCAGTGACTGCCGATGGCGAAATCGTTTATTTCGACACGAATCAGTCTCATATCGCTGACATTTGTCAATATATGCACATAACATGTAGAATTGAAGGTAATAGAAAATAGTTTGACATATTATATATCAATACTATCGGATTCAGCATTCAATGATGCATGCATATATCGCAAGATGCCAGTGATGATAGCCGTCTGAAGTCGACATAAATCGCAATGTAACTTATATACCGATTGTATAGATGGGAAACTACATAGTACATCCCTGCCAGTCATTTTCTGAGGCCTTCGTGTATTCTCGCCATAACGGAAAAGCCCAACACCAAAAAAACACGCGTGGTCTGGAATTCTACGGGTTCACAACAAACGCTAAAACCAGCGGGTGTCTATAACCGGGTATTAGGAAACTTTCGGAAAGGAAATACTCTGAGTGATAACGTCTCAGCCGACTGAGCCGCCATATTTCGTCAGCCACGAACGTCGTGACTAAGCCGGCTTAGCTAGATAACCAGCCACGAAAATTGGTTGAACCAGCCAGGGGGGGGGGGGTCTGGAAAAAAATTGCACACCAAAAAAAATAAATTCTGACCACCCCAAAAAATATTGTTTTCCTCCAAAATTTTGGGAACCACCCCCTCTTTCTCATATTTTTATCAAAATTTCAGAGTTTTTTTTAGCCGTTCTTCAATAACTGTGTTAACCGTCTTACTAATTGGTACACACAGATCAGAAAAAAAGAGAAAAAAAATCTGTATTTCCAGACGTTTCCGTGTGTTTTCAGTATCTAACAACAATAATAAAGCATTGTGTAGGTACACTATATGTCACAAATCGCCCTAGACCCCATTATAGCCTTAATACATCGAGTGTGTTGTGTCTGACAGAGAACACCGACCAGTGTAAATAGTGGTAAACAGGTCAGGGGTTCCACAATTATTTGTAGATGACCAAAGAACTCTTTTAAGTCTTCTCCACCGGGGTGGGGTGGGGTGGGGTGGGGGAGGGGAATTGTTTTTGGTTAGGTATACACATAGATATATGGTTATTATACCGCCCAATATTAGTCGGCGGGTATATAGTTGACGTCTCGAGCCGTCCGTCCGTACAATCATTTTGCATTATAACTCAAGAGTCGGTTGTCATATTTGTATGCCCTATGGCATGGTGACGGACCAGAAATGGGGAACGAATATGCATAATATCACGGGTTGTGACTATTAATGCCTACCAGAGTTATGGGCCGTGTTCGACTTCGTGAAATTCAGTCAGTACAAAGCTTTTGCAATATAAGTTAAGTGTCGGTTGTCGAATTTTGATGTGGTTTGGTATGGCGATAGACCAGAATGAAGAATTGAATGTCATTTCTTAATGCATCACTTTATTTCAGTTCATCTATTTGAAAGTGATAACAGTATACAATTAGTATTTTAGTTTAGTCTTGTTGAGCAGTAAAGCTCCAAGATGAAGTTCGGAAATTCAATGAGAATAGCGTCACCTTCAGTTGGGATTGTCTGAGCAGTAAACAGTTAACGGTCATTCATCATGACCAATTCAGTTTTATTTTGATAATTGTTGCAAATTAACATTACTTGCAATCATTCAAGATGAGAAATAACCAGGAGGAATGAATTTCATTACATGCCAGGACAAGACAGTATTTCAGACATTAGAAATTTATGAGATACCCTTTTCAATTTCATGTTATGCAACAATCATGTTAATGATATATAGTCATCATTGAGTATTCACCATGTAGTATCCAATTTGTGATACAGTTTTTATGTTGTATTACTTTTATTCAAGTAATACAACTGGGTAATATATTAATTGTGTTACTAAATATTTCTTCCGCTGATAATAAGTTTCCTGAACGCTATTACGGTGGTCCACTGTGAAGTGGTCCGGGATCCTGTGAAATCCAGAATGTTGCTAAATCTGAGGCTAAAGAGGTCACTATAGCTGCTATATAGAAAACAATTACAAGCACGATTTTGTCCGCCTCTGGACCACCCACCCACCCCGGCCCTATATATACGGAATTTTGTTTGTAGACCCCCCCCCCCCATCTTAGACGACACAACAAGCCTCTTTTTGTTGTAATTTTTTCTTCTATTCAACTTTAAGTTGTTTTTTTTCCTTGTATATATCATTTTTGTCCGCAAAAGTATTCAATAAACGGAATATCCAGTTTTATATAAAATTTTGCAATATATAATGTTAAACATAACCAAACTAAATGAATATCCAGCCACATGCAGGAACCATATTATGTTCACAATTCACTATATAACCTGCTATAGTTAATATATATGTGACCAATTAGTTTTTGGGACTTGAGTACCTAACCATACTTTATGATTATTGACTGATGATGGGACAGGGTGTATTTATCCGTTACATATATCCCAATGTTTTGGTTTTGGATTGCGAATATAATTGATGCGTGACCAGATTAATTGTTTGACAACGAAGGTTCCTGGACCGAATAACACAATCAATTCATTATCAATAAACATGGGTAAACAATGAATGTTAGTAATAGAATATAATTAAAGAAATCTTTATTGCATGATAATGTTTTAACGACAACTATCAGACGAAACTGGAAATATGAACAAATTAACATGGATTCAACCAACGGAAATAGACTGGAATAACAAAGTAATACTACAATGAATATGGAATAAGAGAACGAATGACATGACATACACTTAATTAAACTACCGAATATACACCGAGAACATAAAAACAATGATTATGCCATTAATTAATGTTCGTCTTTATATATAGTATTATCAAATAGTATATTGGCATCTCTATAACAGCCATTTGTGTATTGTAACGCATTTAATTAACAGCACTAGTGTGTATATGTGAACACCGGATTCATCTACCGGATTATACGGATGGTGACTCAATTGTTAGTGCAAACAGGCCAATATGTGAGCGTCAACGCGATGTGGGCGTTACCATTAATACACAAATTCATAAAAATTCTTTGTGTCTTAGGAAATTTACAAACAAACCACGGAAAAGTTATTTTTTTGTTATTGATTCAAATTTTAGCATTTATCATATCCCGAAACTCAATGTATACGGTTTTTAAATGAGTTTAGGGCGCGGAGAACATGAAATGTTGGCGTTAACACCTGCACGACAATAGGAAATCGGACGCGATTTTGAATTGCGAACGCGAAATTCTCATTATAAGCAATTCTTTCCGATTTTCGGTTTCTGTATTTGTTGAGATTTGCAGGTCGCATAGCTCCTTTGCTTATAATACTACATCGAAATCGATTGTATTTATTTAAAAAACGATGTCGAAGTAGCGAGTCGAACTTTATTTACAGTTATTTTGATGTAGGGTTACCCTTCCGGTGACGTAGGTTCCAGGCCCTGGTACTGTTATTTCTATATGAAATTATTCTGGCCCAGCATAATCGGATTGCCATGGTGGCGCGCGCACCAGCAAACCCAGGCCTTCATCGTAAATCGGTGTTTAGATATTGCAAGCATTGGTCGAAGGGTCAAGGGTCAGAAAGACCAGAATGCATCATCGATCTAAAAATAATGCTGACTGACACGCATTAAATATAAAAATGGCGGAAAGTTTAAAAAATAATATATTTGGAAGCGATCCGGGGGCTGTTAATTGTTCGTGCGGGAATGTGTGCGCGTGGAGAAAGTCGGCCACGTCTCGACGTTCGTTGCGGGCATCGTGTCCATGTTTGGATGCGGGGACATTTTGCAGCAGAGGCTGCAAATGTGGAACGAGTAAAATGAGCTGTCAGAATCAGCCCAAGAAGAAAGGGTCCATTTTGTCGACAGAACTTGGGTTGTCAAGTAGCGAAGACGATGCCGATGATGAAAAGGTCGACGATGTCATCGTGAGAGAAAAAGAGGTAAAAAATTGTATCACTCTTTGCTATAAAATTGAAATTGATATCCACACAAATTCCAACAGGCAATATTAAAAAAATAATAATTTAGGCCTACTCTTCAGTCTCTTGTCGTCTTGAAGTTGAAACTCTCATTATTCACCATTCAAATAGTTGTATTAGCAGTACATGTAGCATGTGCAGTGTTGCTGTTAGTACTAGTAGGCCTACCAAAAATAATAATAATACTGCAATATTTTTCATGATCATGATTGTGGAAAATTTTCCCAAATTGAATAAATTACAGACCCAAATACTAGTTCAGGGTGGATTTTTCCCCCCCACATTGAGTTTCCAAAAGTCATTCTCAGATGGGCTAGTTACTATCAATGGAAAATCAAATATATAAGTTCTGCACAATATATGTAAGTCCATAACTTTTAGGCGAAGTTGACCGGAAGTGGCAACGGGCGTTAATTAAGCTTTGTTTAAGTCACGGACCACATAATCACACTGGGACAGAGTCGTAATAATAGCAATAGGGGTCCTAACATTATTTTGTCCGGTGTCATGGCCCTCCAGGAATTATTAACAGAAATTTTAATTAAGCTTATATGGGAGGCCAAATTCACATTTAATAATGAATTGCGCTTAAGCGCAATTGATTGTGCTTAAGCACAATTGATTGCGCTTGAACGCAAATACCACATATGCTTAAGCACAAACAGGGCAATTACGCTTAAGCGTAATTGTGACTACTATCTAACCTACCCATAAATTATTGGCATGACCTGGTGTATCAACTAGCAACACAAGAGGAGCATTGGGCTAATTTTAACCTGTTTCAACTAGCCTGAGTACTCAACAGTCAACTGTGAGTATGTGTTCAACAATGATAATCCCTAATTACATATTATCAGCAATGTAAAAAATTCAGCATCCATCTATCCAAAGAATTTATGTCTCCTTCCCGGAACTCTAGTAATTTTCTGTCAAAATCGGGCGAACAATTTGGTCTATAAATACCGCAGTGTGACACATTTAAGATAGACCAAAAACAATAAACACCTTTCAACCCAAAGATAGTTACATTTTAATTGAAAAAATAGTCCAAACATGAAAAGTTAATTTTTGCCGATATTTAAGTCAAGTTTTTGAGAGAATAGTCCAATATTTTTGGTGATGTCAGTATTTTCCATATTTTGGCGGCCATTTTGAGCTAAAGTAAGAATTTGGGGTCCATTGAGTTGGAATATTCATAGTTAATCATGTGCATCACTTACATTACAAAGTTATGTTCATTTCTTGTTAAAATATGACTAGAATCCCAATTGTGATGTTTTTGTGTGAAATTTTATACCGCATTCTGTAAATTCGTATTTTTGAGGGAACGGAAGGGGTTAGGACCCCAAAAAGTGCATATTGAATTGCCCCAATGATCAGTTAATATACAAAATACAAAATAAAGTCACATCACTCAACCAGTTCCAAACAGCATGAATCGATCTAGAATATATTTGGTGGCCATCTTGGGTGGTGAGTTTCAATTTTGCCCCAAAAAAGTGACATTATGTCTTACCTTCACGAAAATATATACATTTGTATACATTTTACAAGATGTTTACCGCTATAATTTGCATAAAACTGACTTAGAGTCTGGTCTGAAAAACAGCGGCCATGATGGACGCCATTTTGTCTGGAGTCTATATGGCCACTTTTTTTCTTCTTGTTAACATTGCTTAAAAGTTGAAGGACATAATAAGGAACAAAATGAGTGGGGAGAAGTTAAAGGTACGCAACCCGATAAAACTCCTCTCAATTACTATTTCAATGGCTTCGGGGGTCAAAAATATTTGATTCGAGTCGAGGAAGTCACCCATCAAAGCTCAGATTTGTTAGATATCGATTTTAGAAATCTATTATTTTTCATTATCGGGAATTCTTTCTGGCCCAGAAGATAGTCAAACATTCGTTATTATTACCCACTTGATTATAGAGTTATCCATCCTTGTCTGTTTGAATAGAATTTTGGCGTAAAATCTCGAGCAGGTTACCAAATTGACGGCAGTTATTGGTACTCATCTCGAGAACATAAGAATTTTCAAAAATCAATATCTAATAACTCTGAGCTTTGTTTGATGGGTTCCTCGACTCGAATCAAATATTTTTTACCCCCAAAGCCAAAGAAATAGTAATATAGGACCCTCTGATCGGATTGTTGTTGTTGGAATCTGTTGAGATGGGGACCCTCTTTAAGGGTTGAGTACCTTTAAGTCCCAAGGGGTGCAAGGGTACCAATATTAGCTCCCGGAATACTAGTAGTACTATGACGTCGCCGGAAAATTCTTCTATTTTCGGTCGTCGGGCAGGTCAATAAAAACATGTTTTTCGCCAATTAAGCTACAAATTCACCACTGCTATCGTGGATTTTCGTAATCTACATATATTTTACTACAAAATTAGACTGGATAGCACTTGTCCGTCAAAATGAGCAACATTTGTTATTTCTTGGGGTCGATCTCCTGGACTATGTCTTCCATACCCAAAAATAATTAGGTCGAACATACATGTGTAGGTCCGGGGGCTATATAGTTCAGAACATGTGACTGATTTCCTCTCTTAATGAACCACCCTTATTTATATTTTTTTTTAATCAATTTTATTTTTGAAGCAGTACAGATTATTTAATATAGAACCATAATAAAGGCTCAGTTCTCACACTTGAAAATAATATTGATATATTATATTAAAATTAATTTATTCATTACTCAAATGAATTGGATTGATATAGATTAAATATATAACAATTCAATGGTGAACATATCTTGTATTATATTTTTATATTAACATAATCAAATTACCTTTTTGTTTTCAATGTATTTTAAGGGGGGGGGTTAATATAGAAATACTGGTGCTATTTGTATTTCTTCTATGTTTTCTGTACCAAAAATAGACAAATAACAAGGTAAGATAGGTTAAGTCTTAAATTTTCGCCAAATGATCAGGGGAATATATAGGCCTACACAGAATGTCACGAGTGTGTTGATGGGTTTGTCAATGCGGCACAAGTGCTAACACAGAAGGATAGAACGAGCGGCGCAAGTGCCATATCGACAAACCCATTAAGACACGTGTCGGTCAGTGTTTATTACACACCACTCATCCTAGAATCCGTGAATTATAAAAAAAAAACATACTTACAAGGTTTATACCTCCTATATACACATACTTACAAGGTTAATTCAGGCACATACATGGCTTGTTTTGTCATGTGTGAAGATGCTTTTATTTTATAGTTGATCACAGTTCGGGTTTCATGGTTGAGGTAAACCATTTACGTTATGTGACGTCAACAGGATGCATAATATGGAACGCGTGTTCAATACGGATTTGTAAATATGGAACAGCATTGACACTGTAATTCTATGTACAAGTGTGTTGCTTTTTAGCAACACAAAGTGCCGCAGGTACGTTGTTGTTTTTTAGGTTTAGGCGCGCATGACATTAATTTCTAAGCAGAATTTCGACGCGATCTGCCATCCGATCTGCGGCGGCACATAAAATAGGGACCCACGACCCGTGAAAAATCACGTGACTTCCGGTCTGGGAGCAATTGATCATCCAAAGAAATTCTTAACGCACAGGAATCGGCAATGGACCATGCAATGGGATAAATATGAAATTGGCAACTTCATCATTTCCGAATAATTCCTATGTGATTTAGGCCTATAAATTTTTTAGTTTCATTTCGACCAACTTCTCCTGGACTATATAAGTGTATATTCCGTCAAGAATGGAAAATTTGACATTAAACATATGATTAAAGCCAATAATATGACCCTTTTTCAAAGAAAATATCCTCCAAACCGGATTTTAGAGGATTTTGGATATGATTTCCCCCAGATTCTGCCTGACAAAATGACAACAAAAACAGCTTATTACAAATTGTTCTATAGGTTCAACTTGAATGCTTTGACGACCAGACTATTAACAATGGAATGTACTTAGTATCTTACTGAGCTTCCCTATCGTGTACAGACTACAATACTATGTTTGGTCCAAGCATATTTCTTCCAAACCGGTGGATATGTTATATGTTGGAATTAAATATGAAGTGGATTGCATCAGTCATTTTATGAGTTGTGAGTGGGAATTTTGGAATGTGGTGTCGGATGTGAATGCAGTAATGTCACCTCGATACTCCTATATAGCCAATTAAGTGCTTACATCCGATGTAGGGTTGTATGATCGTGTTCTTCACCTTTATAATACATTTGCCGGGTGATATCGTTTTTTTTTATAATTTGGTTTGTGACCAGTGATGATAGTTGAGAAATATTAAAAGAAAACTGAATAATCATCTCTGCGTACTAGTACGTACGGCAGTGCAAATATAAATATTTTTTTTCGGGTTTTGGTTGGGTACCACCACTCTTTATATGTAAACGCCACGGAATTTCGTTTCTTAAACGGGGGGGGGGCACAAAAGTTTTATCATACAGGGCCGGGATGGGTGCGTCCGAAGAGGCCCGAAAAAATGAGTTTGTGCAAATTTTTTTCTATTCACATTTTTGCCCTTGTTTTAAGTTGTTTTCAAATATATTCATTAATAATTGTGTTCTAAGGAAGGTTATGGCCTTTACAGACACTTAGGAACGGGGTAGGTATAAGATATAAGTAATACAGGGGAGATCTTCCAAAAACATACCTATACCGGGTGGGGTGGGTGCATCTCAGAGGCCTGAACAAAATTGTTTGTGCAAATTTTTTTCAACCACATTATGGACATTGTTTTAAGTTGTTTTCACTAATAAATGTGTTCTAACATAGATTATGACCTTAACCAACACTTAAGAACATATGTAGGTATAAGATAAAGCACTCTCTGGTGCCAAATAAAAGTGATGACTGAATAGGAGTGCTGGTTTGCATTTCACCTCAAATTAATATTGAATAGTGCCGGATAGTGCTGCGCCATAGTAGTGTTGTGTCTTGAAATTGTGGACAGTCATTGGTCGTGTTAACAAACGCAGTCCCATATCCAAGACACAACACTACTATGGCGAACAAACGCAGTCCCATATCCAAGACACAACACTACTATGGCGCTGGCATTTTCACTCTGGCATGTCTAACAAGAAAACCATAGTCAGAAATGGTAACGCCACCAAGATCGTATTATTAGTCATAAATATAAATCATAATATAAAATATATTGGTTACATGAATGGACCGCCTCAGAATTCCGTTAAGACAAGTAATTCTTCAAATTATTACAATGAACTACGGCTTATAAATTACTGCAGGTTTCTCATTCGCCACACCAGAATGCTTCTAAATGCGGATCAAAGCTAAGAGTGCATGGCATATGCAGCCATTGTTCATAGAAATTTTACAGATAGCGAGAATGATGCATGCTGGGAACGAAAGTATCCACAGCAAAGCCATGTGCTTACGGAGGCATGCGTTTATTATAGGGGATTTATGGTGGGCCTATAAAACTAATTATAACTTTGTTATCTGTCATAGTTTATGCGTGAAATTTTAAACATATATACCATGGACATATACCCCTTCCAGAATGTTGAAAAACATTTTCAGTTGCTCATCGTATTTTTATAGACGAAATAGTCCGAAATTTCAGAAAATTGCGCTAACAGCTCAATGTTTTAATGTGTTACAAAACGTCTGATAAAAATAGTTCTATCGGGAATATTCACACCATTTTTTTTCAGAGAACATAGAGTAAACATAGTCCTATCGGGATATCGTAAAGGAGATTAATTAAAACCCTCAGACTGCCGAAACTGACGACATTAAATTCGCTTTTTCGTGTCCCACGGAAATGAAACTTGTCCGTCCATTGATCACGTTATTTATTTGACACAGTATTTTTTTTCTGTTGTATTTGAACACTTGTTGCACGTGCAGGCTGCACGATCATAATAACTTCAACCGATAAGCGCCGACTGATACCCGCGCAACAGTTTGTCTCAAATAAATTGTTATCAAAACGCAGGTTTATGGCCGCGGACATAAGCCGATTAAGTGTAATGTAATTTATCCATGAACTTGACTGAAAAATTGTGATTCTATCACCATTAGCCACGAAAATGGGACCTCTAACCAGGCAAGTTTGATTTTCGGGGGACACAAACAAGCGAATTTATTGTCGGCAGTTTCGGCAGTCTGAGGGTTAATTAATCCCGAATTAAACGGAACTACTTTACGATAGTCCGATAGGACTATGTTTACTCTATGCATGTTCTCTGAAAAAATTGTGTGAATATTCCAGATAGAACTCTTTTTATCAGACGTTGTGTAATACCTTAAAACATTGAGCGGTTATAGCGCAAACCGAAATGTGTTGTCTTGCAAGATATCCCACCGCTTTAGCTAAATTTACCTTCCTACAATATCCATAAAGAGGATCATATATTATATACCCACGGTTTTAATTATAGAATATAAAATATATTGGTTTCGCGAATGACCAACTCAGAATTCCGTTAAAATAACAATAACAACCAGCACCTATAACGAACCGTTTTACTGGACTTGGCCTACTGGTCGCGTAGTTCCGACTTTTAAATAAACGGAATTTCCAACTCTATAAATAAATAAAAGCCCCACAATGCATTCGCTTGTACAATCACCCAGTGAATTATCGATCGACCATGCGTAACAAAAAAACCAAAAGCTAGAAACACCACACTACGGTGGCGTAATGACCAAATAATACTAGTGCTGCAGAGTGCTGGCTAACAAAATACCTCAAATTTAAAAATAAACATGCCAGCCTGTTTATTTGGCTCCAAAGAGTGATACTTATATACTATATAACTGTCATTGCAGGTATGGCTATAAGGTGTTCTGATATGATGGTTGGTGGCACCTTTTTGGGAACAACAGTGAAGAAGTCATTAATTAGTAACTGGACTATTTATGTAAAAATTAAACACAATGTTGGCTTATTGGCACTATAAATATTACCTCACAATATCTGTGCATACTGTAGAATAAAACACTTTTTATTTCAAAATGTATTTTTCAATGTCGAAAACAACATCATAACCGTTGATAGTTTTTCAATTGTTTGCACACTTGGAATCTGCCAGAAACGGACCAATTTAAAACTTACCTTTGATTCTGTTTGATTTGGTCTTGAATAGATTTTAAATGATTTTTTTTCTTATTTTAGGGGGTGGGTCCAAAAAAATCAGGCGGAAAAAAAATTATATTTGCACAAAAAGATTGGGTGGATAGCAAAAGGGCTGTAAAAAAAATTTTGGGCCCTGTATGTGTATTTTTTCACGGCCCCCCCCCCCCTGTCTTAAACGATGTTTTTATGACCAGGGGTAACAGGATCATTATCGGGGAAACAGTCAGCTTTGTGTTTGACAGTATGTGCAAATAAAAGTGAATTTTCGGGTTTGTATGGGTACTTTCAAAAAACACCTTCTGAAATGAAAACGCCAGGGAATTTCGTTTCAGAAATTGTGTATTATTGATCAGTGATGACTAGAGCACTAGTTATTAATATAAAAATCAGCTTTGTACTCGAAAGTGCAAATAAAAGTCATTTTTAGTGTTTTGGGGGTACTTTCAACAACCCCCCCCCCCCCCCCCTTCTGAAATTAAAACTCCAGGAAATGTCGTTTGAGAAATTGTGTATTGTTAATGAGTGATTGCTGCAGGCTATTAATATTAAAAATAAATCAGCTTCGTACTCTAAAGTGCAAATAGAAGTCATTATACGTACGGTATACGCAATTATGTAAACAGAACCCACGCAGCAGGCTCCCTGATTATTTGAGACGCTCATAGTTGCACGAGACTTTCGTGGCATCTCGTATATATAGTTAGCTATTCGTGCCATTAGACATCCATTTGGCCCCCGAAATTAGTAAATGGAAACACCATGTCTGAATCAGATGCGCTATTAGAAATTGTTCACATCAAGCAATCGGTGGCAAAATTTAGATGAGACTTGTGCGGGGAATATATTCTACGAAATCCAACCTGACGGGGCACATTAAACGTTAAAACACAATCATGTTGATGACGATTCCCCGAGATGTTCATCGTGCAACCAGTATTTTTCGACAGAGGAAGCACTAAAGATTGATTATCTCTATAAATAACACATTTGAAATAGTTGCGTGGGTATAAAATAATAGATATGAATTGAAAACACATGTCTATCAATTAATACTGATTTTATTTCGAATATAGCGATAGAGAGCATTATGCTGTTCCTATAGCTACACAACGAACGTCCAATGTCCCAGATTGATTGATTGTATTGTTTTATGTCATAGCTATAAACGATAATGAGTCTAATTTATGTTTATTTGTAACAAACTTACGCAATAAAATTTCTGGTATCTGTTAACAGTAACCACTATTGTTTGTTAGCTAAACAATCACACCTTTTTAGACCAGAAAATATTCTAAATAAAATCAATATTAATAGATAGAAGCATTTCCGGACAGGAGTCTTCGATTCATATCTAATATTTTATACCCCGGTAACCATATAATACATGTTTACAAAGAGATAATCCACCTTTCTACCCAGGTAACTATATAACACATGTTTACAAAGAGATAATCCACCTTTATACCCCGGTAACTATATAAAACATGTTTACAAAGAGATAATCCACCTTTAACGAGCCACTATAACTCCAAAACATACAGAACGCTATGGCAAGCCGTTTTAAAAATTTTGATTTATTTAGACTTAAGTCCAAATCAATTCATTAATTGGACTTAAGTCCAAATGATTAGTGAATTGATTTGGACAGTCTTGATTGACAGTCAAACTCCATTTCAAACTTCATTTGGACTTAAGTCCAATTCCTCGCCGAATTCACAATTATGTGGTATTTGGACTTAAGTCCAATTCGCTATTTGGGCTTAAGTCCAAATATTTGGACTCAACTCCAAATAAATCGAAAATGTGAATTACATATGGCAAGCCGTTTTCACATTTTTGATTTATTTAGACTTAAGTTTTCACATTTTTGATTTATTTGGACTCAACTTAAGTCCAAATATACACATGCATGCCAAACCAAAGATACAGATATTGTAAAATGTACAATGGTCCAATGCTTCACATAAGCATGCCACCGACTGCTCCGGCAAAGAGAGAAACTGGCATGTGGAAGCACAACATCTGATACAGTAAGTTGATTAATCAAGATAGCTAAGTTGATTATCAAACTAGCTAATTTGATTAACCAAAATAGTAAGTTAATTAATTAAGATAGCAAAGTTGATTAATCAAGATAGCTCAGTTGATTTAATCCAGATAGTAAGTTGATTTATCAAGATAGCTAAGTTGATTAATCAAGATAGCGAAGTTGATTAACCAGGATAGCCAAGTTGATTAATCAAGATAGCTATAAGTTGATTAATCAATATAGTAAGTTGATTGATTAATCAAGATAGTTAAGTTGATTAATCAAGATAGCAAAGTTGATTAATCATGATAGCTATAAGTTGAGTAATCAAGATAGTAAGTTGAATAATCAAGATAGCTGAGTTGATTAATCAAGATAGCAAAGTTGATTAATCGAGATAGCTAAGGTGATTAATCAAGATAGCTAAGTTGATTACTGAAGATAGATAAGTTGATTAATCAAGATAGCGAAGTGGGTTAATCAAGATAGCGAATTTGATTACTCAAGATAGCGAAGTGGATTAATGCAGATAGTAAGTTGATTAATCAAGATAGCCGAGTTGATTAATCAAGATAGCGAAGTTCATTAATCAAGAGAGCTAAGTTGATTAATCAAAACAGCTAAGTTGATTAATCAAGGTAGCGAAGTTGATTAATCAATATAGCTAAGTTGATTAATCAAGATAGTAAGTTGATTAATCAAGATAGTAAATAAAAGTGGCGGTTCTATACGCTGCCGTATAGTTTTGATAGCGCATATACTATATTATGTTATTATAATGTTTTGATGTTAGACGAAAATATATAGCATTAGTCAAATCTGGGACTCATCGTGTGGAAATCGCCATCATGTCTGTATCCTCTATTCTGTATACACTATCGAAAGCTCGATATATATATTACTAGCTGGTGGGCCCGACTTCGTCCTGGCTGTTTCCCCTCTGCTTTCATCCGTCAAAAGGCGCGATTTGACCTTGACTTGACCATTTTGAAGGTCAATGTCATGTCGGGGTCACGATTTGACCCGTCTAAAACACTCCCTGGACAAAAGTACCCCTAGGTATAAAATTTCGTCGAAATCCGTCCGTTTTACCCGATATGACCTTGGATTTACCATTTTTAAGGTCAAGGTCAGGTCGGGCTCACGATTTGACCCATCCAAAACACTCCCCGGACAAAAGTACCACTAGGTTTCAAATATCGTCGAAATCCATCCGGCAGTTTTCCCGGCCATTGCTAATTGGTCCCATGGCTTTGGCCGATCCATTAATTTTTGTTTTTCAAGGTAACCCCGTACGTCGCTGCCACCACTAATGCCCGAAATATCGCCCAAGGTCATTTGCGGGTACCCATGTCAAGGTCATGTTGGGTGGACAAAATAACCCGACAAAAATATTTCCCGTCCCGAGTTGACCATACATAACAAATTTCACATCGATGTCACCGCTGACTACCGAGATATCGCCCAAGGTCATTTGTGGGTACCCGTTTCAATGTCAATGTCACCTCGGGCGGACATACTGACCCGACGAAAATCTCCCCCGTCCCTTGGAACCCCTAAGTACGAAATTTCGTCTCGATATCCCCAGTTTCCGAGACGGTCAAATGCCGTATATTTTCACTAAAGTAGATAAACACTCTTTAATATCGACGCCTCATATACAAATGCTCATTAACTGTCACGCGGTTAACCCATCAATCCCCATTACGGTGGCAGTTGAAGTGTGAAGGAGTGGTGGCACGGGCTCGCGAATGTTCCGAGTGCACTGCCTGTGGCCTTTTACCCTTACACAGCAAGTTTGGGTACAATCGCCCCAGCATTTCTCGAGTCTATAGCGGACATATATATATATACGGAAGTCTCAAAATATATGGTAGACTAGCTGGTGGCTGGATGGCCCGACTTCGTCCGGTGTTTCCCCTCTGCTTTCATCCGGACTTAATAACATCTGGATATGACCAGTCTAAGATACCAATTTTCAAATAGCTGGTTTTGAAAACCTCCGTGGATCTACCCGTCGAAAGGCTACCCATCGAAAGGCGCGATTTGACCTTGAATTGACCATTTTGAAGGTCAGGTCGGGTCACGATTTGACCCGTTCAAAACACTCCCCGGACAAAAGTATCCTAGGTATCAAATTTCGTCGAAATCCGTCCGTTTTACCCGATTTGACCTCAAGGTAACCCCGTACGCCACCGCTGATGTCCGAAATATCGTCCAAGGTCATTTGCGGGTACCCGTGTCAAGGTCATGTTGGGTGGACAAAATAACCGGACAAAAATATTTCCCTCCCTAGTTGACCATAGTGCACTGCCTGTGGCTTTTTACCCTTACACATCAAGTTTTGGTTCAATCGGTCCATAGACATCCCAACAGACAGACGGTGGAAGCCTGACAGACAGAAGACAAATTCAATCCAATATACCCCCAATTTTCTTTGAAAAATCAGGGTATAATTTCATCTGGATAAGTGGTGATTAAGAAAATAATATGAAACAACCAAGCCTGAATTTAGTGTGTCTGACATTTGCAGAATGAGGTTCTCAAAGGTGAATTTAATGACACTATTTCGCAAGGCGTGCGAGCATCACCGAATTCATCCTCAGTCTGATTAACATCAACAGCGATGGAAAACCTAGGAACAGATTGAAGTTCTACAGTTGAAGTTGGTGATGCACCTCATTTGTGCATTTTATCTTCTGCAAATTGAAACTGAACAGAAGGGAAAAAGTCAAAAAGTAACTAAAGCAAAATTTCAATTTGATACTTAAGATACTTCACAGAAAATGAGACCTACGCAGAATTAGGTCCCTGAATGGTGTATTTGGTGATGCTAGCCTGCTGTACGGGGTAGAAACACTAAATTCACCCTCTGGGGACCTCATTCTGCAAATGTCAGACACACTAAATTCAGGCTTGGAAACAGCAGTTTGTTTTAATTTGCTACCAGTGTTGTTTACACAAGCCTGTCAGATTACATCTATTATTCTAATCTAAATTAATGACCTGGGGTGGGTAATGGAATGTTTCCGTAATTTCATTAAGAATTAAAGTTTCATAACTCTGCAGATGTTATAATGGTGTCACTTTTTTCAAATTTTATAACATATTAAAAAATGAGCAAGGTGAAAATTCCAAAAATCTAAACTTAACCAAATTTCTTTTTGAGTTATGTCACTGGCTCCGCCCATATTCGACCCAGTAACCTCATTTGAACAAATCTGAACCAGTCCCACAAGGACCCTTTGTGCCAAATATGAACCCATTCGACCCAATGCAATTTGAGAAGTCGTTGTAAGAATTACTATGGTGGAAACGAGTTATGGTCCTAGCTTCGCAACTATTTGACTGGATGACCTCATTTGAACAAATCTGAATGTGATTCACCTAGGCAACATCCACACCAAATGTGAACCCATTCGGTCTTACGGTTCTGGAGGAGAAGATGATTCTGGACGGACGGACGCCCAGACGGGCGGATGGACGACGGACGAGGAGTGATGACTATAGCTCCACTGGATACTTCGTCTCAGGTGAGCTAACAACCGAAGAGACTAAATCTTATCAGAAATAACATAGGCAACTATGATAAAGTATTGTTTCGCTTGTTCAATATTATCCAGAAATGTTAAAACACGTGACCATTGTTCAATTTGTGACTAAACTATGAAACTTTGTACAATTTTAGGGTTTCACCATACCACCATACCATATTTCCAATATCAGTAATATTTAAGGGGAATGGACACGACTAAACCTATGTCAGCTCTGGTGTCAGTTTGGAATATCGCACAAGTATAATATCCACTGTCATAACTGTTGTATCATCAGAAACACGACATGTGTTTGTTGTAAAAAAAATTAATAAGAATAGTATAGCTACATGCAGCAATATCAATGGCACCGGCAACGATTCTGTGACATGGATAATGTGCAATGTGTACATGCCACAGTGTTGTGGTAAGTATACCATGTTTGTGTCTGCATATAACATATACTTATTATATACACTCCCGCCATCACTTTGGTTAGCCCTATTTAGTCAAGCTTTCAGATTACAAGAAAGCATTTGGATAATTTAAAATATAGTTAGTGACAAGGACTGGGTCGGACTATCCCCATGTGGTCCTGTCCACATGCCCACTGGCAACCCTATAATTGTATGATGGAACCGTTCAGTTAATCGTTCTATCCATTAAGCAAGGAATTTAGCCACACATTGAAGACCTTTAGCAATTTTAAACATATTTTTGTTTTGGAGAACATAATTTATTACACATGTATATATATATATATATATATTTTATTCTGTGTGTATTCATCCAATGGATTATATGAATATATGAAGAATATAAAGGATTGGTATGAGTGCTGCCATTTTGGATACAACAAATTATTAAAAATAACTATTTTATTCCATTTTCCCATTCGCATTAGCGGAGTGTTCCATGTCACTTATTCACTTGATTCATATTAACAAATTCTATATTAGATCGTTTCAAGAAATTTATAACTAAGTTATAAATCAACGGGATAGCTCTTTTGTGCCCATTTTCGATTTGGGCCGCTGAATCCGATCGTCGGAAATCAAACGCGTCCCAGTGTTTTCGCACATGAAAGCTCCTTTCCTTTTTCATGGCTAAACAACACACTGACCAACCGTTTCCCCGTTGTGGTGTGCGTTTGGTCGTTGTGGTGTGGCGAAACGCCGTTGTGCGGTGTTTTTGGCGAAATTCGCAAGCGGGTAGGAGAGGGCTGATCACCAAAATCGGGATGGGGAGTTAATGTGCATATTTATTATAATGAGACCCCCACAGCCCTGAAGAAGGATATTATACCCAACGAATGAGCGCTTCCCTGGCTCTCTGTTTGTGTATACGACTGAGAAATAGCCTACACAAAATGCCAGGGTGGGCATTCTGACCATGGTTCCTCGATATGAAAGCCTTATTTGCTCACCCCTGAACACAATTTGACACCTCGCTGGTATTCTCCACGTAAGAAAAATTATCCCCGATCATGCTGGTAACGGCCACAACTCTCCAGTGGCTAAATATTCAATAAAATCCCAATCGAAGTGAGTCAACAGCAGCGAAAAAATGACAACGCCGTTGTGGTTTTAATGGCAACAACGTTGTGGCGGGGCTGGTTTCTCGATTTGTGGCGATCATGCAGTATTTTGATGTTTTTGAGACCAGAACAAGGTGTTTCACGCCTATTTCGTATTGTGTATCCAAAATATTACATGTATTATCCGTATAAGCAATATTTACTGGTGTATACATGCCACGTAACCCGTCCCCATAAACACGTTTTTTGTGCTCCAAACAAGTATATTATTGTCCACATAGGCCCATACCAAGGCGTGGAACGCGCGTACATCATATTTTGAATCTCTAACCAAAGCGGATTTGATTTAAAATTGATTTAAAGCGGATATAAGGGCTGTGTCCGACGGAATAAACTAGTGGATGAGGCATATAATTTCTCATTACATCTTTTATAACCAGTGGATGATAAAAACTCGGAATTTATAAAAGAAATTAGATGAAAAAATAGGAACGAAATATGCACCGAATTTGAACATCAAACACTGCTTAACCGTTTAATTGATATTTGTAAAATTCACACATATTAAAGGTACCGTCGGGTTGGCCTTAATTGTCGAAAATATTCATATTTGTTCCAAACACCGTAAACAGAAAAATATTAAAACGCATACAGTTTCGTTCATATATACCATGACCATCGCGTACACAGCATGTCATTATAAAGATCTATTATATTTTACCAAGCAAGAGCCTCATTGTGTTGCAGAAGACAGCACAATGCTACTGGTTAATAACACACAAATTGTATAAACGCTCTTTATTAGTTCCATATCAAGAATTCACCAACAAAGAACGCTCTTTATGTTTACCATCATAATATAAACAAACACCATGCAGAAAAGTTACCTTTTATGCTTTTGTTTACATAACAATGGTCAACAATATGACAATAACATACTGTTTATGCGATATTTCTTATTGGTATACGGACAAAGTATGTCTACTTTTTGATGTTCTTTCTGTTTGTGGCGGTTTTTGACGGGTGGAAATAATTTAACAGGATACCCACCGCCAAGGCCAACCGTACCTTTAATTTGTTCTCTCACATAGCCCACAACTCATGCACCAAATATATAACATAAAATGTACGAAGTGAGCGGCTTATAGATTACAAAGTGACGTAAGTTCCCCGTCCTGTATACTCATGATACTGATGTTTGACCAACTAAAGTTTATTTGGCGCGAATAGGCGATTTGATTACGAAAATTATAAACGTAATCAAAACCTACCCTCACCCTATTTCATGAAAGTTTTACCACAATGGTATTTCCAAAAAGCCACACATATAAATATATTAGTTTCCATATATGACATATGATGATTACGTTCATGAGTATCATGTTCTCTTATATAATACATTTTATAATCGCCGTCGAAATTCTAATTTATGAATCTGATGTATGCTATATAATAACACGACGTGTCTGGTCTGCTTCTTGAGTATTGTTATACAATAGAAATAGCTTCATTGGTCCACTGCTGGAGCTTATAAACGGTAAGGATCGTTATTGGGGAGATGATGAACATGAAATATCTTCCGATAACGCAAGGATAATTCTACCCAAAAGAAGTTATTTTTTCATTTTTTTTGGTAGTATTACACACTAAAATCTCACACCACATTTAGTTAAATATTATTTATCATGACCCAAATTCGCTTTTCTGTGTGGGTGGGTCTGGGGTAGGGCGGTGTCATTACATTTTAAATGATGCACGTTATTTTGTTAGTGTCTTTATACGAAATAACGCGAATTGTTCCTAAGTCCCGTATGTTATAGGAGCATGCACTGGGGGTCAAATATCTATCATTTTTCGTGTTTCATCACTAAACAAAGTTATACATATGTAGGTTTTGTTTGTTATTTCTATACATGTCGTTTACGTTGTAATTGTGTGTCTCAAGTATGTCCATCTAAGTTCAGGGTTAGTGGCTATAACCAGTTTCCCTATCAGTGTTATAATTATCGCGTAAAGTTTGTACGCCTTGTTATGCAAAACAAAGTCGGGATATGTAACGTTTTGACTTTATTTAGACAACATAAACGGACAAACTTGACAATACCATATTATCTAGTAATATCTGCGATATATTTATGATTGATGTAAGTCTATTATAACATAAACTCTGTATTTTAGTATTCTGTCTGACTATTTTAAACAGCAATCATCATATCGGAGGCCATTATGAGGTTACATATCATGGCACGGGTGAATACAATGAGAAATATCTGTCCACCTGATATACAGAATTTCAACCAACTTTTCGGTCGTGTATTCACACTAAATATACCAAAACCATACAGCATATAAGTCAAAATGAAGATTAATGTCCCGCATATATGGACAATTAACGGGCAGTTCATAACACCTCATAACTGGCTGTGAAAAATGCATGACTTGTTCGATTTGAAGCACAAAAACGTGTTTATGGGGACAGGTTACGTGGCATGTATGCACGAGTAAACATTGCTTATACGGATAATACATGTAATATTTTGGATACACAATACGAAATAGGCGTGAAACACCTTGTTCTGGTCTCAAAAACATCAAAATACTGCACGATCGCCGAAAATCGAAAAACCAGCCCTACCACAACGTTGTTGCCATTAAAACCACAACGGCGTTGCTATTTTTTCGCTGCTGTTGACCCACTTCGATTGGGATTTTATTGAATATTTAGGCCACTGGAGAGTTGTGGCCGTTACCAGCATGATCGGGGATAATTTTTCTTACGTGGAGAATACCAGCGAGGTGTCAAATTGTGTTCAGGGGTGAGCAAATAAGGCTTTCATCTCGAGGAACCATGGTCAGAATGCCCACCCTGGCATTTTGTGTAGGCTATTTCTCAGTCGTATGCACAAACATAGAGCCAGGGAAGCGCTCATTCGTTGGGTATAACATCCTTCTTCAGGGCTGTGGGGGTCTCATTATAATAAATATGCACATTAACTCCCCATCCCGATTTTGGTGATCAGCCCTCTCCTACCCGCTTGCGAATTTCGCCAAAAACACCGCACAACGGCGTTTCGCCACACCACAACGGCCAAACGCACACCACAACGGGGAAACGGTTGGTCAGTGTGAACAAGAGTAGTAATGGGGGTCACTATGGCCCAGTACCCCCCAGACAGGGCCACTATGGCCCAGTACCCCCCCAGACAGGGCCACTATGGCCCAGTACCCCACAGACAGGGTCACTATGGCCCAGTACCCCCCAGACAGGGTCACTATGGCCCAGTATCGGATACTGGACCATAGTGACCCCACTGGGGGGTACTGGGCCATAGTGACCCTGTATGGGGGGGTACTGGGCCATAGTGGCCCTGTCTGGGGGGGTACTGGGCCATAGTGGCCCTGTCTGGGGGGTACTGGGCCATAGTTACCCCCTGAGGATAGATGTTCCTGTCATTGATGTGACATTTCTGATCGAAAAAATGAAAATGGACTTAGACATTTTTTCATTACTATTTTAAAGTTTGTATAATTCTGACCAGAGATGACACATCGACACGAACAGAATCAATTGGTGGGGGTCCTACAGTGAAAACGATTTTGTTGAAATTTATCATTTATTTTTCAAAAACAAGAACAAGAACAATGAACAATAATATATTATTATACATCAATAATATTAACAAAGAACAATAATTTATGTACAAAACAAGGTCTCAGATTTGAAGAAACTTAATTGAACATCCTACAACATCCTACGCTGAATCAATAACAAAAGAGTCTATTTTGTGGAGTTGTTGACACATTCGTTGTTATCTGGTCGTCGTCTTCTTTGCGTTGTATGTATATCAGCCGTCGATGTCCTGGTGAAGTTTAATTCAACAGCAAATTTGCTTTTCTGTATAATCGACCATAGTGCTTTCCAAAACCATCGAACTATTGTTCTGTCATTCTTGAAGAAATCCCGAGAATTGAATAATCTTTTCATGCTCTTTCCTTTCATCATGTGGTGGAGTGCGAATATACAATATAATCCACACACATTTGTCGCACGATGTTGATATCGTGTTGTATTCATAGTCCATGCTGATGAGTTCCTTTTTATGAATGGTAACATATATCGTCTCGGTGGTGGTAGTCCAAAGGAGTCGAAGTATACAGCTGATCTTCCCTTGAATAACATCAAGGTCCAGTGTTCTCCTGGCTGATCCGATGAGTGCGTGCCCATACCGAACTCGAACATGTTCGCCTAATGTTCGACAAGTGTTCTGAGAAATGTCTGAGAACACTACTGAGAACACTAAGGGCACTTCTGACCCATTGCGCTATTAAGTACTTATTATATGCTAGAACATTAGTGCTAGTGTTCCTAGAGTAGCCTAATGTTCGGTAAGTGTTCCCACAGGCCGAATTATGCAAATTAGCTTAGCGAGGGAACACTACTTTAGATGTTCCTAGGAGCCTCTGAACACTTATATATATGTTCCTACTAATGTTCCTAGGGTCTCTGAACACTTATATAGATGTTCCTACTAATGTTCCCAGAGTCTCCGATCACTTATATAGGTGTTCCTACTTATGTTCCTAGGGTCTCTGAACGCTTATATAGGTGTTCCCACTAATGTTCCTAGGGTCTCTGAACGCTTATATAGGTGTTCCCACTAATGTTCCTAGGGTCTCTGAACGCTTAATTATTTATATAGGTACCAAAAACCTGAACAATCCTATAGCTTTTCAAATGCAACTATTAATATAATCGCTTACTTATAACCAATTGGTGGCATTTTATCCATCTTTCAAGAAATTGATTCCAGAATTAAATTCATCTCACATTTATTATAAATCAGGATAGGATATTTACACCGTATACACATCACAAACTTTTCAATTGTCATTGATATAGCATCATGACGGCCACATTCACTGCTTCTTTTCCTTTTCTTTAATATTCTTTAATATTTCCTGAGGTGTTTTCTTTTGGTGATCTTTATTCTTGGACTCTTCACTGAAAGAATAAGTATTTTTATCACTATAAATTCAAATAAATTAGCTACACGTAGGCCCAATAATGTGTCAACAGTTTTTTTAACTTTAGATATAGATATTTTATTTTCCAATGTTTCATGTTCAAACATATTAAAATATTATATATAATTTCAGTAACAGAGTTAATCGAGAAATGGCACAATTGTGTCTAGAGTGAAATTTTATCACAGAAAACTTATTCTATGATCAATGAAATTAAGAGTTAGAACATAAATCTCTTTCTGAAGACTTAGACAATAAAAACTAATTTTCCTGCAGTTCAAAGAATAATTTGACAGTGCTTTATATAAGGG
This sequence comes from Siphonodentalium dalli, assembly GCA_032622095.1. NCBI lineage: Eukaryota > Metazoa > Mollusca > Scaphopoda > Gadilida > Siphonodentaliidae > Siphonodentalium > Siphonodentalium dalli. Next base: position 425,021 of record CP136061.1, read on the forward strand.
CATGTTGATGGCATGGTTATCTCTAGGTATTACACATCAGTTAATTAGCAGAATGAGGTCATTCAGATGCAATATATATAAAAACTGAACCACATATGTGCATTATAATTAATGGTCTATGGCACTCTTGCGATTATGAAAAGATACACATGTACAACTCGACGCTGCATAGTATTCTTACACCATCGCTATAGTACATGATGAACTGATGACTATCATATAGTAACACAAGTGCAGTCCAGTTATTTAATATCACATGAAACATGGTAATATGTTAATAAAGCAGTCTTACCCTCGTCCGGCATTCTGGCATTTGAGCATTTCCAGCAGAACTTTTTGTTTACTTCAGTATTCGTAGGTTGAATCCACTCCCTTTTATGCAGTAAGCCAAGAGATATTCTGTGGGGAAAGAAAAAGAATACTTATAAAAGCTAAGCAGTTAAAGGTTACTAAATTTGCATAAAGTTTTATCTTAATGAAATGGTCTAGCAGTCTGAGAATCGAAAACTCAATATAGCAACGATATACATGTATATATACTGCATTAAAGTTAAAATCAAAGCTCAATATGCAACAACAAGCTACAAAATTATATAACATCACATTTCGGCTTGTTTACTTAAAAAATTGTCTTAAAGACAATTAAGACATATATACACTAGATAGACCACTTTAATGCCGAAGAAAGTAATTATATTAAGTTGCAAATATAAGAAAATAAGAAAATAATTATTGCACGCCCTCTAAATTGCACAATAATAATGGGTCTTAAATTTCCTATGAGATTGATATATACTAGTATAACAAATCCCATTTATACAAATATCATATTTTGATAATTAATGAGGCTATAGCAACATATTAATTAAAGAGATTTATGAAAGTACTTACCAGGTGCTGTGAATTCTCTGAGACTTTGTAAATCATCAAGAAAAACTGAGAATAATCTATATTTTCACATTTTAAAATGTGTTAGGTATTGAAAACCTAATTCTTCCATGGTATCCAGTGGTATCTACATGTAGCTAGTAAGACTAAAAGCTTCTTAGAATATAATCAAGTCATAACAAGATTTGCATGCACCACACATCTGTTAAGAAGTATCAGATTCTAAGGTCAGTCCATTGTGAGGTGCTAAATTTAGAACAACTTTAAATGCCTCCAGGGCCCAGGGGAATTGTCAGGTTCAATGATAGATGCTTATATATAGTCATTATCTGGCTCTAAAATATGTTGGGAGGGCCACCTGGTCTAATTGGTTTGTAATTTGAGAGCTATAGCTAGTACATTGAGACAAATTCAGATGCATAATTTTATTACTAAAAGCAGCATAAACTTAATTCAGCAACCACTGCTGACCACTGGGCAAATAAAGTGTAATTAAGACTTGCAGTCTTTGAATAACCCAATGATGTTTCCCCAGCATGACATATTTGTTTTGATCTTGCCCACCTGATACACTGACAGGGTGAGACAACTTATTTAGTTGTATCAACCTTCATGGTACCATGTGGAGCACACATATTAACAGCATATGCCTGCAACAATATTGTCTTAACTTGCCCCTACCTTTAATTGTGACAGCTTATTCCCCATCTGCAAATTATCACTTAATAAATCTTTATTTTACATGCAGAGATTTAATTCAGATTTTAGTCTTATTTAAAACCATTAATTTAAAAAAAAACCACAAATGACACTTTGTTAAAATCATTTGAATTAAATAGAAATATAATGTACGTATCTAAGTTCACAGCAATTTAATAGTCTGGTTTAGGAATCAGTGAATCACCCCTACAACTTTATCCTAAATATTGTAAAAAAATATATCATTTGCATGACATATAAACTGGGTGTACTGGTGTCCCACTGAAAGTAAATTTGAAGCCTGATGATTTTTTTGTGCTACCAATTAATTGTTGTGTCAGTCACGAATGAGATGATCCATTGAACTACTTCTATATTGTATATATATTAAGTAAACCTATTCTGAGAATATCTGAAGTAAACTAAATGTATGTTATACAATATTTCTTCAATATCTGAAAACAAAGTAATTATTTAAACAACATTGCCATGTATTGGAGCATGGAATTCTGAGCATTTTGGTTGGTTGTATGAGTAACTTTCTATGAAAAACATTGCAAATAGCAATTTATTTCACATTTTCCATGTAACTTCCTCAAAACTGGACTTAGAAATTGCGAAGTACAAAAAATTTGTTTAAATATCATAAGTTTTACTGGGAACACTATTAAGTGTTCAGTAGTGTTCCATAAAAATATTAGTGAAAATCTGTTAATTTCACCAATCTGCAGAGAATTCAAAGTTCATATTAGAACACTAAGATAGAGCTTAGCGTTCTGAGGGAAGCATGTTTTATTGATAGAATACGACCTTGATGTTCCTTGATGTTCCTTAATGTTCAGATTCACCTAGTCTTAATGTTCCAGGAGTCTGATCACTAAGGTTTTGTGGTGGAACATCTACCGAACATTACTAGAACATCAAATAGGTGTTCGCGTTTGGTAAGGGTGTTCACAATATATGCTTGAATATGTTGTGGTTTCTTCTCTGGTAACAGATCTCTAGCACAAACATATGTGTTAAGTTTACACAACCAGGAATTGTCCAGAATATATTGAAGTTCAGCTGTCTGCATCGTTGTAATTCTCTTTGACTCGCTGTGACCACATCAGAGTCCACTCTGCATCGATTTTTTTGCGGTTGAGCTCCAAACTGTTTCTCAGATGATCCCACATGACGTATGCTTCGAACTTCTCCTTGCAGTGTGGGTTTAACTCCATCAGCTTCGGGAACCATCTTTCCATAACATTGTATATGTCAAGTTTAATCAGCGCTAAGTCGATAAACTGGTTTGTCCAATCATCAGTTGTAGAGAACAAACACAGAACATGTTCACGTTGACTAGGATGTTCTATTTTACATCCTTCACAGTTTGCTGACACTTCCTTGCGAATAAGTTCTTGTAGTTCTTCAATCATAGCGTTGTTGAGTGTGTCCAAGATCAGGTTTAATCTCGGAGCAACGTGTTGTGAACATTGGTATTCTTCATAGTAGTTCCATAGCTGTGATGTGAACTCCATCCTAATAGTCAGTAAGCACTTCTCTCAAAGCTGTGATCTCTATTTCACTGTCAAATTCAGCATACACCAAAACGTTGACGGCTGTAGTGAGAGCTGTCAAGAACTGAAGCTCCAAACGCAGGTTCCCTGTCTTTATAGGATGTAGATGTCCCTCGTCGCTTCCTTGGTCCGGTGTCAAGTCGAAACCCCACAAACAATAACCATTCATATATTCTTTTAAATTAATGCCAATTGATTTGTTAACACCAAACATTCCTAAAGATTGATACAAAGATAAATATGATCTGAGACATTGTTTTGTTGCGAAGTTTGGTTCAAATGGACGGTTATGTATTGTATGACCGTCTTGACTAACTTCCAATTTATTCAAACTGAAATGTTTGAAGTGGAATGGATTGGTACCCAAATCTCCATTCATATCTTTATTTTCGACCAACGCAATAAAAAGTCTCTTTGGTAATTGTCCTTGAAATAAGTGGTCTTCAATTTTTGATCTAAGTCCAGTACTAATTGTGAAAGTTTTTATTTCTACTCGTCTGATAGGTATTTTCATTTTTGACTGGACAATTTCTTGATTTAATTTATTTGAGACCGCTGGAAAGAGACTAACTGTTCTGACATGGAACACTGCTGATTCGAAAACAATTTGTCCATCCTCGGCGCCAATGAGGCAAATTTTTGATGGTGATCTGTTTAATCTGATACGAATTTCAATTCCATTTGGTAAATATTTTTCTTGAAGAAACAGATCAGTGTGTAAGCGTCCACATAGTTCAACAATTTTACTACCACCGATCAAACTTTCTCTAGAAGTTAATCCAGCATTGCCACCACCTTTGGTATTCTCTTCAAATTGTTCTGCTGTATCGCCATACCACATTTCTAAATTTGCTAATTGATTATCTTTATATTCTGGAGAGTATCCCAACAGATTTTCGAAATATGCTCGGTATGGGTAAGTGTCAGAATTCGAAGTTATCAATTTGTTGTTCAAGTAAACATCGATACTGCTGAACATGCTATGAAAGAAATTGTTAACAGGTGCTAATTCCGTACCAGCTACCAAATTAGTTCCATCTTTTTTTGTAATTTTGAATTTCACATAAAGATAAGATTGATTAATATCTGTCCACTTTTCGGTTTGAGATGGTATGACAAACTCTATTGGCGCAGAATTATTCAGCGGTGCAATCGGATGATTTTCGATCCACTGCGATTCTGACATTGTAGCCACCGTTGGTGGAACATGTGTTATATCAAGTTCCGATTTATTGCATTCGCATGATCCATTTACCATTTGTGCCATGATTAATCAAAAATATCAAGAGCTCGACTGCTAGGATGTTTTTTCGACTGACTTTTTCGGCGTTTGACAGCTGAATGATTCATTTTTGAATTCGCTACTCTTTTTCTAGGTTTTTGTCTCGAGTTCAAAATTTGATTTTTAGCTTGTGTGCCAAAAGATTTTAAAGCTTTTTTACCTTCAGACATCAACGCTTCTTTCGGACTTTTACCTTGATTAATAATTTCATCTGCAACACCAAAAGTGTGTTTTTTCGCAAGTTGTAAAGCTGTCCGACCAATCGGTTTTAGAAATGGTACAGCAGATCTCATAACTGATTTGAAAATTGAACCAATACCGTTACCATATTGCCGTGGTACACCTCTATACACGGGGAACATTGTTTTTTAGAACTCCTCTCGTTTTCTGAAATGCAGCTTCGCCAAAGACTTACCATCAATAAACTGAATTGATTTTCCTGTGTCGCCACTTATATTTACACTAATTTTGTCAAAGTATGACTTTGAAACTGGAACATAATGTAAATTTAAAAATTCATGTTTTACATGTAATCCGTCGATATCTCTTTTAATTCTGAAAGAAACAACTCGTAAAATTTGTACTTCAACATTTCCAACAATTGTGAAATCGGCAATATCAGAATAAACAAACATTTGATTATGACCAACATTCAAATCTACACCAAACGGAAATCTATTATTTGAATAAAAATCTTCAGAATCGTTTTCAGTTTTGTAACCCAACTTGTGCAAAAGACTTTGTGGTAATTCAATTCCTAGTTTTGGGATACTTACACTCTTGCGAATAATTTTCACACGTTTTGTAACTTTTGAGTACTTGATGTGAAATCCGTATTCGTTTTGCATTGCTTCTCCAAGTGTTTCGTCAATTACATCTTGCATTGTATCAAGTAAATCTGCCGCAGAGGTATACGAACCTTCTCGTATCTGTATTTCAAGTGCATGAACGCCATCAGGTCTCTTAAATATCTTTTCTTGAAAAGGATTTTGAAGAACAGTCAGTATTATTGCATCAGTTGTAATCAAATTGAATTTACACGAATCCCCTGTAACATTGTATGTTTCTGAAGGTGTTATCAGTTCGACTAATGCAACTTCCCATTTTCCTTTATCAATTTGAATTGGTTTTGGTAACTGTACAGTAAAACAACATTGAGAATTGTTTGGATACATTACCATTGAACTGTCGCTCGGAATTGTAATGTAGAAAGAATTCATACTTTAAAAATTTCTGCCGACTGATTTTTCAAATATTTCAAACGCGGTGTTGGTAAAATGTACCCCAAAGAACTACTGAGTAAAATTAACCACAGTTCGTTATTTTCACTTTGTAAACTTAAATGAACAATTGCTGTAGCGATTATACCAACAATTATAATAATTTGTGTAAAATATGTTACTTGATTTTTTGCAATTTTTTCTCCACAGATTTGAAATTGTGATGGAGCATCCAGACCAACTGAACCATTTTGAGACATGTTAAAAGTTTTATACCAAATTTGTGGCAGGAATCCAACTGTCAAATTTTTTAGGATAACCAGCCCAATGAACTTTAATTTCTCTAACTGATTTACCAGCAACTTTTCTTGAACGTTTACCAACAACTGATTCAATTTCGTAAACTTTATTATCTTTTATATGTTGAATTTCTTTACCATAAAATGATCCTGCGATGTTTTCACCATCTAAATCTACTAATTTGTAAGTTAATGGTTTACTTTTACAAACTCTACTAATTTTGAAAATTTCTTTTGTCCAATTTGGAAGATATCCTTTATCAAAAGTTCTCTTTGTTTTATTTATTCTAACAAAATCTCCAACTTTCAAGATCTTATCTTTTTTCGTTTTTAACTTTCCATAAAGATTTCTGGAAACTTCAATTTCATTTTCTCGAGTTACTAAAACTGGTGCCATCTTAATACTTCTATGAAAACTTTTGTTGTAAGAATTCACAAAATCGTGCAAAACATCATTGTATTTCAAAGTTTGATTATGTGTAAAATATTTCCACATCTTTGTTTTCAATGTCCATTGAAAACGTTCAACTATACTTGCTTTTGTCTCTGGATTCTCTGTTGTGAAAAAATGAATTTTCTTAGATTCAAAAATTGTAAAAATAATTTATTTTTGAATTCTGAACCTTTGTCAGATTGAAATGAAACAGGTTTTCGTTTTGATGATTTGAGAATTTTCTGAAATGTTTTAACTAAAGTTTTACCAGTTTTGTCTTTAATTTTTTCAACCCATGCAAATTTTGAGAACACATCAATAACACAAAGTAAATATCTGTAATTGTCATTGTGTTTTTGCAAAGTTTTCAAATCTGCCAAATCAGCTTGCCACTGAATATCAATTCCTGCAACAATAGTTTTACGTCTGCGAAATTTCCGAACAATTGGTTTGTGCAAAGTGTATGTTTTTTGCCATTGTAACCATTTTTTAACATCTGAAAGTTTAATTTTGTTATTTGTTTCTTTCGCATTTTTAAAAAGTTGATTTGCTCCACTGAAACCACCAACTTCTTTTGGATTGTAGTAAATTTCAGTTAGAAGTTTGTAAAATTTTATGTAAGTGGGGACCATCCTTTCAAAATAGATTTTCTGGTTTTAGGAAAAGTTTGAGGTGTGAAAATATCAACTGAACGTTTTCTTGACTTGCCACTGCTAGGAGTTGCATGAGGTGTATGAAACTCATCACCAGTGTGACCTTCTTTTAAATGTCTTTGTATCCACAACCATCGATTCCTGTTACCTACATAATCTTGTGGTACATTAAGTTCCCCCAAGCCACGTAGGAATGTTTCATAACCAACTGGGTCAAAACCTTTTCGGTGACGAACAACATCGTTTATCAAATCAATTATATTTGATCCAGTAACTGTTTCTGTTCCATAAATTAATTGTCCACGATCATCCCATCTAAGTTTAGGATTAGTTGACAACAATGTTAAAATTTGTTGTGCTTTACCACGAAGTTTAGATGGCACACTTTCCAATATATGTTCACTCATATTCCCAAAGTTTTCAGATAACTTTTGTTCAGGTAAACTGAATTTTGAATTTAAAGATTTTTGTGAAGTTTTCAATTTGTACAAATTTTCTCCAAATAACCTGCAAATAACTGTGACTTTTCTGATTCCGAAATATTTTTATCATAAACTGATTTCAATTCTTTGTAAGAATCTGAAACATTTGAAATTGCAGGATCCGGAGGTAATTGAGGTTTATTCATTTCTGACATTTTCCATTGTTTGAAATCTTCCAACATTCTGAATGGTACAATAACCATTTTATTCATATTTATTTGAGATTTAGTTTTTCAAAATATTGTTAACAACGGCACCTAATGTTTTGCTAATCAATGGAGCAAGAAATAATAATGGTAAAAAGCCACCTTTTTGATTCAAAATTTTCTTCTTTTGTTGCAAAGGTTTGTTCTTGTCTGCAAGATATCTGATATGTTTACGCTTCGAATGTAACTTGCGGTTCTGAGCTTCATTCAGTTTTACATTACCTTTTAAAAGATTTTGACAACATTCTGAAATACAATCTATCACTTGTTTCGGAGCATCGTTGATCATTTTCTTTTTATATGCAGATGGAACTTTACTCATTGCAACAATCAACTCCCCATATTTTTTTATCAGCGGTGCTTTCCTGCTCTTAGTTTTTGAAGGCATCTTCACAGTCTAAGTAGTTGTCTCAAAATGAGCAGAAAAATTATATGTTTCATCTTTTATCTTTTCGGATTGAACCATTCTAAAGCTTCGAATGCAGATTTCGATGCATCAGACAACGGCATAAATTTTGAAAATTCAAGATCAATAACTGGTTTTTTTTGTAACGGTTGATGTTGAGGGTTCTGCTGAGAAGGTATAGGTGTAAATTTAGAATGTTGATTTTGTTGAGTTTGCATCGGTGTAAACTTTGAATGATTTAGAGAAAGCTTTGTTTTACGTTTAGATTCTTTTTGACTACCCCTTTGTTGTGTTTGCATCAGTGTAATCTTTGAACGTTTTGGAGAAACCTTTGATTTACTTTTAGATTGTCTACCAGTTTGTTCAAATGAATTTTTCAAAAGACTTCTAATTAAAACTCCTCCAAGGAACCCACTACCACCTCGTTGTAAAATTAATTTGCGTTTTGTTTCCATATCAGTTGATCGATCAGAGATTTTTTTAAGAACATTTTTATTTCTCTGAAAAAACTTTTTTGTCTGTGATGGTAATTTCCAATCATTTTCAAGAAATAATTCAGCTGCAAAAGTGAAGAAATTTATAATTTGTGACAGTTCATCATGACTAAACATCTCGGTGGACGACATGGTTCTAAAATGAAAAAAGTAACAACAACTGAATTTATACTTTTGAATAAATGACAGGACCTCGGTCATTAGCTGTCAACCATTTATGGAAAATATCAGTTCTAATTCGCAAATAATTTTCTGTTCTAGGATGAAAATCTACTAAAATATATCCATGATTTATTGAAGTTGCATCTTCGTATGCTTGTTTCAAATGATTGGTTTGCATTTGATGAGCCAAAACTTTTATTTGATTTTTATCTCGAACACTTTGAAATAAAACCATGTAGTGTGCATTCAAACTTATAGTTCTGCTACTTTTTGATTTTTGGAACATGTTTTGAGTAATGTAAATTATTGAAGCATTTCGATGGTGCCCTTTTCTAGTAAACCAAAGCATTATTTTGTCTTCATCTTGTTCCCCCATCATGTCATCGAAAACAACAAGATGAGGAAATGATTTATCTGATACAATTTCCTCATCATCGTCTGGAATACCATCGATAAACTCAACGTTATCAATTTCTTTTATACGATTGTATGTGTCTTGCCATTCTTTGTAACACCAAACTATTTTCTTTAGTGGTGTTTGGAATAAATCGTGTTTAAATTCAATAACTTTTTTAACAAATTATGTTTTACCTGATCCACTAGGTCCGCTGATAAAGAAATTACACGGATGTTGGAAAAGTAAAGATTCTTCCATGTTGTCACTTTGATGTCTAATCAGAGAGTGAACTTAACGACGTGTGAATTTAGTTCTTAAACAGAAATCTCCATAGCTGTAAATATTTCCAAACATTTCAATAATCCAAGTATTATAGTCTTCTATTCTTCTGTTTGTTCTGTAAACAAAAAAATCATTTCCTATAATGTTTTTAATTTTTGCAAATGTTGACATTTTTTTTGTTAACAAATACCCATAGATCCTAGGAACTGATTTAAAGGTTCCCCTAGCAAGAGGATAATTATCTTCATACTTTGTATAATGAATATAGTCATGTTCATCAAAAGTTTCTAAATCTAAATGGTGTTGATCACCACCAAATATCAAAAAATCAGATATTCTTTCAATGAGAAAAAATGTTTTGAATTTAATAAATGATTTAATATATTTTTGAGAGAAATGAGAAGATATACTTGACTCAAGATAGGCCAATCTCTGTAAACATTCGCCGACATCACAGCATCGTAGTATTGCTTTCTTTTCTCTTTCAAACCAGACTTCTTGTTATTCCTTCTTTATCTCTGGAATAAGTGTTGACTGTGCCACCAAATATCCATAAATCTTCTCAGCAATTTCTGGAGGTACTACTCCTGTCAACATCTTGACATGAAATGACTCAACATCTCCATCCGTATGGATATGTGTGAATACCATTGACGAGTTTTCGTTTTGTGTACACCGATCTGAAAGTTTTGGTTTGACACTCACTAATCAGTTGATGGTGCTTTTGTCTTTTAATTCTGGAAGGATACTCAACAACAGTTTTGAAATTTTCACGATCATTAACACATTGTACCATTGTTTCAAAATTAACTTTTTGACTTGTGCTGTAATCAAGAGTGATACCTTTTACCTTACATTTGGTGTATCTTCTCCCATCTTTGATGTATTCATATCTGTAGTTCTTTGGCCCAAGTCCAGCAAATTTGACAATCTTTGCATCGGGATGTTCGTCGCTCCATTTCCCCAATCTTCCTTTGCTGAATGATGAGGTTCAATATTATCTAAAATATCAACATAATTTACCAGAATGAATTTGTCACCATCAAGAAGTGTAACATTTTGAACAATTATAATGTTACTAGTAAGCAATTCAAAATAACGTGATGGCTTATCCACATACTCTGTTTTTGACATAAGATTTCTTTGTGCATTCTTACCCCATATACAATTAATCATATAAATTTTAGATATTTGGCGTTTTCCTGGATTCTTCTCGATGTTCTCCAATTTTATACCCTCAGCTGCATAATAATCCTGTACAAACTTTTGCTTCTGTTCTTCTGTCTCAACACCAAATGAATAACCACTACATTCCTGTTTGATCTTTAGATGTTTGTCGATATAGGATTTGTATATTTCATCTGTCCAATCTGTCCAATGCCAAATTTGGTACACATCAAGTATTTTGTAGCCAACATCCATTGCTTTGAATAATTCTGGCGTGGTCCACACTCCGGTTATAGCTCGATCTTCTTCTGAATGGTTACATGTCTCGTCCTCATTGATGGCACAAGTGTTGTACGAAGTAAAAACCATTTTGTTGTTACAATGAATCGGTAGAACTGGAATATACAATTTCGATGGTGGTAAAATTGTACATTTAACAAGTCCCGCATAGTCTCTAATGTGTTCTTGATCGATCTGCTCTTGGCTCAAAATTTCTGGATGTCCAACAGGGTAGAATTTATATTTGTTGCAATATGGATACAACGAACAGACACCGATGAACTTGATTTCTTTTGTGGAATCTTGATCAATTTCCTCGTACAATTTGATGGCATTTGTACGTCCATCAAACAATGCTTCTCTTGGCAAAATGGGGTCTCGATGTTTGTAGAAAGATTCCATTTGTTGTTTGAATTTCACATCCGATTTCATTCTTTCGTCGATCTGATGCCCCCAAATTGATTCAACTCTGTAACCAAGACTTTCCAGTTAATCTTTCTTCTGTTGAGTTCTTGTATATAATTCTTCCATGGTGAGCATCGTATAGGGATTCTTGTATTGTCTGTTGTTGTAACATTTTGGACATCCATGAAACAGACATCCATTCATCTCAAAAACTGTTCTTGTGGCTTCCTCATATCCATCGACGTAGTGTCCACCAATCTTGATTTCTCCTCCATTCAAAGCATGCTTAATTGTTATCATACGTGACAATGATAGATGTTGAAGCCAACGTATCGCTTTCATGGAATAGTTTTTAGCACATGGGTATCCACCATCTGGAATGATTCCAATTGTTTTCTCTGGCATTGAATTCTTCCTCCATGCCAAATTGCAAACTTGCGCCAATGTTATTGACTCAATGAACGGGTCAATCTGTTCTGTTTCCAATATGTATTTCCTGAAATTTCCACATCCACGGCGAAGAATATCCACGTCTGATTTGCAGTACTTCTCCATCTCTTCTTGGAAGTTGAATATCACGTAATTTTCTATTTTCTCATTGTACCATTCAAAGAATTTCTCTCGATTTTCCACGCTCATCATGTCTGGTTTGTAGTAATCAGAAGCCAAGTAAGGTCCAATGTAATTTTGAAACTTTGGTGAATTCGCCCAATGTGGAAAGTGTCCTTTCGCCATCTCATTCAGCTGAAAAGTTTGTGGAAACTTTGAAAGCGGCATCATCAGAAAAATCAATAACTTTCACGCTGTTGCATTTTAAACTGAGAATTTTGTTTCCATTCATGATCAGTTCTGGTTTATGAATTCCACTTTGTATGAGTGCTTGAAGTAGAAACTGTGCATCGTATCCCTGAGCATTATGTGCTATTGCAACACATCCTTTGTGATCTTGGTGGAATAACCAGTTTGTGAAGTCTGTTAAAACGTTGTCACCCTTGAATACAAATTCTCTGGAATCCGGTCCGCATGTTTCACATTTTTCTTCGATTGGTTTGCACATGCAATCTCCACAAGCGGTATGTGCAACACAGAAGTTTGGAATATGAACACCTGTGTCTTGTCTGCATTCAAAGTCAAAGAATACATATGGAATCTTTGCAGGTTTCTTTTCCGGTGATTCATATTTTGGAATGTAGCACCTGTGATCTGCTTCAACGATTTCTTTGCAATGTTTGAATTTCTTCAACCCCGCACATATATGTCTGCTTGCTCTATTGGTGAGAATTTCTTCATCACAATTGTTGCATAGTTGAACCAAATCACATATTTTTCTTTTCTGTTTTCTTTCCGTCTTCAAATGGTTGTCGAAACAAGATTTACTTCTGAATGATCGTCGACACGTTCTACACTTCACCAAATTTGTGAAATTACACTGTGTCAATGACCAGCATGCACAAACAAATCTGCATCGATGATCGCCACGACTTTTGAATCCAATGTCACAGAATTCACAGTAGTAGTTGGTGCCTAGAAATCCTTTGATTGATGTTATGGTGTCGAAGTGATTGTTGTTGTAGTAGATGTGTACACATTTGCTCTCCGAACACATTTCTGCAGGTTCAAATAGAAATCCAGCGCCAGCAAATTCATTGTGAATTTTCACAACATATTCTGGATACAATATTTCTTGAATCTTGTGGAACTCATTGATACTGCAAACTGTATCGTGTGGAATGCCAGCACAGTTGAGTAGATTTTTTGCTGCATCTGTTTGTGCTGTGTATATTGATTGTCTTATTCTTTTCCATTTCTTTGACCAGCACGCAGATCCATCACTATCTGCCTTACACATTCCGACGACAATAGATCTTGCCATACACATAACATCATCAGCATTTTCAATCCGGACAATACTTCTTTTTACTTTTGTCAGCTTGTTCTTGTCTGCAAATGGTCCATAATGTTGTGAGTGTCGTGTACCACCTTCCGGAATATCTGTAACGAAGATTTCGAAATTGAGTGCACCGTCATGAATTGTAAAGTCTGCATTTGATTGAACCACATTTTGAATATTATCCATGAGTGTCCCACCATTCAATTCACTGGCTTTTGTGAATGGAATGAAAATGCTCATATCAAGTCCTGGATGATTTATCGTAACTCTGATTCTTGTCTTCTCATTTGCTGAACATTTCTGTTTCAATTCTTCTGTCAACTTCTCAAATATCTCTGGAATGTTCTCGATTGGATCTGTAAATTTCTCGAATTTCACACCAAATTGTCGTGCTGCTGATTTAAATTTTCTGGAAAAATTCTCCGAGTTCAGCTCCAATTTGAAATATTTTGTTGGATTGAACACAACACGCTCTCTAGCCAGACTTCTCTTTCTCTTCCCACCAATTTCTCTATTCTGTCTTCGACCGCGTCCAATCTGCCTATCACTAGAACTTTCTTCACTTTCTGCCCCATCAGTTTCCATATCGCTCTCTTCAATAACTGCAGGCCTTGGTCTTTTTCTAACAATATCTTCTTCGCTGGTGGCGTCGTCTGAGACAGGTCTTTTAATTCTCTTAAACATTTTTGTCTTGAGTTTTGTCAGCAAAAAATATTGCAACTGGCTTCTTCGGAGTTGAAGTGTAAAGTGTAGAATTACACCTGCTTTTATAGCATTTTCATTTCGATGAAAATGCTATAAAAGCAGGTGTAATTCTACCGAGAATGACGATAGGACAATAAATTGGTTTCACGACCGCACAGGAGGCATCGGGAAAATCCGGTAAAAAGTTAAAAAAAAAGTTTAATGATAACTCCTTCTCAATACGCAACGTATTTTACATGTCTGGACCACAGACACAAGTCTAACATCCAAAACAACAGGCTTACTATTACGCTTGCGTACCCAGTTAGCATAGGGGATCCAAAATCAATTAGGTCAGAGGTTCTGGTTGATCATTATTGTATAGCGATCAAACAAATGTTTTTTTAATTTCGTTAGATCATTATCTATTATTTGGTACACATGATTTGATATATTTGTTACCTCGTTAGGAAAATATGGAATGTTTTTCTAGTTTTTTTGGAAATGTACATATTTTATACATAAAACTGAACACAAGAAACATACTGAACATTTTTCTTGATCATTGCATTTGATAACTTTACTTGGTCATCGTTTATGAACGAAGATGAATTCATATGTTAAAACATCTTAATTAATTGCATATACTATCATGAATTTAATCTATAACATATCGAAATGGTGAAACTAACAGATAATGCACTGAAAAGAAACACAACGTCAGGAAACATTTGTCATTTTTAACGTCAAAGTATTATGTGCTTTCTCTACCGTCCGCGCAATCGTGACACAAGTTCAAGACGGATCTTCAGACTTATTCTGCATTCAAAGATGACTGCAATCCCCGAACCCTTGATGGCGATACTGAGAGGAACTAGGGGGATAACACCGCAGATAATGTGGGACAGGCACGCAAGAGAAGTGACCGCCCGTTCAAAGCTGATCATGCAAAAAAGAACAGCGGGGGAACAAAAGCAAAATTCTCACTCTGAGAAAATTGGGGAGTGAATTTTGATGTCGTACAAAACGGCCCTTTTAGCATTGCTTAAGAACTAATAATGTTCATTGTACCCTATGTTTCGTTTTGAAAAAATCACGCCACGAATAATTTAAAACAAAATATACTTGCAAATATTTGTTGTTGAATAAATTATGAATTGAACAATCGTGTTTTGTTTTTTTTCAGCTATGAAAGAGTAACCTTTTGGGAAATGTGTGTGGCCCTGAAAAGGGCCGTTTTAAAATTATCATCTGACTTTAACACCGTTTTGTGTTTTTCTTATATCTTGACATATCTTTCCCATGAGAACCGAGAGCTTTTGCGAATTCATCACTTTTCTCTGTATCTCTAGATTCTTTACAAGGAAGATGAAATCTGACTTTTGTCTCAGTAGAAGCCTTCATGATACTCTTAGGTTG
Source organism: Siphonodentalium dalli (assembly GCA_032622095.1). NCBI lineage: Eukaryota > Metazoa > Mollusca > Scaphopoda > Gadilida > Siphonodentaliidae > Siphonodentalium > Siphonodentalium dalli. The sequence goes on from CP136061.1 coordinate 440,328, forward strand.
TTTTTCTTTCGTCGCCGATAATTTTCCTTTTTTGATCTGTTTCTGCTCTTTCGATCTCTCAACATCATGAACCCTGATTGGGATATCTATCTGTTCTGCAACGAAACGAAGATTCACTTTCACTTCTTGATGCGTTACTTGCGTTTTCACGTCAATATCCCTGCGAAGACATCTCAGTTCATCTAAAATCGCTTTTAAAATGAGTGTATCACCATCTGTAGTCATTGTCGTATTAGCTTGGACTGTTGACTGTGACGCAGCATATGTATTCTGTGCAACAGGACTACTGTATATCTCACTCTGAAGAAATTCTGTTAACGGATCCATCTCTTGATAGCAATGCAATGTAAGGTTGATCAAATTCGAAAATATTTGTATACATTTGACACGGGCGACAATGAAATCACATGTCGCATTGGCGTTAAAATTGACAAATATTTCCTGACGTTGTGTTTTTTCAGAGACGGATCAACATGTATATTTTTCTTGATCATTATTGTATACCGATCAAACAAATGTTTTTATTTTCGTTAGATCATTATCTATTATTTGGTACACATGATTTGATATATTTGTTACCTTGTTAGGAAAATATGGAATGTTTTTCTAGTTTTAGTTTTTGGAATTGTACATATTTTATACATAAAAACTGAACACAAGAAACATACTGAACATTTTTCTTGATCATTGCATTTTATAACTTTACTTGGTGATCGTTTATGAACGAAGATGAATTCATACGTTAAAACATCTTAATTAATTGCATATACTATCATGAATTTAATCTATAACATATCGAAATGGTGAAACTAACAGATAATGCACTGAAAAGAAACACAACGTCAGGAAACATTTGTCATTTTTAACGTCAAAGCATTATGTGCTTTCTCTACCGCCCGCACAATCGTGATATATGTTCAAACACGGCAACGAACAATTTATTCTGCATTCAAAGATGACTGCTGTAAACATAACCGATCTTGACGAGATAATGGGCGGTGGGGTATACTGTAAAGCAGTGTACGGTGAAGAAATATCGCTATTTTAGAGGGCACTCAGCATTGGGATTTACGGGACGACCGATGGATGGATGGTTCTGAGAGATGCGGCAGTTGCCCTGTACTACACAGAGAGGGACGAACTTGGTGCGTCGGCACAAGACTTACGACACACACCACTTTTGGCCGAATCAAGATTGATGGTTGAATTAGCGGCGACTGTTATACAGCGACCTATCGTCATGTTTGATGCTACCAAAGGCGGCTACAAATCAACACCAAGATTCAAGTCATCAATACCTCTAGTGTGGATCCCCCACGTTTGCCACGAGCATTATTGTGAATGCGAAATATGGATGAGGAGAGGAGACAAATCAATTGAAGTTTTGGCAAACAAAGAAGTTCAATGTGTCGGATTCTAAACTATAACAAAAATAAAACGGCCCTTTTCAGGGCCACCAAATGATCGAAAAGATACTCTTGATAGCTAATTGATATTTTCCAAAGTGAGATTTTCCTTTTGAAAAAAATAATTCTAAGTCCATTTTCATTTTTTCGATCAGAAATGTCACATCAATGACAGGAACATCTATCCTCAGGGGGTAACTATGGCCCAGTACCCCCCAGACAGGGCCACTATGGCCCAGTACCCCCCAGACAGGGCCACTATGGCCCAGTACCCCCCCAGACAGGGTCACTATGGCCCAGTACCCCCAGTGGGGTCACTATGGTCCAGTATCCGATACTGGGCCATAGTGACCCTGTCTGGGGTACTGGGCCATAGTGACCCTGACTGGGGGGTACTGGGCCATAGTGGCCCTGTCTGGGGGGTACTGGGCCATAGTGGCCATGTCTGGGGGGTACTGGGCCATAGTGACCCCCATTACTACTAACAAGTGAGAAAATGATTTGTTATATGGACGATATTGATGTTCATTGTGTTATAAATAGTATCCCGATGTATATATTGTAACGAGAACATTCTTGATTATTATCGGATCAATACCATTTGCACTTTGGGTAATTCTGACCATGGTCATGCAACAAAATGTTATGGTTAAAATAACTCAAATGTGCTTAAAAGATGTTAGGTAATAGGTGCACAAATAATTGCAGTTTATATTTTTGCTCAAAATACAAAATTAGCCAGATCAACCGTTACCTCAGCAGTGCGTGCTATTATACATGGCGATGAATGGCCTTTAAGTAACGTATAATGGTGTTACCATGCACACAACTCATTATTGCGCGAAAATTGCATTAACACTTTCTATATACTAGATTATGTTTTCCACTCAGTTATAAAAGTATACATTGGATGGTCTATTATTCACCTGGAGGGATTTTCGGGGGAAAATAAGCACACAGCCAGCTGAGTAGAGAAGGTGTTATATTTATTGGAGGGAAATTGCTGTTCAGATATAAGTTCAACAAACGACCTATGCATCAACTACCTATGTTCGTTTGTTAAACTTATTATCTGAACCTGTCGTAAGGAATTGCTAGTCACTAATGAGTATTTAGTATAGAAATGGTTAAACATTTGTCAATTTTTAACAAATATCATCAACATCATAAAACTTCAGTCTTGGTAAGCTTTGACTATTAGTTTTATATTGGACACTATAATACTGAGGCATATGACCCATTATTTTGTTTATTTATTTATTACGGTACTGTATCTTGTGTCATAACTATATTGTTTTTGCATTGTGAAATCGCGCCTAGTAATAACAGGTTATGCATCAAAGCCCTCTTTGTAGTAATTTGGAATATACTTACCAATAAGTGATGTCACCACGACATTTTGAGCAAAGCGCGAAAATTCCCATTGGTTTCAGTGTTAAATTTTGATCGCATCTGTACCGGCCAACACACCTTGTCTAAATAAATGACATTATAATTCTAAGAAATATATCGCAGTCGATCATAATACTGTAGGGAAATTTTAAATCGCACATTCCATGGTACGATTAATTGCGACATTTAATATTTTATATAATTACTAAAAGCTCTTTAAATTCAGAAAACCTCTTAAAATGGGGTTAAGGTGAAATTTCAGCGTGGCTCCAGATTAAAAATGAATAAGTATGTGAATATGTACATATGTGCAAAATATCAAGCTTTAGTCATAAAGTGAAAACAATTGTTACAAATCTACCCCATTAATACATGTAAAGGAAACCAGATAACCCCATCTGGACTATGGCAAGCCGTTTTCATATTTTCGATTTATTTAGACTTAAGTGCAAATATGTTCACTTAAGTGCAAATGAATTGGACTTAAGTGCAAATCAAGTCACTAATTGGACTTAAGTGCAAATCATTTGGAAACTAGAGGTCAGATTCCATGGAATCTATTATATATTTTTGAAAGATCTGTGTGTGTGTGTGTGTGTGTATCTGTCTGTGTGTGTGTAATCGATGGACTCGAAAATGGCCCAGCCGATTTCGATGAAACTTGGTATGTGGGGATATTTTCGGGTCAGGAGTAACATAGGCCTATTGATTTTCAGATCCGAGGTCAACTTTTCACGTGCCGAGGTCAAATCTGTTTTTACGCTGTTTTGCGCTAATATATTTCAGTTCGGTGCTCACAAATCGATTCGATATAGCGCGAATAATAAATTGCCAGTCATATAATTTGCACGGTTAGAATCTGTGGCGCTTCATCGTTCCAATGATGCATCACACGCCTGTGTACGTTTAAAGTTTCTACCTTAATTATCGGGAAGAACGCAGGACCATGCTTCGCTCATCGAAAATCATTGCGTAAATATATTACGCCATCAACATATCGTGACGTGTTCGCGTTAACTCTTAACCGGCCGATGTCGCGTTAACTCATCACCGGCCGAGGTATCCGCAAATGACATTGGGCTATATATCTCGTAAACGGGTGGAGCTATCGACTTGAAATTTGGTATGTGAATGTATCTAGCCCCGGATACGAATTTTATCGGGTCGCCGAGCCCGTGCGACGCCAGCTTCGCGCATGCGCAGACCAGATCTCGGAAACGGGTGGAGCAATCGACTTGAAATTTGGTTTTTGAATAGCCCGGACGAAGTCGGGTCACCTTCTAGTCATATATACTTCCATGGTATGCCATCCCATCCCATGTGAGTGATATGCGCATATGTGTGTTCCTCTTCGTGCGAATACGTATTGGTGCCTTATGATCCGATGATGCACTTGCATTAACATTTCTAAATTTAATATATATTTTGGGACTTCTGTTTGTCTGTTTGTTTGTCTGTTAGCTATGACCGGGAAAGCTGCTGGACGGATTTTGACAAAATTTGATAAATATGGGTACTTTTGTCTAGGGAGTGTTTTGCACGGGTAAAATCGTGACCCCGACCTGACCTTGACCTTCAAAAAGGTCAATCCAAGGTCAAATCTGATAAAACAGACGGATTTCAACGAAATTTGATACCTAGGGGTACTTTTGTCCGGGAGTCTTTTGGGTGGGTCAAATCGTGACTCCGACCTGACATTGACCTTCGAAATGGTCAGTTCAAGGTCAAATCGAGTAAAACGAACGGATTTCGACGAAATTTGATACCTAGGGAAACGTTTGTCCAGGGGGGGGGGGGGTGTTTTGGACAGGTCAAATCGTGACAATAGGTTACTTTTATAGTAGAGCGGGCATACCTATATAGTATATCGGTGAGCATGTTCATGCATTTGCCTTGCTTCTTGACAAGTCCGTTTGAATTTGCGTCATGAAGAGAGGGTTTGAATTTGAGTAATATATATCACCCGTTACAACGTTATACACTACCAGCGTTAAACCGTCCAATCTAAATCTTTAAAAAGCGTATACTAATCTTGCGTTTAGATACTACTTATCACATCCACTCGTCGAAAATTTTTTATCTCAATATCTGATTTTCGGAGTAATTTTCCCCATTTGATCTTCGGTGGAATTTGCCAAATCTGAACCCACCCGACACAAACACTCCCTTTTTAGGTTACACTGGTGTAAATAAGGTTCCGAGCGACATCTGGCGGATGCGGGAGGAATATATAGGAGAGAATAAAATAGACACTGGGCCCTGATTGGTCAATAGCCTTGTGTGCTTTTCACATAAAAAAATCATCACACCTCTTCCCTATGATTTCCCATAGGTAAAATAACCATTGGCACAGGAATTAACCCTTTGTAGTGGAGTTTGAATTTTTTGGTGTGGTCTAAAATATGACTGTATTTTTTTATGCGATTCTGACACTGGTTACGAAAACATAAGATTTAAAGGCGAATTCCCTGCTAGACAGACATGATTTTTTTGTGTAAAAAGTTTCCCAAAATGTCAATTTTTCAGATTTAAAGAAAATTTTGGACCCAACATTTATATTGCCAACACTATGCGCTAAAACGTTAGCACTGAGGCCTATGGAAAACATTTACACCAGTGTAACCTAAAGGGAAAATATAGCTTTTTATCATTTTTGATTCCTGGGAGTCACTTTAAAGCATTTTAATGCATTTTACAGAGCCTGGTCTTTCAGTCCAATGAATACCTCATGCTTGGTGTGGTTATTCTTGCTGCTGATGTCTTATTTCACTTACATCAGCCAAAAAAATAGTAAGATTTTTCATAAAAAATGCCAATTTTTCAAGGTATTTTCAATTTTTTTCAAGGTGGTAATAGTCACATGATAATGCAAATGACCCATAACATGAGCATGTCAACGACACATATATAAATTGTTATAAGAACCTAATCTAACAAGTATTTTGGATTTTATAGCCAGTGATATACAGATATATATCATAAAAGTGTGTCATTTCCATTGGTGGGTATGGTCATTTGAAGGTTAATAGCACTAAAACTTGGACACATTTAAGAAAATGATTCAGCAATTCAAAGAGAGCATATCTTTATTCAACTAATTCAATATACACCCACATCCAGTTATCTTGGATCACCCTTGCAGACCTGAAAATGTCATATTTTATTCTTCAATGTGCTGATAAAGTCATGCGCTTGATGCTCAGCTGATCAGATCTGGACTCAATGACCTCACATCACCAGAAGTTCTCTCATGGAAAGAATATTGTACAGTCTTCCATAGCTGATCCAAGTTTGCAACACCAGACCCCTAAAACTGAGTGAAAATTGGGCTTGAACATGACTGGTGGTTGAAAATTGTGCTTTTTTGATGAATAATTTGTTAAAGGGGGTGGGGTTAAATTGTGTGTGATAAATAAAGAACCACAGAAGTGATATTGTTTTTGAACACATTTTTTCCATTGATGGGAAATTCTGAAGAAATGTAGGGAGTTACAATTATTCCGCGAAAAAGCGGGCTATCGCTTTAGGTTACACTGATGTAAATAAGGTTCCGAGCGACATCTGGCGGATGCGGGAGGAATATATAGGAGAGAATAAAATAGACACTGGGCCCTGATTGGTCAATAGCCTTGTGTGCTTTTCACATAAAAAAATCATCACACCTCTTCCCTATGATTTCCCATAGGTAAAATAACCATTGGCACAGGAATTAACCCTTTGTAGTGGAGTTTGAATTTTTTGGTGTGGTCTAAAATATGACTGTATTTTTTTATGCGATTCTGACACTGGTTACGAAAACATAAGATTTAAAGGCGAATTCCCTGCTAGACAGACATGATTTTTTTGTGTAAAAAGTTTCCCAAAATGTCAATTTTTCAGATTTAAAGAAAAGTTTGGACCCAACATTTATATTGCCAACACTATGCGCTAAAACGTTAGCACTGAGGCCTATGGAAAACATTTACACCAGTGTAACCTAAAGGGAAAATATAGCTTTTTATCATTTTTGATTCCTGGGAGTCACTTTAAAGCATTTTAATGCATTTTACAGAGCCTGGTCTTTCAGTCCAATGAATACCTCATGCTTGGTGTGGTTATTCTTGCTGCTGATGTCTTATTTCACTTACATCAGCCAAAAAAATAGTAAGATTTTTCATAAAAAATGCCAATTTTTCAAGGTATTTTCAATTTTTTTCAAGGTGGTAATAGTCACATGATAATGCAAATGACCCATAACATGAGCATGTCAACGACACATATATAAATTGTTATAAGAACCTAATCTAACAAGTATTTTGGATTTTATAGCCAGTGATATACAGATATATATCATAAAAGTGTGTCATTTCCATTGGTGGGTATGGTCATTTGAAGGTTAATAGCACTAAAACTTGGACACATTTAAGAAAATGATTCAGCAATTCAAAGAGAGCATATCTTTATTCAACTAATTCAATATACACCCACATCCAGTTATCTTGGATCACCCTTGCAGACCTGAAAATGTCATATTTTATTCTTCAATGTGCTGATAAAGTCATGCGCTTGATGCTCAGCTGATCAGATCTGGACTCAATGACCTCACATCACCAGAAGTTCTCTCATGGAAAGAATATTGTACAGTCTTCCATAGCTGATCCAAGTTTGCAACACCAGACCCCTAAAACTGAGTGAAAATTGGGCTTGAACATGACTGGTGGTTGAAAATTGTGCTTTTTTGATGAATAATTTGTTAAAGGGGGTGGGGTTAAATTGTGTGTGATAAATAAAGAACCACAGAAGTGATATTGTTTTTGAACACATTTTTTCCATTGATGGGAAATTCTGAAGAAATGTAGGGAGTTACAATTATTCCGCGAAAAAGCGGGCTATCGCTTTAGGTTACACTGATGTAAATAAGGTTCCGAGCGACATCTGGCGGATGCGGGAGGAATATATAGGAGAGAATAAAATAGACACTGGGCCCTGATTGGTCAATAGCCTTGTGTGCTTTTCACATAAAAAAATCATCACACCTCTTCCCTATGATTTCCCATAGGTAAAATAACCATTGGCACAGGAATTAACCCTTTGTAGTGGAGTTTGAATTTTTTGGTGTGGTCTAAAATATGACTGTATTTTTTTATGCGATTCTGACACTGGTTACGAAAACATAAGATTTAAAGGCGAATTCCCTGCTAGACAGACATGATTTTTTTGTGTAAAAAGTTTCCCAAAATGTCAATTTTTCAGATTTAAAGAAAAGTTTGGACCCAACATTTATATTGCCAACACTATGCGCTAAAACGTTAGCACTGAGGCCTATGGAAAACATTTACACCAGTGTAACCTAAAGGGAAAATATAGCTTTTTATCATTTTTGATTCCTGGGAGTCACTTTAAAGCATTTTAATGCATTTTACAGAGCCTGGTCTTTCAGTCCAATGAATACCTCATGCTTGGTGTGGTTATTCTTGCTGCTGATGTCTTATTTCACTTACATCAGCCAAAAAAATAGTAAGATTTTTCATAAAAAATGCCAATTTTTCAAGGTATTTTCAATTTTTTTCAAGGTGGTAATAGTCACATGATAATGCAAATGACCCATAACATGAGCATGTCAACGACACATATATAAATTGTTATAAGAACCTAATCTAACAAGTATTTTGGATTTTATAGCCAGTGATATACAGATATATATCATAAAAGTGTGTCATTTCCATTGGTGGGTATGGTCATTTGAAGGTTAATAGCACTAAAACTTGGACACATTTAAGAAAATGATTCAGCAATTCAAAGAGAGCATATCTTTATTCAACTAATTCAATATACACCCACATCCAGTTATCTTGGATCACCCTTGCAGACCTGAAAATGTCATATTTTATTCTTCAATGTGCTGATAAAGTCATGCGCTTGATGCTCAGCTGATCAGATCTGGACTCAATGACCTCACATCACCAGAAGTTCTCTCATGGAAAGAATATTGTACAGTCTTCCATAGCTGATCCAAGTTTGCAACACCAGACCCCTAAAACTGAGTGAAAATTGGGCTTGAACATGACTGGTGGTTGAAAATTGTGCTTTTTTGATGAATAATTTGTTAAAGGGGGTGGGGTTAAATTGTGTGTGATAAATAAAGAACCACAGAAGTGATATTGTTTTTGAACACATTTTTTCCATTGATGGGAAATTCTGAAGAAATGTAGGGAGTTACAATTATTCCGCGAAAAAGCGGGCTATCGCTTTAGGTTACACTGATGTAAATAAGGTTCCGAGCGACATCTGGCGGATGCGGGAGGAATATATAGGAGAGAATAAAATAGACACTGGGCCCTGATTGGTCAATAGCCTTGTGTGCTTTTCACATAAAAAAATCATCACACCTCTTCCCTATGATTTCCCATAGGTAAAATAACCATTGGCACAGGAATTAACCCTTTGTAGTGGAGTTTGAATTTTTTGGTGTGGTCTAAAATATGACTGTATTTTTTTATGCGATTCTGACACTGGTTACGAAAACATAAGATTTAAAGGCGAATTCCCTGCTAGACAGACATGATTTTTTTGTGTAAAAAGTTTCCCAAAATGTCAATTTTTCAGATTTAAAGAAAAGTTTGGACCCAACATTTATATTGCCAACACTATGCGCTAAAACGTTAGCACTGAGGCCTATGGAAAACATTTACACCAGTGTAACCTAAAGGGAAAATATAGCTTTTTATCATTTTTGATTCCTGGGAGTCACTTTAAAGCATTTTAATGCATTTTACAGAGCCTGGTCTTTCAGTCCAATGAATACCTCATGCTTGGTGTGGTTATTCTTGCTGCTGATGTCTTATTTCACTTACATCAGCCAAAAAAATAGTAAGATTTTTCATAAAAAATGCCAATTTTTCAAGGTATTTTCAATTTTTTTCAAGGTGGTAATAGTCACATGATAATGCAAATGACCCATAACATGAGCATGTCAACGACACATATATAAATTGTTATAAGAACCTAATCTAACAAGTATTTTGGATTTTATAGCCAGTGATATACAGATATATATCATAAAAGTGTGTCATTTCCATTGGTGGGTATGGTCATTTGAAGGTTAATAGCACTAAAACTTGGACACATTTAAGAAAATGATTCAGCAATTCAAAGAGAGCATATCTTTATTCAACTAATTCAATATACACCCACATCCAGTTATCTTGGATCACCCTTGCAGACCTGAAAATGTCATATTTTATTCTTCAATGTGCTGATAAAGTCATGCGCTTGATGCTCAGCTGATCAGATCTGGACTCAATGACCTCACATCACCAGAAGTTCTCTCATGGAAAGAATATTGTACAGTCTTCCATAGCTGATCCAAGTTTGCAACACCAGACCCCTAAAACTGAGTGAAAATTGGGCTTGAACATGACTGGTGGTTGAAAATTGTGCTTTTTTGATGAATAATTTGTTAAAGGGGGTGGGGTTAAATTGTGTGTGATAAATAAAGAACCACAGAAGTGATATTGTTTTTGAACACATTTTTTCCATTGATGGGAAATTCTGAAGAAATGTAGGGAGTTACAATTATTCCGCGAAAAAGCGGGCTATCGCTTTAGGTTACACTGATGTAAATAAGGTTCCGAGCGACATCTGGCGGATGCGGGAGGAATATATAGGAGAGAATAAAATAGACACTGGGCCCTGATTGGTCAATAGCCTTGTGTGCTTTTCACATAAAAAAATCATCACACCTCTTCCCTATGATTTCCCATAGGTAAAATAACCATTGGCACAGGAATTAACCCTTTGTAGTGGAGTTTGAATTTTTTGGTGTGGTCTAAAATATGACTGTATTTTTTTATGCGATTCTGACACTGGTTACGAAAACATAAGATTTAAAGGCGAATTCCCTGCTAGACAGACATGATTTTTTTGTGTAAAAAGTTTCCCAAAATGTCAATTTTTCAGATTTAAAGAAAAGTTTGGACCCAACATTTATATTGCCAACACTATGCGCTAAAACGTTAGCACTGAGGCCTATGGAAAACATTTACACCAGTGTAACCTAAAGGGAAAATATAGCTTTTTATCATTTTTGATTCCTGGGAGTCACTTTAAAGCATTTTAATGCATTTTACAGAGCCTGGTCTTTCAGTCCAATGAATACCTCATGCTTGGTGTGGTTATTCTTGCTGCTGATGTCTTATTTCACTTACATCAGCCAAAAAAATAGTAAGATTTTTCATAAAAAATGCCAATTTTTCAAGGTATTTTCAATTTTTTTCAAGGTGGTAATAGTCACATGATAATGCAAATGACCCATAACATGAGCATGTCAACGACACATATATAAATTGTTATAAGAACCTAATCTAACAAGTATTTTGGATTTTATAGCCAGTGATATACAGATATATATCATAAAAGTGTGTCATTTCCATTGGTGGGTATGGTCATTTGAAGGTTAATAGCACTAAAACTTGGACACATTTAAGAAAATGATTCAGCAATTCAAAGAGAGCATATCTTTATTCAACTAATTCAATATACACCCACATCCAGTTATCTTGGATCACCCTTGCAGACCTGAAAATGTCATATTTTATTCTTCAATGTGCTGATAAAGTCATGCGCTTGATGCTCAGCTGATCAGATCTGGACTCAATGACCTCACATCACCAGAAGTTCTCTCATGGAAAGAATATTGTACAGTCTTCCATAGCTGATCCAAGTTTGCAACACCAGACCCCTAAAACTGAGTGAAAATTGGGCTTGAACATGACTGGTGGTTGAAAATTGTGCTTTTTTGATGAATAATTTGTTAAAGGGGGTGGGGTTAAATTGTGTGTGATAAATAAAGAACCACAGAAGTGATATTGTTTTTGAACACATTTTTTCCATTGATGGGAAATTCTGAAGAAATGTAGGGAGTTACAATTATTCCGCGAAAAAGCGGGCTATCGCTTTAGGTTACACTGATGTAAATAAGGTTCCGAGCGACATCTGGCGGATGCGGGAGGAATATATAGGAGAGAATAAAATAGACACTGGGCCCTGATTGGTCAATAGCCTTGTGTGCTTTTCACATAAAAAAATCATCACACCTCTTCCCTATGATTTCCCATAGGTAAAATAACCATTGGCACAGGAATTAACCCTTTGTAGTGGAGTTTGAATTTTTTGGTGTGGTCTAAAATATGACTGTATTTTTTTATGCGATTCTGACACTGGTTACGAAAACATAAGATTTAAAGGCGAATTCCCTGCTAGACAGACATGATTTTTTTGTGTAAAAAGTTTCCCAAAATGTCAATTTTTCAGATTTAAAGAAAAGTTTGGACCCAACATTTATATTGCCAACACTATGCGCTAAAACGTTAGCACTGAGGCCTATGGAAAACATTTACACCAGTGTAACCTAAAGGGAAAATATAGCTTTTTATCATTTTTGATTCCTGGGAGTCACTTTAAAGCATTTTAATGCATTTTACAGAGCCTGGTCTTTCAGTCCAATGAATACCTCATGCTTGGTGTGGTTATTCTTGCTGCTGATGTCTTATTTCACTTACATCAGCCAAAAAAATAGTAAGATTTTTCATAAAAAATGCCAATTTTTCAAGGTATTTTCAATTTTTTTCAAGGTGGTAATAGTCACATGATAATGCAAATGACCCATAACATGAGCATGTCAACGACACATATATAAATTGTTATAAGAACCTAATCTAACAAGTATTTTGGATTTTATAGCCAGTGATATACAGATATATATCATAAAAGTGTGTCATTTCCATTGGTGGGTATGGTCATTTGAAGGTTAATAGCACTAAAACTTGGACACATTTAAGAAAATGATTCAGCAATTCAAAGAGAGCATATCTTTATTCAACTAATTCAATATACACCCACATCCAGTTATCTTGGATCACCCTTGCAGACCTGAAAATGTCATATTTTATTCTTCAATGTGCTGATAAAGTCATGCGCTTGATGCTCAGCTGATCAGATCTGGACTCAATGACCTCACATCACCAGAAGTTCTCTCATGGAAAGAATATTGTACAGTCTTCCATAGCTGATCCAAGTTTGCAACACCAGACCCCTAAAACTGAGTGAAAATTGGGCTTGAACATGACTGGTGGTTGAAAATTGTGCTTTTTTGATGAATAATTTGTTAAAGGGGGTGGGGTTAAATTGTGTGTGATAAATAAAGAACCACAGAAGTGATATTGTTTTTGAACACATTTTTTCCATTGATGGGAAATTCTGAAGAAATGTAGGGAGTTACAATTATTCCGCGAAAAAGCGGGCTATCGCTTTAGGTTACACTGATGTAAATAAGGTTCCGAGCGACATCTGGCGGATGCGGGAGGAATATATAGGAGAGAATAAAATAGACACTGGGCCCTGATTGGTCAATAGCCTTGTGTGCTTTTCACATAAAAAAATCATCACACCTCTTCCCTATGATTTCCCATAGGTAAAATAACCATTGGCACAGGAATTAACCCTTTGTAGTGGAGTTTGAATTTTTTGGTGTGGTCTAAAATATGACTGTATTTTTTTATGCGATTCTGACACTGGTTACGAAAACATAAGATTTAAAGGCGAATTCCCTGCTAGACAGACATGATTTTTTTGTGTAAAAAGTTTCCCAAAATGTCAATTTTTCAGATTTAAAGAAAAGTTTGGACCCAACATTTATATTGCCAACACTATGCGCTAAAACGTTAGCACTGAGGCCTATGGAAAACATTTACACCAGTGTAACCTAAAGGGAAAATATAGCTTTTTATCATTTTTGATTCCTGGGAGTCACTTTAAAGCATTTTAATGCATTTTACAGAGCCTGGTCTTTCAGTCCAATGAATACCTCATGCTTGGTGTGGTTATTCTTGCTGCTGATGTCTTATTTCACTTACATCAGCCAAAAAAATAGTAAGATTTTTCATAAAAAATGCCAATTTTTCAAGGTATTTTCAATTTTTTTCAAGGTGGTAATAGTCACATGATAATGCAAATGACCCATAACATGAGCATGTCAACGACACATATATAAATTGTTATAAGAACCTAATCTAACAAGTATTTTGGATTTTATAGCCAGTGATATACAGATATATATCATAAAAGTGTGTCATTTCCATTGGTGGGTATGGTCATTTGAAGGTTAATAGCACTAAAACTTGGACACATTTAAGAAAATGATTCAGCAATTCAAAGAGAGCATATCTTTATTCAACTAATTCAATATACACCCACATCCAGTTATCTTGGATCACCCTTGCAGACCTGAAAATGTCATATTTTATTCTTCAATGTGCTGATAAAGTCATGCGCTTGATGCTCAGCTGATCAGATCTGGACTCAATGACCTCACATCACCAGAAGTTCTCTCATGGAAAGAATATTGTACAGTCTTCCATAGCTGATCCAAGTTTGCAACACCAGACCCCTAAAACTGAGTGAAAATTGGGCTTGAACATGACTGGTGGTTGAAAATTGTGCTTTTTTGATGAATAATTTGTTAAAGGGGGTGGGGTTAAATTGTGTGTGATAAATAAAGAACCACAGAAGTGATATTGTTTTTGAACACATTTTTTCCATTGATGGGAAATTCTGAAGAAATGTAGGGAGTTACAATTATTCCGCGAAAAAGCGGGCTATCGCTTTAGGTTACACTGATGTAAATAAGGTTCCGAGCGACATCTGGCGGATGCGGGAGGAATATATAGGAGAGAATAAAATAGACACTGGGCCCTGATTGGTCAATAGCCTTGTGTGCTTTTCACATAAAAAAATCATCACACCTCTTCCCTATGATTTCCCATAGGTAAAATAACCATTGGCACAGGAATTAACCCTTTGTAGTGGAGTTTGAATTTTTTGGTGTGGTCTAAAATATGACTGTATTTTTTTATGCGATTCTGACACTGGTTACGAAAACATAAGATTTAAAGGCGAATTCCCTGCTAGACAGACATGATTTTTTTGTGTAAAAAGTTTCCCAAAATGTCAATTTTTCAGATTTAAAGAAAAGTTTGGACCCAACATTTATATTGCCAACACTATGCGCTAAAACGTTAGCACTGAGGCCTATGGAAAACATTTACACCAGTGTAACCTAAAGGGAAAATATAGCTTTTTATCATTTTTGATTCCTGGGAGTCACTTTAAAGCATTTTAATGCATTTTACAGAGCCTGGTCTTTCAGTCCAATGAATACCTCATGCTTGGTGTGGTTATTCTTGCTGCTGATGTCTTATTTCACTTACATCAGCCAAAAAAATAGTAAGATTTTTCATAAAAAATGCCAATTTTTCAAGGTATTTTCAATTTTTTTCAAGGTGGTAATAGTCACATGATAATGCAAATGACCCATAACATGAGCATGTCAACGACACATATATAAATTGTTATAAGAACCTAATCTAACAAGTATTTTGGATTTTATAGCCAGTGATATACAGATATATATCATAAAAGTGTGTCATTTCCATTGGTGGGTATGGTCATTTGAAGGTTAATAGCACTAAAACTTGGACACATTTAAGAAAATGATTCAGCAATTCAAAGAGAGCATATCTTTATTCAACTAATTCAATATACACCCACATCCAGTTATCTTGGATCACCCTTGCAGACCTGAAAATGTCATATTTTATTCTTCAATGTGCTGATAAAGTCATGCGCTTGATGCTCAGCTGATCAGATCTGGACTCAATGACCTCACATCACCAGAAGTTCTCTCATGGAAAGAATATTGTACAGTCTTCCATAGCTGATCCAAGTTTGCAACACCAGACCCCTAAAACTGAGTGAAAATTGGGCTTGAACATGACTGGTGGTTGAAAATTGTGCTTTTTTGATGAATAATTTGTTAAAGGGGGTGGGGTTAAATTGTGTGTGATAAATAAAGAACCACAGAAGTGATATTGTTTTTGAACACATTTTTTCCATTGATGGGAAATTCTGAAGAAATGTAGGGAGTTACAATTATTCCGCGAAAAAGCGGGCTATCGCTTTAGGTTACACTGATGTAAATAAGGTTCCGAGCGACATCTGGCGGATGCGGGAGGAATATATAGGAGAGAATAAAATAGACACTGGGCCCTGATTGGTCAATAGCCTTGTGTGCTTTTCACATAAAAAAATCATCACACCTCTTCCCTATGATTTCCCATAGGTAAAATAACCATTGGCACAGGAATTAACCCTTTGTAGTGGAGTTTGAATTTTTTGGTGTGGTCTAAAATATGACTGTATTTTTTTATGCGATTCTGACACTGGTTACGAAAACATAAGATTTAAAGGCGAATTCCCTGCTAGACAGACATGATTTTTTTGTGTAAAAAGTTTCCCAAAATGTCAATTTTTCAGATTTAAAGAAAAGTTTGGACCCAACATTTATATTGCCAACACTATGCGCTAAAACGTTAGCACTGAGGCCTATGGAAAACATTTACACCAGTGTAACCTAAAGGGAAAATATAGCTTTTTATCATTTTTGATTCCTGGGAGTCACTTTAAAGCATTTTAATGCATTTTACAGAGCCTGGTCTTTCAGTCCAATGAATACCTCATGCTTGGTGTGGTTATTCTTGCTGCTGATGTCTTATTTCACTTACATCAGCCAAAAAAATAGTAAGATTTTTCATAAAAAATGCCAATTTTTCAAGGTATTTTCAATTTTTTTCAAGGTGGTAATAGTCACATGATAATGCAAATGACCCATAACATGAGCATGTCAACGACACATATATAAATTGTTATAAGAACCTAATCTAACAAGTATTTTGGATTTTATAGCCAGTGATATACAGATATATATCATAAAAGTGTGTCATTTCCATTGGTGGGTATGGTCATTTGAAGGTTAATAGCACTAAAACTTGGACACATTTAAGAAAATGATTCAGCAATTCAAAGAGAGCATATCTTTATTCAACTAATTCAATATACACCCACATCCAGTTATCTTGGATCACCCTTGCAGACCTGAAAATGTCATATTTTATTCTTCAATGTGCTGATAAAGTCATGCGCTTGATGCTCAGCTGATCAGATCTGGACTCAATGACCTCACATCACCAGAAGTTCTCTCATGGAAAGAATATTGTACAGTCTTCCATAGCTGATCCAAGTTTGCAACACCAGACCCCTAAAACTGAGTGAAAATTGGGCTTGAACATGACTGGTGGTTGAAAATTGTGCTTTTTTGATGAATAATTTGTTAAAGGGGGTGGGGTTAAATTGTGTGTGATAAATAAAGAACCACAGAAGTGATATTGTTTTTGAACACATTTTTTCCATTGATGGGAAATTCTGAAGAAATGTAGGGAGTTACAATTATTCCGCGAAAAAGCGGGCTATCGCTTTAGGTTACACTGATGTAAATAAGGTTCCGAGCGACATCTGGCGGATGCGGGAGGAATATATAGGAGAGAATAAAATAGACACTGGGCCCTGATTGGTCAATAGCCTTGTGTGCTTTTCACATAAAAAAATCATCACACCTCTTCCCTATGATTTCCCATAGGTAAAATAACCATTGGCACAGGAATTAACCCTTTGTAGTGGAGTTTGAATTTTTTGGTGTGGTCTAAAATATGACTGTATTTTTTTATGCGATTCTGACACTGGTTACGAAAACATAAGATTTAAAGGCGAATTCCCTGCTAGACAGACATGATTTTTTTGTGTAAAAAGTTTCCCAAAATGTCAATTTTTCAGATTTAAAGAAAAGTTTGGACCCAACATTTATATTGCCAACACTATGCGCTAAAACGTTAGCACTGAGGCCTATGGAAAACATTTACACCAGTGTAACCTAAAGGGAAAATATAGCTTTTTATCATTTTTGATTCCTGGGAGTCACTTTAAAGCATTTTAATGCATTTTACAGAGCCTGGTCTTTCAGTCCAATGAATACCTCATGCTTGGTGTGGTTATTCTTGCTGCTGATGTCTTATTTCACTTACATCAGCCAAAAAAATAGTAAGATTTTTCATAAAAAATGCCAATTTTTCAAGGTATTTTCAATTTTTTTCAAGGTGGTAATAGTCACATGATAATGCAAATGACCCATAACATGAGCATGTCAACGACACATATATAAATTGTTATAAGAACCTAATCTAACAAGTATTTTGGATTTTATAGCCAGTGATATACAGATATATATCATAAAAGTGTGTCATTTCCATTGGTGGGTATGGTCATTTGAAGGTTAATAGCACTAAAACTTGGACACATTTAAGAAAATGATTCAGCAATTCAAAGAGAGCATATCTTTATTCAACTAATTCAATATACACCCACATCCAGTTATCTTGGATCACCCTTGCAGACCTGAAAATGTCATATTTTATTCTTCAATGTGCTGATAAAGTCATGCGCTTGATGCTCAGCTGATCAGATCTGGACTCAATGACCTCACATCACCAGAAGTTCTCTCATGGAAAGAATATTGTACAGTCTTCCATAGCTGATCCAAGTTTGCAACACCAGACCCCTAAAACTGAGTGAAAATTGGGCTTGAACATGACTGGTGGTTGAAAATTGTGCTTTTTTGATGAATAATTTGTTAAAGGGGGTGGGGTTAAATTGTGTGTGATAAATAAAGAACCACAGAAGTGATATTGTTTTTGAACACATTTTTTCCATTGATGGGAAATTCTGAAGAAATGTAGGGAGTTACAATTATTCCGCGAAAAAGCGGGCTATCGCTTTAGGTTACACTGATGTAAATAAGGTTCCGAGCGACATCTGGCGGATGCGGGAGGAATATATAGGAGAGAATAAAATAGACACTGGGCCCTGATTGGTCAATAGCCTTGTGTGCTTTTCACATAAAAAAATCATCACACCTCTTCCCTATGATTTCCCATAGGTAAAATAACCATTGGCACAGGAATTAACCCTTTGTAGTGGAGTTTGAATTTTTTGGTGTGGTCTAAAATATGACTGTATTTTTTTATGCGATTCTGACACTGGTTACGAAAACATAAGATTTAAAGGCGAATTCCCTGCTAGACAGACATGATTTTTTTGTGTAAAAAGTTTCCCAAAATGTCAATTTTTCAGATTTAAAGAAAAGTTTGGACCCAACATTTATATTGCCAACACTATGCGCTAAAACGTTAGCACTGAGGCCTATGGAAAACATTTACACCAGTGTAACCTAAAGGGAAAATATAGCTTTTTATCATTTTTGATTCCTGGGAGTCACTTTAAAGCATTTTAATGCATTTTACAGAGCCTGGTCTTTCAGTCCAATGAATACCTCATGCTTGGTGTGGTTATTCTTGCTGCTGATGTCTTATTTCACTTACATCAGCCAAAAAAATAGTAAGATTTTTCATAAAAAATGCCAATTTTTCAAGGTATTTTCAATTTTTTTCAAGGTGGTAATAGTCACATGATAATGCAAATGACCCATAACATGAGCATGTCAACGACACATATATAAATTGTTATAAGAACCTAATCTATCAAGTATTTTGGATTTTATAGCCAGTGATATACAGATATATATCATAAAAGTGTGTCATTTCCATTGGTGGGTATGGTCATTTGAAGGTTAATAGCACTAAAACTTGGACACATTTAAGAAAATGATTCAGCAATTCAAAGAGAGCATATCTTTATTCAACTAATTCAATATACACCCACATCCAGTTATCTTGGATCACCCTTGCAGACCTGAAAATGTCATATTTTATTCTTCAATGTGCTGATAAAGTCATGCGCTTGATGCTCAGCTGATCAGATCTGGACTCAATGACCTCACATCACCAGAAGTTCTCTCATGGAAAGAATATTGTACAGTCTTCCATAGCTGATCCAAGTTTGCAACACCAGACCCCTAAAACTGAGTGAAAATTGGGCTTGAACATGACTGGTGGTTGAAAATTGTGCTTTTTTGATGAATAATTTGTTAAAGGGGGTGGGGTTAAATTGTGTGTGATAAATAAAGAACCACAGAAGTGATATTGTTTTTGAACACATTTTTTCCATTGATGGGAAATTCTGAAGAAATGTAGGGAGTTACAATTATTCCGCGAAAAAGCGGGCTATCGCTTTAGGTTACACTGATGTAAATAAGGTTCCGAGCGACATCTGGCGGATGCGGGAGGAATATATAGGAGAGAATAAAATAGACACTGGGCCCTGATTGGTCAATAGCCTTGTGTGCTTTTCACATAAAAAAATCATCACACCTCTTCCCTATGATTTCCCATAGGTAAAATAACCATTGGCACAGGAATTAACCCTTTGTAGTGGAGTTTGAATTTTTTGGTGTGGTCTAAAATATGACTGTATTTTTTTATGCGATTCTGACACTGGTTACGAAAACATAAGATTTAAAGGCGAATTCCCTGCTAGACAGACATGATTTTTTTGTGTAAAAAGTTTCCCAAAATGTCAATTTTTCAGATTTAAAGAAAAGTTTGGACCCAACATTTATATTGCCAACACTATGCGCTAAAACGTTAGCACTGAGGCCTATGGAAAACATTTACACCAGTGTAACCTAAAGGGAAAATATAGCTTTTTATCATTTTTGATTCCTGGGAGTCACTTTAAAGCATTTTAATGCATTTTACAGAGCCTGGTCTTTCAGTCCAATGAATACCTCATGCTTGGTGTGGTTATTCTTGCTGCTGATGTCTTATTTCACTTACATCAGCCAAAAAAATAGTAAGATTTTTCATAAAAAATGCCAATTTTTCAAGGTATTTTCAATTTTTTTCAAGGTGGTAATAGTCACATGATAATGCAAATGACCCATAACATGAGCATGTCAACGACACATATATAAATTGTTATAAGAACCTAATCTAACAAGTATTTTGGATTTTATAGCCAGTGATATACAGATATATATCATAAAAGTGTGTCATTTCCATTGGTGGGTATGGTCATTTGAAGGTTAATAGCACTAAAACTTGGACACATTTAAGAAAATGATTCAGCAATTCAAAGAGAGCATATCTTTATTCAACTAATTCAATATACACCCACATCCAGTTATCTTGGATCACCCTTGCAGACCTGAAAATGTCATATTTTATTCTTCAATGTGCTGATAAAGTCATGCGCTTGATGCTCAGCTGATCAGATCTGGACTCAATGACCTCACATCACCAGAAGTTCTCTCATGGAAAGAATATTGTACAGTCTTCCATAGCTGATCCAAGTTTGCAACACCAGACCCCTAAAACTGAGTGAAAATTGGGCTTGAACATGACTGGTGGTTGAAAATTGTGCTTTTTTGATGAATAATTTGTTAAAGGGGGTGGGGTTAAATTGTGTGTGATAAATAAAGAACCACAGAAGTGATATTGTTTTTGAACACATTTTTTCCATTGATGGGAAATTCTGAAGAAATGTAGGGAGTTACAATTATTCCGCGAAAAAGCGGGCTATCGCTTTAGGTTACACTGATGTAAATAAGGTTCCGAGCGACATCTGGCGGATGCGGGAGGAATATATAGGAGAGAATAAAATAGATACTGGGCCCTGATTGGTCAATAGCCTTGTGTGCTTTTCACATAAAAAAATCATCACACCTCTTCCCTATGATTTCCCATAGGTAAAATAACCATTGGCACAGGAATTAACCCTTTGTAGTGGAGTTTGAATTTTTTGGTGTGGTCTAAAATATGACTGTATTTTTTTATGCGATTCTGACACTGGTTACGAAAACATAAGATTTAAAGGCGAATTCCCTGCTAGACAGACATGATTTTTTTGTGTAAAAAGTTTCCCAAAATGTCAATTTTTCAGATTTAAAGAAAATTTTGGACCCAACATTTATATTGCCAACACTATGCGCTAAAACGTTAGCACTGAGGCCTATGGAAAACATTTACACCAGTGTAACCTAAAGGGAAAATATAGCTTTTTATCATTTTTGATTCCTGGGAGTCACTTTAAAGCATTTTAATGCATTTTACAGAGCCTGGTCTTTCAGTCCAATGAATACCTCATGCTTGGTGTGGTTATTCTTGCTGCTGATGTCTTATTTCACTTACATCAGCCAAAAAAATAGTAAGATTTTTCATAAAAAATGCCAATTTTTCAAGGTATTTTCAATTTTTTTCAAGGTGGTAATAGTCACATGATAATGCAAATGACCCATAACATGAGCATGTCAACGACACATATATCAATTGTTATAAGAACCTAATCTAACAAGTATTTTGGATTTTATAGCCAGTGATATACAGATATATATCATAAAAGTGTGTCATTTCCATTGGTGGGTATGGTCATTTGAAGGTTAATAGCACTAAAACTTGGACACATTTAAGAAAATGATTCAGCAATTCAAAGAGAGCATATCTTTATTCAACTAATTCAATATACACCCACATCCAGTTATCTTGGATCACCCTTGCAGACCTGAAAATGTCATATTTTATTCTTCAATGTGCTGATAAAGTCATGCGCTTGATGCTCAGCTGATCAGATCTGGACTCAATGACCTCACATCACCAGAAGTTCTCTCATGGAAAGAATATTGTACAGTCTTCCATAGCTGATCCAAGTTTGCAACACCAGACCCCTAAAACTGAGTGAAAATTGGGCTTGAACATGACTGGTGGTTGAAAATTGTGCTTTTTTGATGAATAATTTGTTAAAGGGGGTGGGGTTAAATTGTGTGTGATAAATAAAGAACCACAGAAGTGATATTGTTTTTGAACACATTTTTTCCATTGATGGGAAATTCTGAAGAAATGTAGGGAGTTACAATTATTCCGCGAAAAAGCGGGCTATCGCTTTAGGTTACACTGATGTAAATAAGGTTCCGAGCGACATCTGGCGGATGCGGGAGGAATATATAGGAGAGAATAAAATAGACACTGGGCCCTGATTGGTCAATAGCCTTGTGTGCTTTTCACATAAAAAAATCATCACACCTCTTCCCTATGATTTCCCATAGGTAAAATAACCATTGGCACAGGAATTAACCCTTTGTAGTGGAGTTTGAATTTTTTGGTGTGGTCTAAAATATGACTGTATTTTTTTATGCGATTCTGACACTGGTTACGAAAACATAAGATTTAAAGGCGAATTCCCTGCTAGACAGACATGATTTTTTTGTGTAAAAAGTTTCCCAAAATGTCAATTTTTCAGATTTAAAGAAAAGTTTGGACCCAACATTTATATTGCCAACACTATGCGCTAAAACGTTAGCACTGAGGCCTATGGAAAACATTTACACCAGTGTAACCTAAAGGGAAAATATAGCTTTTTATCATTTTTGATTCCTGGGAGTCACTTTAAAGCATTTTAATGCATTTTACAGAGCCTGGTCTTTCAGTCCAATGAATACCTCATGCTTGGTGTGGTTATTCTTGCTGCTGATGTCTTATTTCACTTACATCAGCCAAAAAAATAGTAAGATTTTTCATAAAAAATGCCAATTTTTCAAGGTATTTTCAATTTTTTTCAAGGTGGTAATAGTCACATGATAATGCAAATGACCCATAACATGAGCATGTCAACGACACATATATCAATTGTTATAAGAACCTAATCTAACAAGTATTTTGGATTTTATAGCCAGTGATATACAGATATATATCATAAAAGTGTGTCATTTCCATTGGTGGGTATGGTCATTTGAAGGTTAATAGCACTAAAACTTGGACACATTTAAGAAAATGATTCAGCAATTCAAAGAGAGCATATCTTTATTCAACTAATTCAATATACACCCACATCCAGTTATCTTGGATCACCCTTGCAGACCTGAAAATGTCATATTTTATTCTTCAATGTGCTGATAAAGTCATGCGCTTGATGCTCAGCTGATCAGATCTGGACTCAATGACCTCACATCACCAGAAGTTCTCTCATGGAAAGAATATTGTACAGTCTTCCATAGCTGATCCAAGTTTGCAACACCAGACCCCTAAAACTGAGTGAAAATTGGGCTTGAACATGACTGGTGGTTGAAAATTGTGCTTTTTTGATGAATAATTTGTTAAAGGGGGTGGGGTTAAATTGTGTGTGATAAATAAAGAACCACAGAAGTGATATTGTTTTTGAACACATTTTTTCCATTGATGGGAAATTCTGAAGAAATGTAGGGAGTTACAATTATTCCGCGAAAAAGCGGGCTATCGCTTTAGGTTACACTGATGTAAATAAGGTTCCGAGCGACATCTGGCGGATGCGGGAGGAATATATAGGAGAGAATAAAATAGACACTGGGCCCTGATTGGTCAATAGCCTTGTGTGCTTTTCACATAAAAAAATCATCACACCTCTTCCCTATGATTTCCCATAGGTAAAATAACCATTGGCACAGGAATTAACCCTTTGTAGTGGAGTTTGAATTTTTTGGTGTGGTCTAAAATATGACTGTATTTTTTTATGCGATTCTGACACTGGTTACGAAAACATAAGATTTAAAGGCGAATTCCCTGCTAGACAGACATGATTTTTTTGTGTAAAAAGTTTCCCAAAATGTCAATTTTTCAGATTTAAAGAAAAGTTTGGACCCAACATTTATATTGCCAACACTATGCGCTAAAACGTTAGCACTGAGGCCTATGGAAAACATTTACACCAGTGTAACCTAAAGGGAAAATATAGCTTTTTATCATTTTTGATTCCTGGGAGTCACTTTAAAGCATTTTAATGCATTTTACAGAGCCTGGTCTTTCAGTCCAATGAATACCTCATGCTTGGTGTGGTTATTCTTGCTGCTGATGTCTTATTTCACTTACATCAGCCAAAAAAATAGTAAGATTTTTCATAAAAAATGCCAATTTTTCAAGGTATTTTCAATTTTTTTCAAGGTGGTAATAGTCACATGATAATGCAAATGACCCATAACATGAGCATGTCAACGACACATATATAAATTGTTATAAGAACCTAATCTAACAAGTATTTTGGATTTTATAGCCAGTGATATACAGATATATATCATAAAAGTGTGTCATTTCCATTGGTGGGTATGGTCATTTGAAGGTTAATAGCACTAAAACTTGGACACATTTAAGAAAATGATTCAGCAATTCAAAGAGAGCATATCTTTATTCAACTAATTCAATATACACCCACATCCAGTTATCTTGGATCACCCTTGCAGACCTGAAAATGTCATATTTTATTCTTCAATGTGCTGATAAAGTCATGCGCTTGATGCTCAGCTGATCAGATCTGGACTCAATGACCTCACATCACCAGAAGTTCTCTCATGGAAAGAATATTGTACAGTCTTCCATAGCTGATCCAAGTTTGCAACACCAGACCCCTAAAACTGAGTGAAAATTGGGCTTGAACATGACTGGTGGTTGAAAATTGTGCTTTTTTGATGAATAATTTGTTAAAGGGGGTGGGGTTAAATTGTGTGTGATAAATAAAGAACCACAGAAGTGATATTGTTTTTGAACACATTTTTTCCATTGATGGGAAATTCTGAAGAAATGTAGGGAGTTACAATTATTCCGCGAAAAAGCGGGCTATCGCTTTAAGGGAAAATATAGCTTTTTATCATTTTTGATTCCTGGGAGTCACTTTAAAGCATTTTAATGCATTTTACAGAGCCTGGTCTTTCAGTCCAATGAATACCTCATGCTTGGTGTGGTTATTCTTGCTGCTGATGTCTTATTTCACTTACATCAGCCAAAAAAATAGTAAGATTTTTCATAAAAAATGCCAATTTTTCAAGGTATTTTCAATTTTTTTCAAGGTGGTAATAGTCACATGATAATGCAAATGACCCATAACATGAGCATGTCAACGACACATATATCAATTGTTATAAGAACCTAATCTAACAAGTATTTTGGATTTTATAGCCAGTGATATACAGATATATATCATAAAAGTGTGTCATTTCCATTGGTGGGTATGGTCATTTGAAGGTTAATAGCACTAAAACTTGGACACATTTAAGAAAATGATTCAGCAATTCAAAGAGAGCATATCTTTATTCAACTAATTCAATATACACCCACATCCAGTTATCTTGGATCACCCTTGCAGACCTGAAAATGTCATATTTTATTCTTCAATGTGCTGATAAAGTCATGCGCTTGATGCTCAGCTGATCAGATCTGGACTCAATGACCTCACATCACCAGAAGTTCTCTCATGGAAAGAATATTGTACAGTCTTCCATAGCTGATCCAAGTTTGCAACACCAGACCCCTAAAACTGAGTGAAAATTGGGCTTGAACATGACTGGTGGTTGAAAATTGTGCTTTTTTGATGAATAATTTGTTAAAGGGGGTGGGGTTAAATTGTGTGTGATAAATAAAGAACCACAGAAGTGATATTGTTTTTGAACACATTTTTTCCATTGATGGGAAATTCTGAAGAAATGTAGGGAGTTACAATTATTCCGCGAAAAAGCGGGCTATCGCTTTAGGTTACACTGATGTAAATAAGGTTCCGAGCGACATCTGGCGGATGCGGGAGGAATATATAGGAGAGAATAAAATAGACACTGGGCCCTGATTGGTCAATAGCCTTGTGTGCTTTTCACATAAAAAAATCATCACACCTCTTCCCTATGATTTCCCATAGGTAAAATAACCATTGGCACAGGAATTAACCCTTTGTAGTGGAGTTTGAATTTTTTGGTGTGGTCTAAAATATGACTGTATTTTTTTATGCGATTCTGACACTGGTTACGAAAACATAAGATTTAAAGGCGAATTCCCTGCTAGACAGACATGATTTTTTTGTGTAAAAAGTTTCCCAAAATGTCAATTTTTCAGATTTAAAGAAAATTTTGGACCCAACATTTATATTGCCAACACTATGCGCTAAAACGTTAGCACTGAGGCCTATGGAAAACATTTACACCAGTGTAACCTAAAGGGAAAATATAGCTTTTTATCATTTTTGATTCCTGGGAGTCACTTTAAAGCATTTTAATGCATTTTACAGAGCCTGGTCTTTCAGTCCAATGAATACCTCATGCTTGGTGTGGTTATTCTTGCTGCTGATGTCTTATTTCACTTACATCAGCCAAAAAAATAGTAAGATTTTTCATAAAAAATGCCAATTTTTCAAGGTATTTTCAATTTTTTTCAAGGTGGTAATAGTCACATGATAATGCAAATGACCCATAACATGAGCATGTCAACGACACATATATCAATTGTTATAAGAACCTAATCTAACAAGTATTTTGGATTTTATAGCCAGTGATATACAGATATATATCATAAAAGTGTGTCATTTCCATTGGTGGGTATGGTCATTTGAAGGTTAATAGCACTAAAACTTGGACACATTTAAGAAAATGATTCAGCAATTCAAAGAGAGCATATCTTTGTTCAACTAATTCAATATACACCCACATCCAGTTATCTTGGATCACCCTTGCAGACCTGAAAATGTCATATTTTATTCTTCAATGTGCTGATAAAGTCATGCGCTTGATGCTCAGCTGATCAGATCTGGACTCAATGACCTCACATCACCAGAAGTTCTCTCATGGAAAGAATATTGTACAGTCTTCCATAGCTGATCCAAGTTTGCAACACCAGACCCCTAAAACTGAGTGAAAATTGGGCTTGAACATGACTGGTGGTTGAAAATTGTGCTTTTTTGATGAATAATTTGTTAAAGGGGGTGGGGTTAAATTGTGTGTGATAAATAAAGAACCACAGAAGTGATATTGTTTTTGAACACATTTTTTCCATTGATGGGAAATTCTGAAGAAATGTAGGGAGTTACAATTATTCCGCGAAAAAGCGGGCTATCGCTTTAGGTTACACTGATGTAAATAAGGTTCCGAGCGACATCTGGCGGATGCGGGAGGAATATATAGGAGAGAATAAAATAGACACTGGGCCCTGATTGGTCAATAGCCTTGTGTGCTTTTCACATAAAAAAATCATCACACCTCTTCCCTATGATTTCCCATAGGTAAAATAACCATTGGCACAGGAATTAACCCTTTGTAGTGGAGTTTGAATTTTTTGGTGTGGTCTAAAATATGACTGTATTTTTTTATGCGATTCTGACACTGGTTACGAAAACATAAGATTTAAAGGCGAATTCCCTGCTAGACAGACATGATTTTTTTGTGTAAAAAGTTTCCCAAAATGTCAATTTTTCAGATTTAAAGAAAATTTTGGACCCAACATTTATATTGCCAACACTATGCGCTAAAACGTTAGCACTGAGGCCTATGGAAAACATTTACACCAGTGTAACCTAAAGGGAAAATATAGCTTTTTATCATTTTTGATTCCTGGGAGTCACTTTAAAGCATTTTAATGCATTTTACAGAGCCTGGTCTTTCAGTCCAATGAATACCTCATGCTTGGTGTGGTTATTCTTGCTGCTGATGTCTTATTTCACTTACATCAGCCAAAAAAATAGTAAGATTTTTCATAAAAAATGCCAATTTTTCAAGGTATTTTCAATTTTTTTCAAGGTGGTAATAGTCACATGATAATGCAAATGACCCATAACATGAGCATGTCAACGACACATATATCAATTGTTATAAGAACCTAATCTAACAAGTATTTTGGATTTTATAGCCAGTGATATACAGATATATATCATAAAAGTGTGTCATTTCCATTGGTGGGTATGGTCATTTGAAGGTTAATAGCACTAAAACTTGGACATATTTAAGAAAATGATTCAGCAATTCAAAGAGAGCATATCTTTGTTCAACTAATTCAATATACACCCACATCCAGTTATCTTGGATCACCCTTGCAGACCTGAAAATGTCATATTTTATTCTTCAATGTGCTGATAAAGTCATGCGCTTGATGCTCAGCTGATCAGATCTGGACTCAATGACCTCACATCACCAGAAGTTCTCTCATGGAAAGAATATTGTACAGTCTTCCATAGCTGATCCAAGTTTGCAACACCAGACCCCTAAAACTGAGTGAAAATTGGGCTTGAACATGACTGGTGGTTGAAAATTGTGCTTTTTTGATGAATAATTTGTTAAAGGGGGTGGGGTTAAATTGTGTGTGATAAATAAAGAACCACAGAAGTGATATTGTTTTTGAACACATTTTTTCCATTGATGGGAAATTCTGAAGAAATGTAGGGAGTTACAATTATTCCGCGAAAAAGCGGGCTATCGCTTTAGGTTACACTGATGTAAATAAGGTTCCGAGCGACATCTGGCGGATGCGGGAGGAATATATAGGAGAGAATAAAATAGACACTGGGCCCTGATTGGTCAATAGCCTTGTGTGCTTTTCACATAAAAAAATCATCACACCTCTTCCCTATGATTTCCCATAGGTAAAATAACCATTGGCACAGGAATTAACCCTTTGTAGTGGAGTTTGAATTTTTTGGTGTGGTCTAAAATATGACTGTATTTTTTTATGCGATTCTGACACTGGTTACGAAAACATAAGATTTAAAGGCGAATTCCCTGCTAGACAGACATGATTTTTTTGTGTAAAAAGTTTCCCAAAATGTCAATTTTTCAGATTTAAAGAAAATTTTGGACCCAACATTTATATTGCCAACACTATGCGCTAAAACGTTAGCACTGAGGCCTATGGAAAACATTTACACCAGTGTAACCTAAAGGGAAAATATAGCTTTTTATCATTTTTGATTCCTGGGAGTCACTTTAAAGCATTTTAATGCATTTTACAGAGCCTGGTCTTTCAGTCCAATGAATACCTCATGCTTGGTGTGGTTATTCTTGCTGCTGATGTCTTATTTCACTTACATCAGCCAAAAAAATAGTAAGATTTTTCATAAAAAATGCCAATTTTTCAAGGTATTTTCAATTTTTTTCAAGGTGGTAATAGTCACATGATAATGCAAATGACCCATAACATGAGCATGTCAACGACACATATATCAATTGTTATAAGAACCTAATCTAACAAGTATTTTGGATTTTATAGCCAGTGATATACAGATATATATCATAAAAGTGTGTCATTTCCATTGGTGGGTATGGTCATTTGAAGGTTAATAGCACTAAAACTTGGACACATTTAAGAAAATGATTCAGCAATTCAAAGAGAGCATATCTTTATTCAACTAATTCAATATACACCCACATCCAGTTATCTTGGATCACCCTTGCAGACCTGAAAATGTCATATTTTATTCTTCAATGTGCTGATAAAGTCATGCGCTTGATGCTCAGCTGATCAGATCTGGACTCAATGACCTCACATCACCAGAAGTTCTCTCATGGAAAGAATATTGTACAGTCTTCCATAGCTGATCCAAGTTTGCAACACCAGACCCCTAAAACTGAGTGAAAATTGGGCTTGAACATGACTGGTGGTTGAAAATTGTGCTTTTTTGATGAATAATTTGTTAAAGGGGGTGGGGTTAAATTGTGTGTGATAAATAAAGAACCACAGAAGTGATATTGTTTTTGAACACATTTTTTCCATTGATGGGAAATTCTGAAGAAATGTAGGGAGTTACAATTATTCCGCGAAAAAGCGGGCTATCGCTTTAGGTTACACTGATGTAAATAAGGTTCCGAGCGACATCTGGCGGATGCGGGAGGAATATATAGGAGAGAATAAAATAGACACTGGGCCCTGATTGGTCAATAGCCTTGTGTGCTTTTCACATAAAAAAATCATCACACCTCTTCCCTATGATTTCCCATAGGTAAAATAACCATTGGCACAGGAATTAACCCTTTGTAGTGGAGTTTGAATTTTTTGGTGTGGTCTAAAATATGACTGTATTTTTTTATGCGATTCTGACACTGGTTACGAAAACATAAGATTTAAAGGCGAATTCCCTGCTAGACAGACATGATTTTTTTGTGTAAAAAGTTTCCCAAAATGTCAATTTTTCAGATTTAAAGAAAATTTTGGACCCAACATTTATATTGCCAACACTATGCGCTAAAACGTTAGCACTGAGGCCTATGGAAAACATTTACACCAGTGTAACCTAAAGGGATAATATAGCTTTTTATCATTTTTGATTCCTGGGAGTCACTTTAAAGCATTTTAATGCATTTTACAGAGCCTGGTCTTTCAGTCCAATGAATACCTCATGCTTGGTGTGGTTATTCTTGCTGCTGATGTCTTATTTCACTTACATCAGCCAAAAAAATAGTAAGATTTTTCATAAAAAATGCCAATTTTTCAAGGTATTTTCAATTTTTTTCAAGGTGGTAATAGTCACATGATAATGCAAATGACCCATAACATGAGCATGTCAACGACACATATATCAATTGTTATAAGAACCTAATCTAACAAGTATTTTGGATTTTATAGCCAGTGATATACAGATATATATCATAAAAGTGTGTCATTTCCATTGGTGGGTATGGTCATTTGAAGGTTAATAGCACTAAAACTTGGACACATTTAAGAAAATGATTCAGCAATTCAAAGAGAGCATATCTTTGTTCAACTAATTCAATATACACCCACATCCAGTTATCTTGGATCACCCTTGCAGACCTGAAAATGTCATATTTTATTCTTCAATGTGCTGATAAAGTCATGCGCTTGATGCTCAGCTGATCAGATCTGGACTCAATGACCTCACATCACCAGAAGTTCTCTCATGGAAAGAATATTGTACAGTCTTCCATAGCTGATCCAAGTTTGCAACACCAGACCCCTAAAACTGAGTGAAAATTGGGCTTGAACATGACTGGTGGTTGAAAATTGTGCTTTTTTGATGAATAATTTGTTAAAGGGGGTGGGGTTAAATTGTGTGTGATAAATAAAGAACCACAGAAGTGATATTGTTTTTGAACACATTTTTTCCATTGATGGGAAATTCTGAAGAAATGTAGGGAGTTACAATTATTCCGCGAAAAAGCGGGCTATCGCTTTAGGTTACACTGATGTAAATAAGGTTCCGAGCGACATCTGGCGGATGCGGGAGGAATATATAGGAGAGAATAAAATAGACACTGGGCCCTGATTGGTCAATAGCCTTGTGTGCTTTTCACATAAAAAAATCATCACACCTCTTCCCTATGATTTCCCATAGGTAAAATAACCATTGGCACAGGAATTAACCCTTTGTAGTGGAGTTTGAATTTTTTGGTGTGGTCTAAAATATGACTGTATTTTTTTATGCGATTCTGACACTGGTTACGAAAACATAAGATTTAAAGGCGAATTCCCTGCTAGACAGACATGATTTTTTTGTGTAAAAAGTTTCCCAAAATGTCAATTTTTCAGATTTAAAGAAAATTTTGGACCCAACATTTATATTGCCAACACTATGCGCTAAAACGTTAGCACTGAGGCCTATGGAAAACATTTACACCAGTGTAACCTAAAGGGAAAATATAGCTTTTTATCATTTTTGATTCCTGGGAGTCACTTTAAAGCATTTTAATGCATTTTACAGAGCCTGGTCTTTCAGTCCAATGAATACCTCATGCTTGGTGTGGTTATTCTTGCTGCTGATGTCTTATTTCACTTACATCAGCCAAAAAAATAGTAAGATTTTTCATAAAAAATGCCAATTTTTCAAGGTATTTTCAATTTTTTTCAAGGTGGTAATAGTCACATGATAATGCAAATGACCCATAACATGAGCATGTCAACGACACATATATCAATTGTTATAAGAACCTAATCTAACAAGTATTTTGGATTTTATAGCCAGTGATATACAGATATATATCATAAAAGTGTGTCATTTCCATTGGTGGGTATGGTCATTTGAAGGTTAATAGCACTAAAACTTGGACACATTTAAGAAAATGATTCAGCAATTCAAAGAGAGCATATCTTTATTCAACTAATTCAATATACACCCACATCCAGTTATCTTGGATCACCCTTGCAGACCTGAAAATGTCATATTTTATTCTTCAATGTGCTGATAAAGTCATGCGCTTGATGCTCAGCTGATCAGATCTGGACTCAATGACCTCACATCACCAGAAGTTCTCTCATGGAAAGAATATTGTACAGTCTTCCATAGCTGATCCAAGTTTGCAACACCAGACCCCTAAAACTGAGTGAAAATTGGGCTTGAACATGACTGGTGGTTGAAAATTGTGCTTTTTTGATGAATAATTTGTTAAAGGGGGTGGGGTTAAATTGTGTGTGATAAATAAAGAACCACAGAAGTGATATTGTTTTTGAACACATTTTTTCCATTGATGGGAAATTCTGAAGAAATGTAGGGAGTTACAATTATTCCGCGAAAAAGCGGGCTATCGCTTTAGGTTACACTGATGTAAATAAGGTTCCGAGCGACATCTGGCGGATGCGGGAGGAATATATAGGAGAGAATAAAATAGACACTGGGCCCTGATTGGTCAATAGCCTTGTGTGCTTTTCACATAAAAAAATCATCACACCTCTTCCCTATGATTTCCCATAGGTAAAATAACCATTGGCACAGGAATTAACCCTTTGTAGTGGAGTTTGAATTTTTTGGTGTGGTCTAAAATATGACTGTATTTTTTTATGCGATTCTGACACTGGTTACGAAAACATAAGATTTAAAGGCGAATTCCCTGCTAGACAGACATGATTTTTTTGTGTAAAAAGTTTCCCAAAATGTCAATTTTTCAGATTTAAAGAAAATTTTGGACCCAACATTTATATTGC
This sequence comes from Siphonodentalium dalli, assembly GCA_032622095.1. NCBI lineage: Eukaryota > Metazoa > Mollusca > Scaphopoda > Gadilida > Siphonodentaliidae > Siphonodentalium > Siphonodentalium dalli. The sequence goes on from CP136061.1 coordinate 473,647, forward strand.
CAACACTATGCGCTAAAACGTTAGCACTGAGGCCTATGGAAAACATTTACACCAGTGTAACCTAAAGGGAAAATATAGCTTTTTATCATTTTTGATTCCTGGGAGTCACTTTAAAGCATTTTAATGCATTTTACAGAGCCTGGTCTTTCAGTCCAATGAATACCTCATGCTTGGTGTGGTTATTCTTGCTGCTGATGTCTTATTTCACTTACATCAGCCAAAAAAATAGTAAGATTTTTCATAAAAAATGCCAATTTTTCAAGGTATTTTCAATTTTTTTCAAGGTGGTAATAGTCACATGATAATGCAAATGACCCATACCATGAGCATGTCAACGACACATATATCAATTGTTATAAGAACCTAATCTAACAAGTATTTTGGATTTTATAGCCAGTGATATACAGATATATATCATAAAAGTGTGTCATTTCCATTGGTGGGTATGGTCATTTGAAGGTTAATAGCACTAAAACTTGGACACATTTAAGAAAATGATTCAGCAATTCAAAGAGAGCATATCTTTATTCAACTAATTCAATATACACCCACATCCAGTTATCTTGGATCACCCTTGCAGACCTGAAAATGTCATATTTTATTCTTCAATGTGCTGATAAAGTCATGCGCTTGATGCTCAGCTGATCAGATCTGGACTCAATGACCTCACATCACCAGAAGTTCTCTCATGGAAAGAATATTGTACAGTCTTCCATAGCTGATCCAAGTTTGCAACACCAGACCCCTAAAACTGAGTGAAAATTGGGCTTGAACATGACTGGTGGTTGAAAATTGTGCTTTTTTGATGAATAATTTGTTAAAGGGGGTGGGGTTAAATTGTGTGTGATAAATAAAGAACCACAGAAGTGATATTGTTTTTGAACACATTTTTTCCATTGATGGGAAATTCTGAAGAAATGTAGGGAGTTACAATTATTCCGCGAAAAAGCGGGCTATCGCTTTAGGTTACACTGATGTAAATAAGGTTCCGAGCGACATCTGGCGGATGCGGGAGGAATATATAGGAGAGAATAAAATAGACACTGGGCCCTGATTGGTCAATAGCCTTGTGTGCTTTTCACATAAAAAAATCATCACACCTCTTCCCTATGATTTCCCATAGGTAAAATAACCATTGGCACAGGAATTAACCCTTTGTAGTGGAGTTTGAATTTTTTGGTGTGGTCTAAAATATGACTGTATTTTTTTATGCGATTCTGACACTGGTTACGAAAACATAAGATTTAAAGGCGAATTCCCTGCTAGACAGACATGATTTTTTTGTGTAAAAAGTTTCCCAAAATGTCAATTTTTCAGATTTAAAGAAAATTTTGGACCCAACATTTATATTGCCAACACTATGCGCTAAAACGTTAGCACTGAGGCCTATGGAAAACATTTACACCAGTGTAACCTAAAGGGAAAATATAGCTTTTTATCATTTTTGATTCCTGGGAGTCACTTTAAAGCATTTTAATGCATTTTACAGAGCCTGGTCTTTCAGTCCAATGAATACCTCATGCTTGGTGTGGTTATTCTTGCTGCTGATGTCTTATTTCACTTACATCAGCCAAAAAAATAGTAAGATTTTTCATAAAAAATGCCAATTTTTCAAGGTATTTTCAATTTTTTTCAAGGTGGTAATAGTCACATGATAATGCAAATGACCCATAACATGAGCATGTCAACGACACATATATGAATTGTTATAAGAACCTAATCTAACAAGTATTTTGGATTTTATAGCCAGTGATATACAGATATATATCATAAAAGTGTGTCATTTCCATTGGTGGGTATGGTCATTTGAAGGTTAATAGCACTAAAACTTGGACACATTTAAGAAAATGATTCAGCAATTCAAAGAGAGCATATCTTTATTCAACTAATTCAATATACACCCACATCCAGTTATCTTGGATCACCCTTGCAGACCTGAAAATGTCATATTTTATTCTTCAATGTGCTGATAAAGTCATGCGCTTGATGCTCAGCTGATCAGATCTGGACTCAATGACCTCACATCACCAGAAGTTCTCTCATGGAAAGAATATTGTACAGTCTTCCATAGCTGATCCAAGTTTGCAACACCAGACCCCTAAAACTGAGTGAAAATTGGGCTTGAACATGACTGGTGGTTGAAAATTGTGCTTTTTTGATGAATAATTTGTTAAAGGGGGTGGGGTTAAATTGTGTGTGATAAATAAAGAACCACAGAAGTGATATTGTTTTTGAACACATTTTTTCCATTGATGGGAAATTCTGAAGAAATGTAGGGAGTTACAATTATTCCGCGAAAAAGCGGGCTATCGCTTTAGGTTACACTGATGTAAATAAGGTTCCGAGCGACATCTGGCGGATGCGGGAGGAATATATAGGAGAGAATAAAATAGACACTGGGCCCTGATTGGTCAATAGCCTTGTGTGCTTTTCACATAAAAAAATCATCACACCTCTTCCCTATGATTTCCCATAGGTAAAATAACCATTGGCACAGGAATTAACCCTTTGTAGTGGAGTTTGAATTTTTTGGTGTGGTCTAAAATATGACTGTATTTTTTTATGCGATTCTGACACTGGTTACGAAAACATAAGATTTAAAGGCGAATTCCCTGCTAGACAGACATGATTTTTTTGTGTAAAAAGTTTCCCAAAATGTCAATTTTTCAGATTTAAAGAAAATTTTGGACCCAACATTTATATTGCCAACACTATGCGCTAAAACGTTAGCACTGAGGCCTATGGAAAACATTTACACCAGTGTAACCTAAAGGGAAAATATAGCTTTTTATCATTTTTGATTCCTGGGAGTCACTTTAAAGCATTTTAATGCATTTTACAGAGCCTGGTCTTTCAGTCCAATGAATACCTCATGCTTGGTGTGGTTATTCTTGCTGCTGATGTCTTATTTCACTTACATCAGCCAAAAAAATAGTAAGATTTTTCATAAAAAATGCCAATTTTTCAAGGTATTTTCAATTTTTTTCAAGGTGGTAATAGTCACATGATAATGCAAATGACCCATACCATGAGCATGTCAACGACACATATATCAATTGTTATAAGAACCTAATCTAACAAGTATTTTGGATTTTATAGCCAGTGATATACAGATATATATCATAAAAGTGTGTCATTTCCATTGGTGGGTATGGTCATTTGAAGGTTAATAGCACTAAAACTTGGACACATTTAAGAAAATGATTCAGCAATTCAAAGAGAGCATATCTTTATTCAACTAATTCAATATACACCCACATCCAGTTATCTTGGATCACCCTTGCAGACCTGAAAATGTCATATTTTATTCTTCAATGTGCTGATAAAGTCATGCGCTTGATGCTCAGCTGATCAGATCTGGACTCAATGACCTCACATCACCAGAAGTTCTCTCATGGAAAGAATATTGTACAGTCTTCCATAGCTGATCCAAGTTTGCAACACCAGACCCCTAAAACTGAGTGAAAATTGGGCTTGAACATGACTGGTGGTTGAAAATTGTGCTTTTTTGATGAATAATTTGTTAAAGGGGGTGGGGTTAAATTGTGTGTGATAAATAAAGAACCACAGAAGTGATATTGTTTTTGAACACATTTTTTCCATTGATGGGAAATTCTGAAGAAATGTAGGGAGTTACAATTATTCCGCGAAAAAGCGGGCTATCGCTTTAGGTTACACTGATGTAAATAAGGTTCCGAGCGACATCTGGCGGATGCGGGAGGAATATATAGGAGAGAATAAAATAGACACTGGGCCCTGATTGGTCAATAGCCTTGTGTGCTTTTCACATAAAAAAATCATCACACCTCTTCCCTATGATTTCCCATAGGTAAAATAACCATTGGCACAGGAATTAACCCTTTGTAGTGGAGTTTGAATTTTTTGGTGTGGTCTAAAATATGACTGTATTTTTTTATGCGATTCTGACACTGGTTACGAAAACATAAGATTTAAAGGCGAATTCCCTGCTAGACAGACATGATTTTTTTGTGTAAAAAGTTTCCCAAAATGTCAATTTTTCAGATTTAAAGAAAATTTTGGACCCAACATTTATATTGCCAACACTATGCGCTAAAACGTTAGCACTGAGGCCTATGGAAAACATTTACACCAGTGTAACCTAAAGGGAAAATATAGCTTTTTATCATTTTTGATTCCTGGGAGTCACTTTAAAGCATTTTAATGCATTTTACAGAGCCTGGTCTTTCAGTCCAATGAATACCTCATGCTTGGTGTGGTTATTCTTGCTGCTGATGTCTTATTTCACTTACATCAGCCAAAAAAATAGTAAGATTTTTCATAAAAAATGCCAATTTTTCAAGGTATTTTCAATTTTTTTCAAGGTGGTAATAGTCACATGATAATGCAAATGACCCATAACATGAGCATGTCAACGACACATATATCAATTGTTATAAGAACCTAATCTAACAAGTATTTTGGATTTTATAGCCAGTGATATACAGATATATATCATAAAAGTGTGTCATTTCCATTGGTGGGTATGGTCATTTGAAGGTTAATAGCACTAAAACTTGGACACATTTAAGAAAATGATTCAGCAATTCAAAGAGAGCATATCTTTATTCAACTAATTCAATATACACCCACATCCAGTTATCTTGGATCACCCTTGCAGACCTGAAAATGTCATATTTTATTCTTCAATGTGCTGATAAAGTCATGCGCTTGATGCTCAGCTGATCAGATCTGGACTCAATGACCTCACATCACCAGAAGTTCTCTCATGGAAAGAATATTGTACAGTCTTCCATAGCTGATCCAAGTTTGCAACACCAGACCCCTAAAACTGAGTGAAAATTGGGCTTGAACATGACTGGTGGTTGAAAATTGTGCTTTTTTGATGAATAATTTGTTAAAGGGGGTGGGGTTAAATTGTGTGTGATAAATAAAGAACCACAGAAGTGATATTGTTTTTGAACACATTTTTTCCATTGATGGGAAATTCTGAAGAAATGTAGGGAGTTACAATTATTCCGCGAAAAAGCGGGCTATCGCTTTAGGTTACACTGATGTAAATAAGGTTCCGAGCGACATCTGGCGGATGCGGGAGGAATATATAGGAGAGAATAAAATAGACACTGGGCCCTGATTGGTCAATAGCCTTGTGTGCTTTTCACATAAAAAAATCATCACACCTCTTCCCTATGATTTCCCATAGGTAAAATAACCATTGGCACAGGAATTAACCCTTTGTAGTGGAGTTTGAATTTTTTGGTGTGGTCTAAAATATGACTGTATTTTTTTATGCGATTCTGACACTGGTTACGAAAACATAAGATTTAAAGGCGAATTCCCTGCTAGACAGACATGATTTTTTTGTGTAAAAAGTTTCCCAAAATGTCAATTTTTCAGATTTAAAGAAAATTTTGGACCCAACATTTATATTGCCAACACTATGCGCTAAAACGTTAGCACTGAGGCCTATGGAAAACATTTACACCAGTGTAACCTAAAGGGAAAATATAGCTTTTTATCATTTTTGATTCCTGGGAGTCACTTTAAAGCATTTTAATGCATTTTACAGAGCCTGGTCTTTCAGTCCAATGAATACCTCATGCTTGGTGTGGTTATTCTTGCTGCTGATGTCTTATTTCACTTACATCAGCCAAAAAAATAGTAAGATTTTTCATAAAAAATGCCAATTTTTCAAGGTATTTTCAATTTTTTTCAAGGTGGTAATAGTCACATGATAATGCAAATGACCCATACCATGAGCATGTCAACGACACATATATCAATTGTTATAAGAACCTAATCTAACAAGTATTTTGGATTTTATAGCCAGTGATATACAGATATATATCATAAAAGTGTGTCATTTCCATTGGTGGGTATGGTCATTTGAAGGTTAATAGCACTAAAACTTGGACACATTTAAGAAAATGATTCAGCAATTCAAAGAGAGCATATCTTTATTCAACTAATTCAATATACACCCACATCCAGTTATCTTGGATCACCCTTGCAGACCTGAAAATGTCATATTTTATTCTTCAATGTGCTGATAAAGTCATGCGCTTGATGCTCAGCTGATCAGATCTGGACTCAATGACCTCACATCACCAGAAGTTCTCTCATGGAAAGAATATTGTACAGTCTTCCATAGCTGATCCAAGTTTGCAACACCAGACCCCTAAAACTGAGTGAAAATTGGGCTTGAACATGACTGGTGGTTGAAAATTGTGCTTTTTTGATGAATAATTTGTTAAAGGGGGTGGGGTTAAATTGTGTGTGATAAATAAAGAACCACAGAAGTGATATTGTTTTTGAACACATTTTTTCCATTGATGGGAAATTCTGAAGAAATGTAGGGAGTTACAATTATTCCGCGAAAAAGCGGGCTATCGCTTTAGGTTACACTGATGTAAATAAGGTTCCGAGCGACATCTGGCGGATGCGGGAGGAATATATAGGAGAGAATAAAATAGACACTGGGCCCTGATTGGTCAATAGCCTTGTGTGCTTTTCACATAAAAAAATCATCACACCTCTTCCCTATGATTTCCCATAGGTAAAATAACCATTGGCACAGGAATTAACCCTTTGTAGTGGAGTTTGAATTTTTTGGTGTGGTCTAAAATATGACTGTATTTTTTTATGCGATTCTGACACTGGTTACGAAAACATAAGATTTAAAGGCGAATTCCCTGCTAGACAGACATGATTTTTTTGTGTAAAAAGTTTCCCAAAATGTCAATTTTTCAGATTTAAAGAAAATTTTGGACCCAACATTTATATTGCCAACACTATGCGCTAAAACGTTAGCACTGAGGCCTATGGAAAACATTTACACCAGTGTAACCTAAAGGGAAAATATAGCTTTTTATCATTTTTGATTCCTGGGAGTCACTTTAAAGCATTTTAATGCATTTTACAGAGCCTGGTCTTTCAGTCCAATGAATACCTCATGCTTGGTGTGGTTATTCTTGCTGCTGATGTCTTATTTCACTTACATCAGCCAAAAAAATAGTAAGATTTTTCATAAAAAATGCCAATTTTTCAAGGTATTTTCAATTTTTTTCAAGGTGGTAATAGTCACATGATAATGCAAATGACCCATAACATGAGCATGTCAACGACACATATATCAATTGTTATAAGAACCTAATCTAACAAGTATTTTGGATTTTATAGCCAGTGATATACAGATATATATCATAAAAGTGTGTCATTTCCATTGGTGGGTATGGTCATTTGAAGGTTAATAGCACTAAAACTTGGACACATTTAAGAAAATGATTCAGCAATTCAAAGAGAGCATATCTTTATTCAACTAATTCAATATACACCCACATCCAGTTATCTTGGATCACCCTTGCAGACCTGAAAATGTCATATTTTATTCTTCAATGTGCTGATAAAGTCATGCGCTTGATGCTCAGCTGATCAGATCTGGACTCAATGACCTCACATCACCAGAAGTTCTCTCATGGAAAGAATATTGTACAGTCTTCCATAGCTGATCCAAGTTTGCAACACCAGACCCCTAAAACTGAGTGAAAATTGGGCTTGAACATGACTGGTGGTTGAAAATTGTGCTTTTTTGATGAATAATTTGTTAAAGGGGGTGGGGTTAAATTGTGTGTGATAAATAAAGAACCACAGAAGTGATATTGTTTTTGAACACATTTTTTCCATTGATGGGAAATTCTGAAGAAATGTAGGGAGTTACAATTATTCCGCGAAAAAGCGGGCTATCGCTTTAGGTTACACTGATGTAAATAAGGTTCCGAGCGACATCTGGCGGATGCGGGAGGAATATATAGGAGAGAATAAAATAGACACTGGGCCCTGATTGGTCAATAGCCTTGTGTGCTTTTCACATAAAAAAATCATCACACCTCTTCCCTATGATTTCCCATAGGTAAAATAACCATTGGCACAGGAATTAACCCTTTGTAGTGGAGTTTGAATTTTTTGGTGTGGTCTAAAATATGACTGTATTTTTTTATGCGATTCTGACACTGGTTACGAAAACATAAGATTTAAAGGCGAATTCCCTGCTAGACAGACATGATTTTTTTGTGTAAAAAGTTTCCCAAAATGTCAATTTTTCAGATTTAAAGAAAATTTTGGACCCAACATTTATATTGCCAACACTATGCGCTAAAACGTTAGCACTGAGGCCTATGGAAAACATTTACACCAGTGTAACCTAAAGGGAAAATATAGCTTTTTATCATTTTTGATTCCTGGGAGTCACTTTAAAGCATTTTAATGCATTTTACAGAGCCTGGTCTTTCAGTCCAATGAATACCTCATGCTTGGTGTGGTTATTCTTGCTGCTGATGTCTTATTTCACTTACATCAGCCAAAAAAATAGTAAGATTTTTCATAAAAAATGCCAATTTTTCAAGGTATTTTCAATTTTTTTCAAGGTGGTAATAGTCACATGATAATGCAAATGACCCATAACATGAGCATGTCAACGACACATATATCAATTGTTATAAGAACCTAATCTAACAAGTATTTTGGATTTTATAGCCAGTGATATACAGATATATATCATAAAAGTGTGTCATTTCCATTGGTGGGTATGGTCATTTGAAGGTTAATAGCACTAAAACTTGGACACATTTAAGAAAATGATTCAGCAATTCAAAGAGAGCATATCTTTATTCAACTAATTCAATATACACCCACATCCAGTTATCTTGGATCACCCTTGCAGACCTGAAAATGTCATATTTTATTCTTCAATGTGCTGATAAAGTCATGCGCTTGATGCTCAGCTGATCAGATCTGGACTCAATGACCTCACATCACCAGAAGTTCTCTCATGGAAAGAATATTGTACAGTCTTCCATAGCTGATCCAAGTTTGCAACACCAGACCCCTAAAACTGAGTGAAAATTGGGCTTGAACATGACTGGTGGTTGAAAATTGTGCTTTTTTGATGAATAATTTGTTAAAGGGGGTGGGGTTAAATTGTGTGTGATAAATAAAGAACCACAGAAGTGATATTGTTTTTGAACACATTTTTTCCATTGATGGGAAATTCTGAAGAAATGTAGGGAGTTACAATTATTCCGCGAAAAAGCGGGCTATCGCTTTAGGTTACACTGATGTAAATAAGGTTCCGAGCGACATCTGGCGGATGCGGGAGGAATATATAGGAGAGAATAAAATAGACACTGGGCCCTGATTGGTCAATAGCCTTGTGTGCTTTTCACATAAAAAAATCATCACACCTCTTCCCTATGATTTCCCATAGGTAAAATAACCATTGGCACAGGAATTAACCCTTTGTAGTGGAGTTTGAATTTTTTGGTGTGGTCTAAAATATGACTGTATTTTTTTATGCGATTCTGACACTGGTTACGAAAACATAAGATTTAAAGGCGAATTCCCTGCTAGACAGACATGATTTTTTTGTGTAAAAAGTTTCCCAAAATGTCAATTTTTCAGATTTAAAGAAAATTTTGGACCCAACATTTATATTGCCAACACTATGCGCTAAAACGTTAGCACTGAGGCCTATGGAAAACATTTACACCAGTGTAACCTAAAGGGAAAATATAGCTTTTTATCATTTTTGATTCCTGGGAGTCACTTTAAAGCATTTTAATGCATTTTACAGAGCCTGGTCTTTCAGTCCAATGAATACCTCATGCTTGGTGTGGTTATTCTTGCTGCTGATGTCTTATTTCACTTACATCAGCCAAAAAAATAGTAAGATTTTTCATAAAAAATGCCAATTTTTCAAGGTATTTTCAATTTTTTTCAAGGTGGTAATAGTCACATGATAATGCAAATGACCCATAACATGAGCATGTCAACGACACATATATCAATTGTTATAAGAACCTAATCTAACAAGTATTTTGGATTTTATAGCCAGTGATATACAGATATATATCATAAAAGTGTGTCATTTCCATTGGTGGGTATGGTCATTTGAAGGTTAATAGCACTAAAACTTGGACACATTTAAGAAAATGATTCAGCAATTCAAAGAGAGCATATCTTTATTCAACTAATTCAATATACACCCACATCCAGTTATCTTGGATCACCCTTGCAGACCTGAAAATGTCATATTTTATTCTTCAATGTGCTGATAAAGTCATGCGCTTGATGCTCAGCTGATCAGATCTGGACTCAATGACCTCACATCACCAGAAGTTCTCTCATGGAAAGAATATTGTACAGTCTTCCATAGCTGATCCAAGTTTGCAACACCAGACCCCTAAAACTGAGTGAAAATTGGGCTTGAACATGACTGGTGGTTGAAAATTGTGCTTTTTTGATGAATAATTTGTTAAAGGGGGTGGGGTTAAATTGTGTGTGATAAATAAAGAACCACAGAAGTGATATTGTTTTTGAACACATTTTTTCCATTGATGGGAAATTCTGAAGAAATGTAGGGAGTTACAATTATTCCGCGAAAAAGCGGGCTATCGCTTTAGGTTACACTGATGTAAATAAGGTTCCGAGCGACATCTGGCGGATGCGGGAGGAATATATAGGAGAGAATAAAATAGACACTGGGCCCTGATTGGTCAATAGCCTTGTGTGCTTTTCACATAAAAAAATCATCACACCTCTTCCCTATGATTTCCCATAGGTAAAATAACCATTGGCACAGGAATTAACCCTTTGTAGTGGAGTTTGAATTTTTTGGTGTGGTCTAAAATATGACTGTATTTTTTTATGCGATTCTGACACTGGTTACGAAAACATAAGATTTAAAGGCGAATTCCCTGCTAGACAGACATGATTTTTTTGTGTAAAAAGTTTCCCAAAATGTCAATTTTTCAGATTTAAAGAAAATTTTGGACCCAACATTTATATTGCCAACACTATGCGCTAAAACGTTAGCACTGAGGCCTATGGAAAACATTTACACCAGTGTAACCTAAAGGGAAAATATAGCTTTTTATCATTTTTGATTCCTGGGAGTCACTTTAAAGCATTTTAATGCATTTTACAGAGCCTGGTCTTTCAGTCCAATGAATACCTCATGCTTGGTGTGGTTATTCTTGCTGCTGATGTCTTATTTCACTTACATCAGCCAAAAAAATAGTAAGATTTTTCATAAAAAATGCCAATTTTTCAAGGTATTTTCAATTTTTTTCAAGGTGGTAATAGTCACATGATAATGCAAATGACCCATAACATGAGCATGTCAACGACACATATATCAATTGTTATAAGAACCTAATCTAACAAGTATTTTGGATTTTATAGCCAGTGATATACAGATATATATCATAAAAGTGTGTCATTTCCATTGGTGGGTATGGTCATTTGAAGGTTAATAGCACTAAAACTTGGACACATTTAAGAAAATGATTCAGCAATTCAAAGAGAGCATATCTTTATTCAACTAATTCAATATACACCCACATCCAGTTATCTTGGATCACCCTTGCAGACCTGAAAATGTCATATTTTATTCTTCAATGTGCTGATAAAGTCATGCGCTTGATGCTCAGCTGATCAGATCTGGACTCAATGACCTCACATCACCAGAAGTTCTCTCATGGAAAGAATATTGTACAGTCTTCCATAGCTGATCCAAGTTTGCAACACCAGACCCCTAAAACTGAGTGAAAATTGGGCTTGAACATGACTGGTGGTTGAAAATTGTGCTTTTTTGATGAATAATTTGTTAAAGGGGGTGGGGTTAAATTGTGTGTGATAAATAAAGAACCACAGAAGTGATATTGTTTTTGAACACATTTTTTCCATTGATGGGAAATTCTGAAGAAATGTAGGGAGTTACAATTATTCCGCGAAAAAGCGGGCTATCGCTTTAGGTTACACTGATGTAAATAAGGTTCCGAGCGACATCTGGCGGATGCGGGAGGAATATATAGGAGAGAATAAAATAGACACTGGGCCCTGATTGGTCAATAGCCTTGTGTGCTTTTCACATAAAAAAATCATCACACCTCTTCCCTATGATTTCCCATAGGTAAAATAACCATTGGCACAGGAATTAACCCTTTGTAGTGGAGTTTGAATTTTTTGGTGTGGTCTAAAATATGACTGTATTTTTTTATGCGATTCTGACACTGGTTACGAAAACATAAGATTTAAAGGCGAATTCCCTGCTAGACAGACATGATTTTTTTGTGTAAAAAGTTTCCCAAAATGTCAATTTTTCAGATTTAAAGAAAATTTTGGACCCAACATTTATATTGCCAACACTATGCGCTAAAACGTTAGCACTGAGGCCTATGGAAAACATTTACACCAGTGTAACCTAAAGGGAAAATATAGCTTTTTATCATTTTTGATTCCTGGGAGTCACTTTAAAGCATTTTAATGCATTTTACAGAGCCTGGTCTTTCAGTCCAATGAATACCTCATGCTTGGTGTGGTTATTCTTGCTGCTGATGTCTTATTTCACTTACATCAGCCAAAAAAATAGTAAGATTTTTCATAAAAAATGCCAATTTTTCAAGGTATTTTCAATTTTTTTCAAGGTGGTAATAGTCACATGATAATGCAAATGACCCATAACATGAGCATGTCAACGACACATATATCAATTGTTATAAGAACCTAATCTAACAAGTATTTTGGATTTTATAGCCAGTGATATACAGATATATATCATAAAAGTGTGTCATTTCCATTGGTGGGTATGGTCATTTGAAGGTTAATAGCACTAAAACTTGGACACATTTAAGAAAATGATTCAGCAATTCAAAGAGAGCATATCTTTATTCAACTAATTCAATATACACCCACATCCAGTTATCTTGGATCACCCTTGCAGACCTGAAAATGTCATATTTTATTCTTCAATGTGCTGATAAAGTCATGCGCTTGATGCTCAGCTGATCAGATCTGGACTCAATGACCTCACATCACCAGAAGTTCTCTCATGGAAAGAATATTGTACAGTCTTCCATAGCTGATCCAAGTTTGCAACACCAGACCCCTAAAACTGAGTGAAAATTGGGCTTGAACATGACTGGTGGTTGAAAATTGTGCTTTTTTGATGAATAATTTGTTAAAGGGGGTGGGGTTAAATTGTGTGTGATAAATAAAGAACCACAGAAGTGATATTGTTTTTGAACACATTTTTTCCATTGATGGGAAATTCTGAAGAAATGTAGGGAGTTACAATTATTCCGCGAAAAAGCGGGCTATCGCTTTAGGTTACACTGATGTAAATAAGGTTCCGAGCGACATCTGGCGGATGCGGGAGGAATATATAGGAGAGAATAAAATAGACACTGGGCCCTGATTGGTCAATAGCCTTGTGTGCTTTTCACATAAAAAAATCATCACACCTCTTCCCTATGATTTCCCATAGGTAAAATAACCATTGGCACAGGAATTAACCCTTTGTAGTGGAGTTTGAATTTTTTGGTGTGGTCTAAAATATGACTGTATTTTTTTATGCGATTCTGACACTGGTTACGAAAACATAAGATTTAAAGGCGAATTCCCTGCTAGACAGACATGATTTTTTTGTGTAAAAAGTTTCCCAAAATGTCAATTTTTCAGATTTAAAGAAAATTTTGGACCCAACATTTATATTGCCAACACTATGCGCTAAAACGTTAGCACTGAGGCCTATGGAAAACATTTACACCAGTGTAACCTAAAGGGAAAATATAGCTTTTTATCATTTTTGATTCCTGGGAGTCACTTTAAAGCATTTTAATGCATTTTACAGAGCCTGGTCTTTCAGTCCAATGAATACCTCATGCTTGGTGTGGTTATTCTTGCTGCTGATGTCTTATTTCACTTACATCAGCCAAAAAAATAGTAAGATTTTTCATAAAAAATGCCAATTTTTCAAGGTATTTTCAATTTTTTTCAAGGTGGTAATAGTCACATGATAATGCAAATGACCCATAACATGAGCATGTCAACGACACATATATCAATTGTTATAAGAACCTAATCTAACAAGTATTTTGGATTTTATAGCCAGTGATATACAGATATATATCATAAAAGTGTGTCATTTCCATTGGTGGGTATGGTCATTTGAAGGTTAATAGCACTAAAACTTGGACACATTTAAGAAAATGATTCAGCAATTCAAAGAGAGCATATCTTTATTCAACTAATTCAATATACACCCACATCCAGTTATCTTGGATCACCCTTGCAGACCTGAAAATGTCATATTTTATTCTTCAATGTGCTGATAAAGTCATGCGCTTGATGCTCAGCTGATCAGATCTGGACTCAATGACCTCACATCACCAGAAGTTCTCTCATGGAAAGAATATTGTACAGTCTTCCATAGCTGATCCAAGTTTGCAACACCAGACCCCTAAAACTGAGTGAAAATTGGGCTTGAACATGACTGGTGGTTGAAAATTGTGCTTTTTTGATGAATAATTTGTTAAAGGGGGTGGGGTTAAATTGTGTGTGATAAATAAAGAACCACAGAAGTGATATTGTTTTTGAACACATTTTTTCCATTGATGGGAAATTCTGAAGAAATGTAGGGAGTTACAATTATTCCGCGAAAAAGCGGGCTATCGCTTTAGGTTACACTGATGTAAATAAGGTTCCGAGCGACATCTGGCGGATGCGGGAGGAATATATAGGAGAGAATAAAATAGACACTGGGCCCTGATTGGTCAATAGCCTTGTGTGCTTTTCACATAAAAAAATCATCACACCTCTTCCCTATGATTTCCCATAGGTAAAATAACCATTGGCACAGGAATTAACCCTTTGTAGTGGAGTTTGAATTTTTTGGTGTGGTCTAAAATATGACTGTATTTTTTTATGCGATTCTGACACTGGTTACGAAAACATAAGATTTAAAGGCGAATTCCCTGCTAGACAGACATGATTTTTTTGTGTAAAAAGTTTCCCAAAATGTCAATTTTTCAGATTTAAAGAAAATTTTGGACCCAACATTTATATTGCCAACACTATGCGCTAAAACGTTAGCACTGAGGCCTATGGAAAACATTTACACCAGTGTAACCTAAAGGGAAAATATAGCTTTTTATCATTTTTGATTCCTGGGAGTCACTTTAAAGCATTTTAATGCATTTTACAGAGCCTGGTCTTTCAGTCCAATGAATACCTCATGCTTGGTGTGGTTATTCTTGCTGCTGATGTCTTATTTCACTTACATCAGCCAAAAAAATAGTAAGATTTTTCATAAAAAATGCCAATTTTTCAAGGTATTTTCAATTTTTTTCAAGGTGGTAATAGTCACATGATAATGCAAATGACCCATAACATGAGCATGTCAACGACACATATATCAATTGTTATAAGAACCTAATCTAACAAGTATTTTGGATTTTATAGCCAGTGATATACAGATATATATCATAAAAGTGTGTCATTTCCATTGGTGGGTATGGTCATTTGAAGGTTAATAGCACTAAAACTTGGACACATTTAAGAAAATGATTCAGCAATTCAAAGAGAGCATATCTTTATTCAACTAATTCAATATACACCCACATCCAGTTATCTTGGATCACCCTTGCAGACCTGAAAATGTCATATTTTATTCTTCAATGTGCTGATAAAGTCATGCGCTTGATGCTCAGCTGATCAGATCTGGACTCAATGACCTCACATCACCAGAAGTTCTCTCATGGAAAGAATATTGTACAGTCTTCCATAGCTGATCCAAGTTTGCAACACCAGACCCCTAAAACTGAGTGAAAATTGGGCTTGAACATGACTGGTGGTTGAAAATTGTGCTTTTTTGATGAATAATTTGTTAAAGGGGGTGGGGTTAAATTGTGTGTGATAAATAAAGAACCACAGAAGTGATATTGTTTTTGAACACATTTTTTCCATTGATGGGAAATTCTGAAGAAATGTAGGGAGTTACAATTATTCCGCGAAAAAGCGGGCTATCGCTTTAAAGGGAAAATATAGCTTTTTATCATTTTTGATTCCTGGGAGTCACTTTAAAGCATTTTAATGCATTTTACAGAGCCTGGTCTTTCAGTCCAATGAATACCTCATGCTTGGTGTGGTTATTCTTGCTGCTGATGTCTTATTTCACTTACATCAGCCAAAAAAATAGTAAGATTTTTCATAAAAAATGCCAATTTTTCAAGGTATTTTCAATTTTTTTCAAGGTGGTAATAGTCACATGATAATGCAAATGACCCATAACATGAGCATGTCAACGACACATATATCAATTGTTATAAGAACCTAATCTAACAAGTATTTTGGATTTTATAGCCAGTGATATACAGATATATATCATAAAAGTGTGTCATTTCCATTGGTGGGTATGGTCATTTGAAGGTTAATAGCACTAAAACTTGGACACATTTAAGAAAATGATTCAGCAATTCAAAGAGAGCATATCTTTATTCAACTAATTCAATATACACCCACATCCAGTTATCTTGGATCACCCTTGCAGACCTGAAAATGTCATATTTTATTCTTCAATGTGCTGATAAAGTCATGCGCTTGATGCTCAGCTGATCAGATCTGGACTCAATGACCTCACATCACCAGAAGTTCTCTCATGGAAAGAATATTGTACAGTCTTCCATAGCTGATCCAAGTTTGCAACACCAGACCCCTAAAACTGAGTGAAAATTGGGCTTGAACATGACTGGTGGTTGAAAATTGTGCTTTTTTGATGAATAATTTGTTAAAGGGGGTGGGGTTAAATTGTGTGTGATAAATAAAGAACCACAGAAGTGATATTGTTTTTGAACACATTTTTTCCATTGATGGGAAATTCTGAAGAAATGTAGGGAGTTACAATTATTCCGCGAAAAAGCGGGCTATCGCTTTAGGTTACACTGATGTAAATAAGGTTCCGAGCGACATCTGGCGGATGCGGGAGGAATATATAGGAGAGAATAAAATAGACACTGGGCCCTGATTGGTCAATAGCCTTGTGTGCTTTTCACATAAAAAAATCATCACACCTCTTCCCTATGATTTCCCATAGGTAAAATAACCATTGGCACAGGAATTAACCCTTTGTAGTGGAGTTTGAATTTTTTGGTGTGGTCTAAAATATGACTGTATTTTTTTATGCGATTCTGACACTGGTTACGAAAACATAAGATTTAAAGGCGAATTCCCTGCTAGACAGACATGATTTTTTTGTGTAAAAAGTTTCCCAAAATGTCAATTTTTCAGATTTAAAGAAAATTTTGGACCCAACATTTATATTGCCAACACTATGCGCTAAAACGTTAGCACTGAGGCCTATGGAAAACATTTACACCAGTGTAACCTAAAGGGAAAATATAGCTTTTTATCATTTTTGATTCCTGGGAGTCACTTTAAAGCATTTTAATGCATTTTACAGAGCCTGGTCTTTCAGTCCAATGAATACCTCATGCTTGGTGTGGTTATTCTTGCTGCTGATGTCTTATTTCACTTACATCAGCCAAAAAAATAGTAAGGTTTTTCATAAAAAATGCCAATTTTTCAAGGTATTTTCAATTTTTTTCAAGGTGGTAATAGTCACATGATAATGCAAATGACCCATAACATGAGCATGTCAACGACACATATATCAATTGTTATAAGAACCTAATCTAACAAGTATTTTGGATTTTATAGCCAGTGATATACAGATATATATCATAAAAGTGTGTCATTTCCATTGGTGGGTATGGTCATTTGAAGGTTAATAGCACTAAAACTTGGACACATTTAAGAAAATGATTCAGCAATTCAAAGAGAGCATATCTTTATTCAACTAATTCAATATACACCCACATCCAGTTATCTTGGATCACCCTTGCAGACCTGAAAATGTCATATTTTATTCTTCAATGTGCTGATAAAGTCATGCGCTTGATGCTCAGCTGATCAGATCTGGACTCAATGACCTCACATCACCAGAAGTTCTCTCATGGAAAGAATATTGTACAGTCTTCCATAGCTGATCCAAGTTTGCAACACCAGACCCCTAAAACTGAGTGAAAATTGGGCTTGAACATGACTGGTGGTTGAAAATTGTGCTTTTTTGATGAATAATTTGTTAAAGGGGGTGGGGTTAAATTGTGTGTGATAAATAAAGAACCACAGAAGTGATATTGTTTTTGAACACATTTTTTCCATTGATGGGAAATTCTGAAGAAATGTAGGGAGTTACAATTATTCCGCGAAAAAGCGGGCTATCGCTTTAGGTTACACTGATGTAAATAAGGTTCCGAGCGACATCTGGCGGATGCGGGAGGAATATATAGGAGAGAATAAAATAGACACTGGGCCCTGATTGGTCAATGGCCTTGTGTGCTTTTCACATAAAAAAATCATCACACCTCTTCCCTATGATTTCCCATAGGTAAAATAACCATTGGCACAGGAATTAACCCTTTGTAGTGGAGTTTGAATTTTTTGGTGTGGTCTAAAATATGACTGTATTTTTTTATGCGATTCTGACACTGGTTACGAAAACATAAGATTTAAAGGCGAATTCCCTGCTAGACAGACATGATTTTTTTGTGTAAAAAGTTTCCCAAAATGTCAATTTTTCAGATTTAAAGAAAATTTTGGACCCAACATTTATATTGCCAACACTATGCGCTAAAACGTTAGCACTGAGGCCTATGGAAAACATTTACACCAGTGTAACCTAAAGGGAAAATATAGCTTTTTATCATTTTTGATTCCTGGGAGTCACTTTAAAGCATTTTAATGCATTTTACAGAGCCTGGTCTTTCAGTCCAATGAATACCTCATGCTTGGTGTGGTTATTCTTGCTGCTGATGTCTTATTTCACTTACATCAGCCAAAAAAATAGTAAGATTTTTCATAAAAAATGCCAATTTTTCAAGGTATTTTCAATTTTTTTCAAGGTGGTAATAGTCACATGATAATGCAAATGACCCATAACATGAGCATGTCAACGACACATATATCAATTGTTATAAGAACCTAATCTAACAAGTATTTTGGATTTTATAGCCAGTGATATACAGATATATATCATAAAAGTGTGTCATTTCCATTGGTGGGTATGGTCATTTGAAGGTTAATAGCACTAAAACTTGGACACATTTAAGAAAATGATTCAGCAATTCAAAGAGAGCATATCTTTATTCAACTAATTCAATATACACCCACATCCAGTTATCTTGGATCACCCTTGCAGACCTGAAAATGTCATATTTTATTCTTCAATGTGCTGATAAAGTCATGCGCTTGATGCTCAGCTGATCAGATCTGGACTCAATGACCTCACATCACCAGAAGTTCTCTCATGGAAAGAATATTGTACAGTCTTCCATAGCTGATCCAAGTTTGCAACACCAGACCCCTAAAACTGAGTGAAAATTGGGCTTGAACATGACTGGTGGTTGAAAATTGTGCTTTTTTGATGAATAATTTGTTAAAGGGGGTGGGGTTAAATTGTGTGTGATAAATAAAGAACCACAGAAGTGATATTGTTTTTGAACACATTTTTTCCATTGATGGGAAATTCTGAAGAAATGTAGGGAGTTACAATTATTCCGCGAAAAAGCGGGCTATCGCTTTAGGTTACACTGATGTAAATAAGGTTCCGAGCGACATCTGGCGGATGCGGGAGGAATATATAGGAGAGAATAAAATAGACACTGGGCCCTGATTGGTCAATGGCCTTGTGTGCTTTTCACATAAAAAAATCATCACACCTCTTCCCTATGATTTCCCATAGGTAAAATAACCATTGGCACAGGAATTAACCCTTTGTAGTGGAGTTTGAATTTTTTGGTGTGGTCTAAAATATGACTGTATTTTTTTATGCGATTCTGACACTGGTTACGAAAACATAAGATTTAAAGGCGAATTCCCTGCTAGACAGACATGATTTTTTTGTGTAAAAAGTTTCCCAAAATGTCAATTTTTCAGATTTAAAGAAAATTTTGGACCCAACATTTATATTGCCAACACTATGCGCTAAAACGTTAGCACTGAGGCCTATGGAAAACATTTACACCAGTGTAACCTAAAGGGAAAATATAGCTTTTTATCATTTTTGATTCCTGGGAGTCACTTTAAAGCATTTTAATGCATTTTACAGAGCCTGGTCTTTCAGTCCAATGAATACCTCATGCTTGGTGTGGTTATTCTTGCTGCTGATGTCTTATTTCACTTACATCAGCCAAAAAAATAGTAAGATTTTTCATAAAAAATGCCAATTTTTCAAGGTATTTTCAATTTTTTTCAAGGTGGTAATAGTCACATGATAATGCAAATGACCCATAACATGAGCATGTCAACGACACATATATCAATTGTTATAAGAACCTAATCTAACAAGTATTTTGGATTTTATAGCCAGTGATATACAGATATATATCATAAAAGTGTGTCATTTCCATTGGTGGGTATGGTCATTTGAAGGTTAATAGCACTAAAACTTGGACACATTTAAGAAAATGATTCAGCAATTCAAAGAGAGCATATCTTTATTCAACTAATTCAATATACACCCACATCCAGTTATCTTGGATCACCCTTGCAGACCTGAAAATGTCATATTTTATTCTTCAATGTGCTGATAAAGTCATGCGCTTGATGCTCAGCTGATCAGATCTGGACTCAATGACCTCACATCACCAGAAGTTCTCTCATGGAAAGAATATTGTACAGTCTTCCATAGCTGATCCAAGTTTGCAACACCAGACCCCTAAAACTGAGTGAAAATTGGGCTTGAACATGACTGGTGGTTGAAAATTGTGCTTTTTTGATGAATAATTTGTTAAAGGGGGTGGGGTTAAATTGTGTGTGATAAATAAAGAACCACAGAAGTGATATTGTTTTTGAACACATTTTTTCCATTGATGGGAAATTCTGAAGAAATGTAGGGAGTTACAATTATTCCGCGAAAAAGCGGGCTATCGCTTTAGGTTACACTGATGTAAATAAGGTTCCGAGCGACATCTGGCGGATGCGGGAGGAATATATAGGAGAGAATAAAATAGACACTGGGCCCTGATTGGTCAATGGCCTTGTGTGCTTTTCACATAAAAAAATCATCACACCTCTTCCCTATGATTTCCCATAGGTAAAATAACCATTGGCACAGGAATTAACCCTTTGTAGTGGAGTTTGAATTTTTTGGTGTGGTCTAAAATATGACTGTATTTTTTTATGCGATTCTGACACTGGTTACGAAAACATAAGATTTAAAGGCGAATTCCCTGCTAGACAGACATGATTTTTTTGTGTAAAAAGTTTCCCAAAATGTCAATTTTTCAGATTTAAAGAAAATTTTGGACCCAACATTTATATTGCCAACACTATGCGCTAAAACGTTAGCACTGAGGCCTATGGAAAACATTTACACCAGTGTAACCTAAAGGGAAAATATAGCTTTTTATCATTTTTGATTCCTGGGAGTCACTTTAAAGCATTTTAATGCATTTTACAGAGCCTGGTCTTTCAGTCCAATGAATACCTCATGCTTGGTGTGGTTATTCTTGCTGCTGATGTCTTATTTCACTTACATCAGCCAAAAAAATAGTAAGATTTTTCATAAAAAATGCCAATTTTTCAAGGTATTTTCAATTTTTTTCAAGGTGGTAATAGTCACATGATAATGCAAATGACCCATAACATGAGCATGTCAACGACACATATATCAATTGTTATAAGAACCTAATCTAACAAGTATTTTGGATTTTATAGCCAGTGATATACAGATATATATCATAAAAGTGTGTCATTTCCATTGGTGGGTATGGTCATTTGAAGGTTAATAGCACTAAAACTTGGACACATTTAAGAAAATGATTCAGCAATTCAAAGAGAGCATATCTTTATTCAACTAATTCAATATACACCCACATCCAGTTATCTTGGATCACCCTTGCAGACCTGAAAATGTCATATTTTATTCTTCAATGTGCTGATAAAGTCATGCGCTTGATGCTCAGCTGATCAGATCTGGACTCAATGACCTCACATCACCAGAAGTTCTCTCATGGAAAGAATATTGTACAGTCTTCCATAGCTGATCCAAGTTTGCAACACCAGACCCCTAAAACTGAGTGAAAATTGGGCTTGAACATGACTGGTGGTTGAAAATTGTGCTTTTTTGATGAATAATTTGTTAAAGGGGGTGGGGTTAAATTGTGTGTGATAAATAAAGAACCACAGAAGTGATATTGTTTTTGAACACATTTTTTCCATTGATGGGAAATTCTGAAGAAATGTAGGGAGTTACAATTATTCCGCGAAAAAGCGGGCTATCGCTTTAGGTTACACTGATGTAAATAAGGTTCCGAGCGACATCTGGCGGATGCGGGAGGAATATATAGGAGAGAATAAAATAGACACTGGGCCCTGATTGGTCAATGGCCTTGTGTGCTTTTCACATAAAAAAATCATCACACCTCTTCCCTATGATTTCCCATAGGTAAAATAACCATTGGCACAGGAATTAACCCTTTGTAGTGGAGTTTGAATTTTTTGGTGTGGTCTAAAATATGACTGTATTTTTTTATGCGATTCTGACACTGGTTACGAAAACATAAGATTTAAAGGCGAATTCCCTGCTAGACAGACATGATTTTTTTGTGTAAAAAGTTTCCCAAAATGTCAATTTTTCAGATTTAAAGAAAATTTTGGACCCAACATTTATATTGCCAACACTATGCGCTAAAACGTTAGCACTGAGGCCTATGGAAAACATTTACACCAGTGTAACCTAAAGGGAAAATATAGCTTTTTATCATTTTTGATTCCTGGGAGTCACTTTAAAGCATTTTAATGCATTTTACAGAGCCTGGTCTTTCAGTCCAATGAATACCTCATGCTTGGTGTGGTTATTCTTGCTGCTGATGTCTTATTTCACTTACATCAGCCAAAAAAATAGTAAGATTTTTCATAAAAAATGCCAATTTTTCAAGGTATTTTCAATTTTTTTCAAGGTGGTAATAGTCACATGATAATGCAAATGACCCATAACATGAGCATGTCAACGACACATATATCAATTGTTATAAGAACCTAATCTAACAAGTATTTTGGATTTTATAGCCAGTGATATACAGATATATATCATAAAAGTGTGTCATTTCCATTGGTGGGTATGGTCATTTGAAGGTTAATAGCACTAAAACTTGGACACATTTAAGAAAATGATTCAGCAATTCAAAGAGAGCATATCTTTATTCAACTAATTCAATATACACCCACATCCAGTTATCTTGGATCACCCTTGCAGACCTGAAAATGTCATATTTTATTCTTCAATGTGCTGATAAAGTCATGCGCTTGATGCTCAGCTGATCAGATCTGGACTCAATGACCTCACATCACCAGAAGTTCTCTCATGGAAAGAATATTGTACAGTCTTCCATAGCTGATCCAAGTTTGCAACACCAGACCCCTAAAACTGAGTGAAAATTGGGCTTGAACATGACTGGTGGTTGAAAATTGTGCTTTTTTGATGAATAATTTGTTAAAGGGGGTGGGGTTAAATTGTGTGTGATAAATAAAGAACCACAGAAGTGATATTGTTTTTGAACACATTTTTTCCATTGATGGGAAATTCTGAAGAAATGTAGGGAGTTACAATTATTCCGCGAAAAAGCGGGCTATCGCTTTAGGTTACACTGATGTAAATAAGGTTCCGAGCGACATCTGGCGGATGCGGGAGGAATATATAGGAGAGAATAAAATAGACACTGGGCCCTGATTGGTCAATGGCCTTGTGTGCTTTTCACATAAAAAAATCATCACACCTCTTCCCTATGATTTCCCATAGGTAAAATAACCATTGGCACAGGAATTAACCCTTTGTAGTGGAGTTTGAATTTTTTGGTGTGGTCTAAAATATGACTGTATTTTTTTATGCGATTCTGACACTGGTTACGAAAACATAAGATTTAAAGGCGAATTCCCTGCTAGACAGACATGATTTTTTTGTGTAAAAAGTTTCCCAAAATGTCAATTTTTCAGATTTAAAGAAAATTTTGGACCCAACATTTATATTGCCAACACTATGCGCTAAAACGTTAGCACTGAGGCCTATGGAAAACATTTACACCAGTGTAACCTAAAGGGAAAATATAGCTTTTTATCATTTTTGATTCCTGGGAGTCACTTTAAAGCATTTTAATGCATTTTACAGAGCCTGGTCTTTCAGTCCAATGAATACCTCATGCTTGGTGTGGTTATTCTTGCTGCTGATGTCTTATTTCACTTACATCAGCCAAAAAAATAGTAAGATTTTTCATAAAAAATGCCAATTTTTCAAGGTATTTTCAATTTTTTTCAAGGTGGTAATAGTCACATGATAATGCAAATGACCCATAACATGAGCATGTCAACGACACATATATCAATTGTTATAAGAACCTAATCTAACAAGTATTTTGGATTTTATAGCCAGTGATATACAGATATATATCATAAAAGTGTGTCATTTCCATTGGTGGGTATGGTCATTTGAAGGTTAATAGCACTAAAACTTGGACACATTTAAGAAAATGATTCAGCAATTCAAAGAGAGCATATCTTTATTCAACTAATTCAATATACACCCACATCCAGTTATCTTGGATCACCCTTGCAGACCTGAAAATGTCATATTTTATTCTTCAATGTGCTGATAAAGTCATGCGCTTGATGCTCAGCTGATCAGATCTGGACTCAATGACCTCACATCACCAGAAGTTCTCTCATGGAAAGAATATTGTACAGTCTTCCATAGCTGATCCAAGTTTGCAACACCAGACCCCTAAAACTGAGTGAAAATTGGGCTTGAACATGACTGGTGGTTGAAAATTGTGCTTTTTTGATGAATAATTTGTTAAAGGGGGTGG
This sequence comes from Siphonodentalium dalli, assembly GCA_032622095.1. Lineage (NCBI taxonomy): Eukaryota > Metazoa > Mollusca > Scaphopoda > Gadilida > Siphonodentaliidae > Siphonodentalium > Siphonodentalium dalli. The sequence goes on from CP136061.1 coordinate 498,378, forward strand.
GGTTAAATTGTGTGTGATAAATAAAGAACCACAGAAGTGATATTGTTTTTGAACACATTTTTTCCATTGATGGGAAATTCTGAAGAAATGTAGGGAGTTACAATTATTCCGCGAAAAAGCGGGCTATCGCTTTAGGTTACACTGATGTAAATAAGGTTCCGAGCGACATCTGGCGGATGCGGGAGGAATATATAGGAGAGAATAAAATAGACACTGGGCCCTGATTGGTCAATAGCCTTGTGTGCTTTTCACATAAAAAAATCATCACACCTCTTCCCTATGATTTCCCATAGGTAAAATAACCATTGGCACAGGAATTAACCCTTTGTAGTGGAGTTTGAATTTTTTGGTGTGGTCTAAAATATGACTGTATTTTTTTATGCGATTCTGACACTGGTTACGAAAACATAAGATTTAAAGGCGAATTCCCTGCTAGACAGACATGATTTTTTTGTGTAAAAAGTTTCCCAAAATGTCAATTTTTCAGATTTAAAGAAAATTTTGGACCCAACATTTATATTGCCAACACTATGCGCTAAAACGTTAGCACTGAGGCCTATGGAAAACATTTACACCAGTGTAACCTAAAGGGAAAATATAGCTTTTTATCATTTTTGATTCCTGGGAGTCACTTTAAAGCATTTTAATGCATTTTACAGAGCCTGGTCTTTCAGTCCAATGAATACCTCATGCTTGGTGTGGTTATTCTTGCTGCTGATGTCTTATTTCACTTACATCAGCCAAAAAAATAGTAAGATTTTTCATAAAAAATGCCAATTTTTCAAGGTATTTTCAATTTTTTTCAAGGTGGTAATAGTCACATGATAATGCAAATGACCCATAACATGAGCATGTCAACGACACATATATCAATTGTTATAAGAACCTAATCTAACAAGTATTTTGGATTTTATAGCCAGTGATATACAGATATATATCATAAAAGTGTGTCATTTCCATTGGTGGGTATGGTCATTTGAAGGTTAATAGCACTAAAACTTGGACACATTTAAGAAAATGATTCAGCAATTCAAAGAGAGCATATCTTTATTCAACTAATTCAATATACACCCACATCCAGTTATCTTGGATCACCCTTGCAGACCTGAAAATGTCATATTTTATTCTTCAATGTGCTGATAAAGTCATGCGCTTGATGCTCAGCTGATCAGATCTGGACTCAATGACCTCACATCACCAGAAGTTCTCTCATGGAAAGAATATTGTACAGTCTTCCATAGCTGATCCAAGTTTGCAACACCAGACCCCTAAAACTGAGTGAAAATTGGGCTTGAACATGACTGGTGGTTGAAAATTGTGCTTTTTTGATGAATAATTTGTTAAAGGGGGTGGGGTTAAATTGTGTGTGATAAATAAAGAACCACAGAAGTGATATTGTTTTTGAACACATTTTTTCCATTGATGGGAAATTCTGAAGAAATGTAGGGAGTTACAATTATTCCGCGAAAAAGCGGGCTATCGCTTTAGGTTACACTGATGTAAATAAGGTTCCGAGCGACATCTGGCGGATGCGGGAGGAATATATAGGAGAGAATAAAATAGACACTGGGCCCTGATTGGTCAATAGCCTTGTGTGCTTTTCACATAAAAAAATCATCACACCTCTTCCCTATGATTTCCCATAGGTAAAATAACCATTGGCACAGGAATTAACCCTTTGTAGTGGAGTTTGAATTTTTTGGTGTGGTCTAAAATATGACTGTATTTTTTTATGCGATTCTGACACTGGTTACGAAAACATAAGATTTAAAGGCGAATTCCCTGCTAGACAGACATGATTTTTTTGTGTAAAAAGTTTCCCAAAATGTCAATTTTTCAGATTTAAAGAAAATTTTGGACCCAACATTTATATTGCCAACACTATGCGCTAAAACGTTAGCACTGAGGCCTATGGAAAACATTTACACCAGTGTAACCTAAAGGGAAAATATAGCTTTTTATCATTTTTGATTCCTGGGAGTCACTTTAAAGCATTTTAATGCATTTTACAGAGCCTGGTCTTTCAGTCCAATGAATACCTCATGCTTGGTGTGGTTATTCTTGCTGCTGATGTCTTATTTCACTTACATCAGCCAAAAAAATAGTAAGATTTTTCATAAAAAATGCCAATTTTTCAAGGTATTTTCAATTTTGTTCAAGGTGGTAATAGTCACATGATAATGCAAATGACCCATAACATGAGCATGTCAACGACACATATATCAATTGTTATAAGAACCTAATCTAACAAGTATTTTGGATTTTATAGCCAGTGATATACAGATATATATCATAAAAGTGTGTCATTTCCATTGGTGGGTATGGTCATTTGAAGGTTAATAGCACTAAAACTTGGACACATTTAAGAAAATGATTCAGCAATTCAAAGAGAGCATATCTTTATTCAACTAATTCAATATACACCCACATCCAGTTATCTTGGATCACCCTTGCAGACCTGAAAATGTCATATTTTATTCTTCAATGTGCTGATAAAGTCATGCGCTTGATGCTCAGCTGATCAGATCTGGACTCAATGACCTCACATCACCAGAAGTTCTCTCATGGAAAGAATATTGTACAGTCTTCCATAGCTGATCCAAGTTTGCAACACCAGACCCCTAAAACTGAGTGAAAATTGGGCTTGAACATGACTGGTGGTTGAAAATTGTGCTTTTTTGATGAATAATTTGTTAAAGGGGGTGGGGTTAAATTGTGTGTGATAAATAAAGAACCACAGAAGTGATATTGTTTTTGAACACATTTTTTCCATTGATGGGAAATTCTGAAGAAATGTAGGGAGTTACAATTATTCCGCGAAAAAGCGGGCTATCGCTTTAGGTTACACTGATGTAAATAAGGTTCCGAGCGACATCTGGCGGATGCGGGAGGAATATATAGGAGAGAATAAAATAGACACTGGGCCCTGATTGGTCAATAGCCTTGTGTGCTTTTCACATAAAAAAATCATCACACCTCTTCCCTATGATTTCCCATAGGTAAAATAACCATTGGCACAGGAATTAACCCTTTGTAGTGGAGTTTGAATTTTTTGGTGTGGTCTAAAATATGACTGTATTTTTTTATGCGATTCTGACACTGGTTACGAAAACATAAGATTTAAAGGCGAATTCCCTGCTAGACAGACATGATTTTTTTGTGTAAAAAGTTTCCCAAAATGTCAATTTTTCAGATTTAAAGAAAATTTTGGACCCAACATTTATATTGCCAACACTATGCGCTAAAACGTTAGCACTGAGGCCTATGGAAAACATTTACACCAGTGTAACCTAAAGGGAAAATATAGCTTTTTATCATTTTTGATTCCTGGGAGTCACTTTAAAGCATTTTAATGCATTTTACAGAGCCTGGTCTTTCAGTCCAATGAATACCTCATGCTTGGTGTGGTTATTCTTGCTGCTGATGTCTTATTTCACTTACATCAGCCAAAAAAATAGTAAGATTTTTCATAAAAAATGCCAATTTTTCAAGGTATTTTCAATTTTTTTCAAGGTGGTAATAGTCACATGATAATGCAAATGACCCATAACATGAGCATGTCAACGACACATATATCAATTGTTATAAGAACCTAATCTAACAAGTATTTTGGATTTTATAGCCAGTGATATACAGATATATATCATAAAAGTGTGTCATTTCCATTGGTGGGTATGGTCATTTGAAGGTTAATAGCACTAAAACTTGGACACATTTAAGAAAATGATTCAGCAATTCAAAGAGAGCATATCTTTATTCAACTAATTCAATATACACCCACATCCAGTTATCTTGGATCACCCTTGCAGACCTGAAAATGTCATATTTTATTCTTCAATGTGCTGATAAAGTCATGCGCTTGATGCTCAGCTGATCAGATCTGGACTCAATGACCTCACATCACCAGAAGTTCTCTCATGGAAAGAATATTGTACAGTCTTCCATAGCTGATCCAAGTTTGCAACACCAGACCCCTAAAACTGAGTGAAAATTGGGCTTGAACATGACTGGTGGTTGAAAATTGTGCTTTTTTGATGAATAATTTGTTAAAGGGGGTGGGGTTAAATTGTGTGTGATAAATAAAGAACCACAGAAGTGATATTGTTTTTGAACACATTTTTTCCATTGATGGGAAATTCTGAAGAAATGTAGGGAGTTACAATTATTCCGCGAAAAAGCGGGCTATCGCTTTAGGTTACACTGATGTAAATAAGGTTCCGAGCGACATCTGGCGGATGCGGGAGGAATATATAGGAGAGAATAAAATAGACACTGGGCCCTGATTGGTCAATAGCCTTGTGTGCTTTTCACATAAAAAAATCATCACACCTCTTCCCTATGATTTCCCATAGGTAAAATAACCATTGGCACAGGAATTAACCCTTTGTAGTGGAGTTTGAATTTTTTGGTGTGGTCTAAAATATGACTGTATTTTTTTATGCGATTCTGACACTGGTTACGAAAACATAAGATTTAAAGGCGAATTCCCTGCTAGACAGACATGATTTTTTTGTGTAAAAAGTTTCCCAAAATGTCAATTTTTCAGATTTAAAGAAAATTTTGGACCCAACATTTATATTGCCAACACTATGCGCTAAAACGTTAGCACTGAGGCCTATGGAAAACATTTACACCAGTGTAACCTAAAGGGAAAATATAGCTTTTTATCATTTTTGATTCCTGGGAGTCACTTTAAAGCATTTTAATGCATTTTACAGAGCCTGGTCTTTCAGTCCAATGAATACCTCATGCTTGGTGTGGTTATTCTTGCTGCTGATGTCTTATTTCACTTACATCAGCCAAAAAAATAGTAAGATTTTTCATAAAAAATGCCAATTTTTCAAGGTATTTTCAATTTTTTTCAAGGTGGTAATAGTCACATGATAATGCAAATGACCCATAACATGAGCATGTCAACGACACATATATCAATTGTTATAAGAACCTAATCTAACAAGTATTTTGGATTTTATAGCCAGTGATATACAGATATATATCATAAAAGTGTGTCATTTCCATTGGTGGGTATGGTCATTTGAAGGTTAATAGCACTAAAACTTGGACACATTTAAGAAAATAATTCAGCAATTCAAAGAGAGCATATCTTTATTCAACTAATTCAATATACACCCACATCCAGTTATCTTGGATCACCCTTGCAGACCTGAAAATGTCATATTTTATTCTTCAATGTGCTGATAAAGTCATGCGCTTGATGCTCAGCTGATCAGATCTGGACTCAATGACCTCACATCACCAGAAGTTCTCTCATGGAAAGAATATTGTACAGTCTTCCATAGCTGATCCAAGTTTGCAACACCAGACCCCTAAAACTGAGTGAAAATTGGGCTTGAACATGACTGGTGGTTGAAAATTGTGCTTTTTTGATGAATAATTTGTTAAAGGGGGTGGGGTTAAATTGTGTGTGATAAATAAAGAACCACAGAAGTGATATTGTTTTTGAACACATTTTTTCCATTGATGGGAAATTCTGAAGAAATGTAGGGAGTTACAATTATTCCGCGAAAAAGCGGGCTATCGCTTTAGGTTACACTGATGTAAATAAGGTTCCGAGCGACATCTGGCGGATGCGGGAGGAATATATAGGAGAGAATAAAATAGACACTGGGCCCTGATTGGTCAATAGCCTTGTGTGCTTTTCACATAAAAAAATCATCACACCTCTTCCCTATGATTTCCCATAGGTAAAATAACCATTGGCACAGGAATTAACCCTTTGTAGTGGAGTTTGAATTTTTTGGTGTGGTCTAAAATATGACTGTATTTTTTTATGCGATTCTGACACTGGTTACGAAAACATAAGATTTAAAGGCGAATTCCCTGCTAGACAGACATGATTTTTTTGTGTAAAAAGTTTCCCAAAATGTCAATTTTTCAGATTTAAAGAAAATTTTGGACCCAACATTTATATTGCCAACACTATGCGCTAAAACGTTAGCACTGAGGCCTATGGAAAACATTTACACCAGTGTAACCTAAAGGGAAAATATAGCTTTTTATCATTTTTGATTCCTGGGAGTCACTTTAAAGCATTTTAATGCATTTTACAGAGCCTGGTCTTTCAGTCCAATGAATACCTCATGCTTGGTGTGGTTATTCTTGCTGCTGATGTCTTATTTCACTTACATCAGCCAAAAAAATAGTAAGATTTTTCATAAAAAATGCCAATTTTTCAAGGTATTTTCAATTTTTTTCAAGGTGGTAATAGTCACATGATAATGCAAATGACCCATAACATGAGCATGTCAACGACACATATATCAATTGTTATAAGAACCTAATCTAACAAGTATTTTGGATTTTATAGCCAGTGATATACAGATATATATCATAAAAGTGTGTCATTTCCATTGGTGGGTATGGTCATTTGAAGGTTAATAGCACTAAAACTTGGACACATTTAAGAAAATGATTCAGCAATTCAAAGAGAGCATATCTTTATTCAACTAATTCAATATACACCCACATCCAGTTATCTTGGATCACCCTTGCAGACCTGAAAATGTCATATTTTATTCTTCAATGTGCTGATAAAGTCATGCGCTTGATGCTCAGCTGATCAGATCTGGACTCAATGACCTCACATCACCAGAAGTTCTCTCATGGAAAGAATATTGTACAGTCTTCCATAGCTGATCCAAGTTTGCAACACCAGACCCCTAAAACTGAGTGAAAATTGGGCTTGAACATGACTGGTGGTTGAAAATTGTGCTTTTTTGATGAATAATTTGTTAAAGGGGGTGGGGTTAAATTGTGTGTGATAAATAAAGAACCACAGAAGTGATATTGTTTTTGAACACATTTTTTCCATTGATGGGAAATTCTGAAGAAATGTAGGGAGTTACAATTATTCCGCGAAAAAGCGGGCTATCGCTTTAGGTTACACTGATGTAAATAAGGTTCCGAGCGACATCTGGCGGATGCGGGAGGAATATATAGGAGAGAATAAAATAGACACTGGGCCCTGATTGGTCAATAGCCTTGTGTGCTTTTCACATAAAAAAATCATCACACCTCTTCCCTATGATTTCCCATAGGTAAAATAACCATTGGCACAGGAATTAACCCTTTGTAGTGGAGTTTGAATTTTTTGGTGTGGTCTAAAATATGACTGTATTTTTTTATGCGATTCTGACACTGGTTACGAAAACATAAGATTTAAAGGCGAATTCCCTGCTAGACAGACATGATTTTTTTGTGTAAAAAGTTTCCCAAAATGTCAATTTTTCAGATTTAAAGAAAATTTTGGACCCAACATTTATATTGCCAACACTATGCGCTAAAACGTTAGCACTGAGGCCTATGGAAAACATTTACACCAGTGTAACCTAAAGGGAAAATATAGCTTTTTATCATTTTTGATTCCTGGGAGTCACTTTAAAGCATTTTAATGCATTTTACAGAGCCTGGTCTTTCAGTCCAATGAATACCTCATGCTTGGTGTGGTTATTCTTGCTGCTGATGTCTTATTTCACTTACATCAGCCAAAAAAATAGTAAGATTTTTCATAAAAAATGCCAATTTTTCAAGGTATTTTCAATTTTTTTCAAGGTGGTAATAGTCACATGATAATGCAAATGACCCATAACATGAGCATGTCAACGACACATATATCAATTGTTATAAGAACCTAATCTAACAAGTATTTTGGATTTTATAGCCAGTGATATACAGATATATATCATAAAAGTGTGTCATTTCCATTGGTGGGTATGGTCATTTGAAGGTTAATAGCACTAAAACTTGGACACATTTAAGAAAATGATTCAGCAATTCAAAGAGAGCATATCTTTATTCAACTAATTCAATATACACCCACATCCAGTTATCTTGGATCACCCTTGCAGACCTGAAAATGTCATATTTTATTCTTCAATGTGCTGATAAAGTCATGCGCTTGATGCTCAGCTGATCAGATCTGGACTCAATGACCTCACATCACCAGAAGTTCTCTCATGGAAAGAATATTGTACAGTCTTCCATAGCTGATCCAAGTTTGCAACACCAGACCCCTAAAACTGAGTGAAAATTGGGCTTGAACATGACTGGTGGTTGAAAATTGTGCTTTTTTGATGAATAATTTGTTAAAGGGGGTGGGGTTAAATTGTGTGTGATAAATAAAGAACCACAGAAGTGATATTGTTTTTGAACACATTTTTTCCATTGATGGGAAATTCTGAAGAAATGTAGGGAGTTACAATTATTCCGCGAAAAAGCGGGCTATCGCTTTAGGTTACACTGATGTAAATAAGGTTCCGAGCGACATCTGGCGGATGCGGGAGGAATATATAGGAGAGAATAAAATAGACACTGGGCCCTGATTGGTCAATAGCCTTGTGTGCTTTTCACATAAAAAAATCATCACACCTCTTCCCTATGATTTCCCATAGGTAAAATAACCATTGGCACAGGAATTAACCCTTTGTAGTGGAGTTTGAATTTTTTGGTGTGGTCTAAAATATGACTGTATTTTTTTATGCGATTCTGACACTGGTTACGAAAACATAAGATTTAAAGGCGAATTCCCTGCTAGACAGACATGATTTTTTTGTGTAAAAAGTTTCCCAAAATGTCAATTTTTCAGATTTAAAGAAAATTTTGGACCCAACATTTATATTGCCAACACTATGCGCTAAAACGTTAGCACTGAGGCCTATGGAAAACATTTACACCAGTGTAACCTAAAGGGAAAATATAGCTTTTTATCATTTTTGATTCCTGGGAGTCACTTTAAAGCATTTTAATGCATTTTACAGAGCCTGGTCTTTCAGTCCAATGAATACCTCATGCTTGGTGTGGTTATTCTTGCTGCTGATGTCTTATTTCACTTACATCAGCCAAAAAAATAGTAAGATTTTTCATAAAAAATGCCAATTTTTCAAGGTATTTTCAATTTTTTTCAAGGTGGTAATAGTCACATGATAATGCAAATGACCCATAACATGAGCATGTCAACGACACATATATCAATTGTTATAAGAACCTAATCTAACAAGTATTTTGGATTTTATAGCCAGTGATATACAGATATATATCATAAAAGTGTGTCATTTCCATTGGTGGGTATGGTCATTTGAAGGTTAATAGCACTAAAACTTGGACACATTTAAGAAAATGATTCAGCAATTCAAAGAGAGCATATCTTTATTCAACTAATTCAATATACACCCACATCCAGTTATCTTGGATCACCCTTGCAGACCTGAAAATGTCATATTTTATTCTTCAATGTGCTGATAAAGTCATGCGCTTGATGCTCAGCTGATCAGATCTGGACTCAATGACCTCACATCACCAGAAGTTCTCTCATGGAAAGAATATTGTACAGTCTTCCATAGCTGATCCAAGTTTGCAACACCAGACCCCTAAAACTGAGTGAAAATTGGGCTTGAACATGACTGGTGGTTGAAAATTGTGCTTTTTTGATGAATAATTTGTTAAAGGGGGTGGGGTTAAATTGTGTGTGATAAATAAAGAACCACAGAAGTGATATTGTTTTTGAACACATTTTTTCCATTGATGGGAAATTCTGAAGAAATGTAGGGAGTTACAATTATTCCGCGAAAAAGCGGGCTATCGCTTTAGGTTACACTGATGTAAATAAGGTTCCGAGCGACATCTGGCGGATGCGGGAGGAATATATAGGAGAGAATAAAATAGACACTGGGCCCTGATTGGTCAATAGCCTTGTGTGCTTTTCACATAAAAAAATCATCACACCTCTTCCCTATGATTTCCCATAGGTAAAATAACCATTGGCACAGGAATTAACCCTTTGTAGTGGAGTTTGAATTTTTTGGTGTGGTCTAAAATATGACTGTATTTTTTTATGCGATTCTGACACTGGTTACGAAAACATAAGATTTAAAGGCGAATTCCCTGCTAGACAGACATGATTTTTTTGTGTAAAAAGTTTCCCAAAATGTCAATTTTTCAGATTTAAAGAAAATTTTGGACCCAACATTTATATTGCCAACACTATGCGCTAAAACGTTAGCACTGAGGCCTATGGAAAACATTTACACCAGTGTAACCTAAAGGGAAAATATAGCTTTTTATCATTTTTGATTCCTGGGAGTCACTTTAAAGCATTTTAATGCATTTTACAGAGCCTGGTCTTTCAGTCCAATGAATACCTCATGCTTGGTGTGGTTATTCTTGCTGCTGATGTCTTATTTCACTTACATCAGCCAAAAAAATAGTAAGATTTTTCATAAAAAATGCCAATTTTTCAAGGTATTTTCAATTTTTTTCAAGGTGGTAATCGTCACATGATAATGCAAATGACCCATAACATGAGCATGTCAACGACACATATATCAATTGTTATAAGAACCTAATCTAACAAGTATTTTGGATTTTATAGCCAGTGATATACAGATATATATCATAAAAGTGTGTCATTTCCATTGGTGGGTATGGTCATTTGAAGGTTAATAGCACTAAAACTTGGACACATTTAAGAAAATGATTCAGCAATTCAAAGAGAGCATATCTTTATTCAACTAATTCAATATACACCCACATCCAGTTATCTTGGATCACCCTTGCAGACCTGAAAATGTCATATTTTATTCTTCAATGTGCTGATAAAGTCATGCGCTTGATGCTCAGCTGATCAGATCTGGACTCAATGACCTCACATCACCAGAAGTTCTCTCATGGAAAGAATATTGTACAGTCTTCCATAGCTGATCCAAGTTTGCAACACCAGACCCCTAAAACTGAGTGAAAATTGGGCTTGAACATGACTGGTGGTTGAAAATTGTGCTTTTTTGATGAATAATTTGTTAAAGGGGGTGGGGTTAAATTGTGTGTGATAAATAAAGAACCACAGAAGTGATATTGTTTTTGAACACATTTTTTCCATTGATGGGAAATTCTGAAGAAATGTAGGGAGTTACAATTATTCCGCGAAAAAGCGGGCTATCGCTTTAAAGGGAAAATATAGCTTTTTATCATTTTTGATTCCTGGGAGTCACTTTAAAGCATTTTAATGCATTTTACAGAGCCTGGTCTTTCAGTCCAATGAATACCTCATGCTTGGTGTGGTTATTCTTGCTGCTGATGTCTTATTTCACTTACATCAGCCAAAAAAATAGTAAGATTTTTCATAAAAAATGCCAATTTTTCAAGGTATTTTCAATTTTTTTCAAGGTGGTAATAGTCACATGATAATGCAAATGACCCATAACATGAGCATGTCAACGACACATATATCAATTGTTATAAGAACCTAATCTAACAAGTATTTTGGATTTTATAGCCAGTGATATACAGATATATATCATAAAAGTGTGTCATTTCCATTGGTGGGTATGGTCATTTGAAGGTTAATAGCACTAAAACTTGGACACATTTAAGAAAATGATTCAGCAATTCAAAGAGAGCATATCTTTATTCAACTAATTCAATATACACCCACATCCAGTTATCTTGGATCACCCTTGCAGACCTGAAAATGTCATATTTTATTCTTCAATGTGCTGATAAAGTCATGCGCTTGATGCTCAGCTGATCAGATCTGGACTCAATGACCTCACATCACCAGAAGTTCTCTCATGGAAAGAATATTGTACAGTCTTCCATAGCTGATCCAAGTTTGCAACACCAGACCCCTAAAACTGAGTGAAAATTGGGCTTGAACATGACTGGTGGTTGAAAATTGTGCTTTTTTGATGAATAATTTGTTAAAGGGGGTGGGGTTAAATTGTGTGTGATAAATAAAGAACCACAGAAGTGATATTGTTTTTGAACACATTTTTTCCATTGATGGGAAATTCTGAAGAAATGTAGGGAGTTACAATTATTCCGCGAAAAAGCGGGCTATCGCTTTAGGTTACACTGATGTAAATAAGGTTCCGAGCGACATCTGGCGGATGCGGGAGGAATATATAGGAGAGAATAAAATAGACACTGGGCCCTGATTGGTCAATAGCCTTGTGTGCTTTTCACATAAAAAAATCATCACACCTCTTCCCTATGATTTCCCATAGGTAAAATAACCATTGGCACAGGAATTAACCCTTTGTAGTGGAGTTTGAATTTTTTGGTGTGGTCTAAAATATGACTGTATTTTTTTATGCGATTCTGACACTGGTTACGAAAACATAAGATTTAAAGGCGAATTCCCTGCTAGACAGACATGATTTTTTTGTGTAAAAAGTTTCCCAAAATGTCAATTTTTCAGATTTAAAGAAAATTTTGGACCCAACATTTATATTGCCAACACTATGCGCTAAAACGTTAGCACTGAGGCCTATGGAAAACATTTACACCAGTGTAACCTAAAGGGAAAATATAGCTTTTTATCATTTTTGATTCCTGGGAGTCACTTTAAAGCATTTTAATGCATTTTACAGAGCCTGGTCTTTCAGTCCAATGAATACCTCATGCTTGGTGTGGTTATTCTTGCTGCTGATGTCTTATTTCACTTACATCAGCCAAAAAAATAGTAAGATTTTTCATAAAAAATGCCAATTTTTCAAGGTATTTTCAATTTTTTTCAAGGTGGTAATAGTCACATGATAATGCAAATGACCCATAACATGAGCATGTCAACGACACATATATCAATTGTTATAAGAACCTAATCTAACAAGTATTTTGGATTTTATAGCCAGTGATATACAGATATATATCATAAAAGTGTGTCATTTCCATTGGTGGGTATGGTCATTTGAAGGTTAATAGCACTAAAACTTGGACACATTTAAGAAAATGATTCAGCAATTCAAAGAGAGCATATCTTTATTCAACTAATTCAATATACACCCACATCCAGTTATCTTGGATCACCCTTGCAGACCTGAAAATGTCATATTTTATTCTTCAATGTGCTGATAAAGTCATGCGCTTGATGCTCAGCTGATCAGATCTGGACTCAATGACCTCACATCACCAGAAGTTCTCTCATGGAAAGAATATTGTACAGTCTTCCATAGCTGATCCAAGTTTGCAACACCAGACCCCTAAAACTGAGTGAAAATTGGGCTTGAACATGACTGGTGGTTGAAAATTGTGCTTTTTTGATGAATAATTTGTTAAAGGGGGTGGGGTTAAATTGTGTGTGATAAATAAAGAACCACAGAAGTGATATTGTTTTTGAACACATTTTTTCCATTGATGGGAAATTCTGAAGAAATGTAGGGAGTTACAATTATTCCGCGAAAAAGCGGGCTATCGCTTTAGGTTACACTGATGTAAATAAGGTTCCGAGCGACATCTGGCGGATGCGGGAGGAATATATAGGAGAGAATAAAATAGACACTGGGCCCTGATTGGTCAATAGCCTTGTGTGCTTTTCACATAAAAAAATCATCACACCTCTTCCCTATGATTTCCCATAGGTAAAATAACCATTGGCACAGGAATTAACCCTTTGTAGTGGAGTTTGAATTTTTTGGTGTGGTCTAAAATATGACTGTATTTTTTTATGCGATTCTGACACTGGTTACGAAAACATAAGATTTAAAGGCGAATTCCCTGCTAGACAGACATGATTTTTTTGTGTAAAAAGTTTCCCAAAATGTCAATTTTTCAGATTTAAAGAAAATTTTGGACCCAACATTTATATTGCCAACACTATGCGCTAAAACGTTAGCACTGAGGCCTATGGAAAACATTTACACCAGTGTAACCTAAAGGGAAAATATAGCTTTTTATCATTTTTGATTCCTGGGAGTCACTTTAAAGCATTTTAATGCATTTTACAGAGCCTGGTCTTTCAGTCCAATGAATACCTCATGCTTGGTGTGGTTATTCTTGCTGCTGATGTCTTATTTCACTTACATCAGCCAAAAAAATAGTAAGATTTTTCATAAAAAATGCCAATTTTTCAAGGTATTTTCAATTTTTTTCAAGGTGGTAATAGTCACATGATAATGCAAATGACCCATAACATGAGCATGTCAACGACACATATATCAATTGTTATAAGAACCTAATCTAACAAGTATTTTGGATTTTATAGCCAGTGATATACAGATATATATCATAAAAGTGTGTCATTTCCATTGGTGGGTATGGTCATTTGAAGGTTAATAGCACTAAAACTTGGACACATTTAAGAAAATGATTCAGCAATTCAAAGAGAGCATATCTTTATTCAACTAATTCAATATACACCCACATCCAGTTATCTTGGATCACCCTTGCAGACCTGAAAATGTCATATTTTATTCTTCAATGTGCTGATAAAGTCATGCGCTTGATGCTCAGCTGATCAGATCTGGACTCAATGACCTCACATCACCAGAAGTTCTCTCATGGAAAGAATATTGTACAGTCTTCCATAGCTGATCCAAGTTTGCAACACCAGACCCCTAAAACTGAGTGAAAATTGGGCTTGAACATGACTGGTGGTTGAAAATTGTGCTTTTTTGATGAATAATTTGTTAAAGGGGGTGGGGTTAAATTGTGTGTGATAAATAAAGAACCACAGAAGTGATATTGTTTTTGAACACATTTTTTCCATTGATGGGAAATTCTGAAGAAATGTAGGGAGTTACAATTATTCCGCGAAAAAGCGGGCTATCGCTTTAGGTTACACTGATGTAAATAAGGTTCCGAGCGACATCTGGCGGATGCGGGAGGAATATATAGGAGAGAATAAAATAGACACTGGGCCCTGATTGGTCAATAGCCTTGTGTGCTTTTCACATAAAAAAATCATCACACCTCTTCCCTATGATTTCCCATAGGTAAAATAACCATTGGCACAGGAATTAACCCTTTGTAGTGGAGTTTGAATTTTTTGGTGTGGTCTAAAATATGACTGTATTTTTTTATGCGATTCTGACACTGGTTACGAAAACATAAGATTTAAAGGCGAATTCCCTGCTAGACAGACATGATTTTTTTGTGTAAAAAGTTTCCCAAAATGTCAATTTTTCAGATTTAAAGAAAATTTTGGACCCAACATTTATATTGCCAACACTATGCGCTAAAACGTTAGCACTGAGGCCTATGGAAAACATTTACACCAGTGTAACCTAAAGGGAAAATATAGCTTTTTATCATTTTTGATTCCTGGGAGTCACTTTAAAGCATTTTAATGCATTTTACAGAGCCTGGTCTTTCAGTCCAATGAATACCTCATGCTTGGTGTGGTTATTCTTGCTGCTGATGTCTTATTTCACTTACATCAGCCAAAAAAATAGTAAGATTTTTCATAAAAAATGCCAATTTTTCAAGGTATTTTCAATTTTTTTCAAGGTGGTAATCGTCACATGATAATGCAAATGACCCATAACATGAGCATGTCAACGACACATATATCAATTGTTATAAGAACCTAATCTAACAAGTATTTTGGATTTTATAGCCAGTGATATACAGATATATATCATAAAAGTGTGTCATTTCCATTGGTGGGTATGGTCATTTGAAGGTTAATAGCACTAAAACTTGGACACATTTAAGAAAATGATTCAGCAATTCAAAGAGAGCATATCTTTATTCAACTAATTCAATATACACCCACATCCAGTTATCTTGGATCACCCTTGCAGACCTGAAAATGTCATATTTTATTCTTCAATGTGCTGATAAAGTCATGCGCTTGATGCTCAGCTGATCAGATCTGGACTCAATGACCTCACATCACCAGAAGTTCTCTCATGGAAAGAATATTGTACAGTCTTCCATAGCTGATCCAAGTTTGCAACACCAGACCCCTAAAACTGAGTGAAAATTGGGCTTGAACATGACTGGTGGTTGAAAATTGTGCTTTTTTGATGAATAATTTGTTAAAGGGGGTGGGGTTAAATTGTGTGTGATAAATAAAGAACCACAGAAGTGATATTGTTTTTGAACACATTTTTTCCATTGATGGGAAATTCTGAAGAAATGTAGGGAGTTACAATTATTCCGCGAAAAAGCGGGCTATCGCTTTAAAGGGAAAATATAGCTTTTTATCATTTTTGATTCCTGGGAGTCACTTTAAAGCATTTTAATGCATTTTACAGAGCCTGGTCTTTCAGTCCAATGAATACCTCATGCTTGGTGTGGTTATTCTTGCTGCTGATGTCTTATTTCACTTACATCAGCCAAAAAAATAGTAAGATTTTTCATAAAAAATGCCAATTTTTCAAGGTATTTTCAATTTTTTTCAAGGTGGTAATAGTCACATGATAATGCAAATGACCCATAACATGAGCATGTCAACGACACATATATCAATTGTTATAAGAACCTAATCTAACAAGTATTTTGGATTTTATAGCCAGTGATATACAGATATATATCATAAAAGTGTGTCATTTCCATTGGTGGGTATGGTCATTTGAAGGTTAATAGCACTAAAACTTGGACACATTTAAGAAAATGATTCAGCAATTCAAAGAGAGCATATCTTTATTCAACTAATTCAATATACACCCACATCCAGTTATCTTGGATCACCCTTGCAGACCTGAAAATGTCATATTTTATTCTTCAATGTGCTGATAAAGTCATGCGCTTGATGCTCAGCTGATCAGATCTGGACTCAATGACCTCACATCACCAGAAGTTCTCTCATGGAAAGAATATTGTACAGTCTTCCATAGCTGATCCAAGTTTGCAACACCAGACCCCTAAAACTGAGTGAAAATTGGGCTTGAACATGACTGGTGGTTGAAAATTGTGCTTTTTTGATGAATAATTTGTTAAAGGGGGTGGGGTTAAATTGTGTGTGATAAATAAAGAACCACAGAAGTGATATTGTTTTTGAACACATTTTTTCCATTGATGGGAAATTCTGAAGAAATGTAGGGAGTTACAATTATTCCGCGAAAAAGCGGGCTATCGCTTTAGGTTACACTGATGTAAATAAGGTTCCGAGCGACATCTGGCGGATGCGGGAGGAATATATAGGAGAGAATAAAATAGACACTGGGCCCTGATTGGTCAATAGCCTTGTGTGCTTTTCACATAAAAAAATCATCACACCTCTTCCCTATGATTTCCCATAGGTAAAATAACCATTGGCACAGGAATTAACCCTTTGTAGTGGAGTTTGAATTTTTTGGTGTGGTCTAAAATATGACTGTATTTTTTTATGCGATTCTGACACTGGTTACGAAAACATAAGATTTAAAGGCGAATTCCCTGCTAGACAGACATGATTTTTTTGTGTAAAAAGTTTCCCAAAATGTCAATTTTTCAGATTTAAAGAAAATTTTGGACCCAACATTTATATTGCCAACACTATGCGCTAAAACGTTAGCACTGAGGCCTATGGAAAACATTTACACCAGTGTAACCTAAAGGGAAAATATAGCTTTTTATCATTTTTGATTCCTGGGAGTCACTTTAAAGCATTTTAATGCATTTTACAGAGCCTGGTCTTTCAGTCCAATGAATACCTCATGCTTGGTGTGGTTATTCTTGCTGCTGATGTCTTATTTCACTTACATCAGCCAAAAAAATAGTAAGATTTTTCATAAAAAATGCCAATTTTTCAAGGTATTTTCAATTTTTTTCAAGGTGGTAATAGTCACATGATAATGCAAATGACCCATAACATGAGCATGTCAACGACACATATATCAATTGTTATAAGAACCTAATCTAACAAGTATTTTGGATTTTATAGCCAGTGATATACAGATATATATCATAAAAGTGTGTCATTTCCATTGGTGGGTATGGTCATTTGAAGGTTAATAGCACTAAAACTTGGACACATTTAAGAAAATGATTCAGCAATTCAAAGAGAGCATATCTTTATTCAACTAATTCAATATACACCCACATCCAGTTATCTTGGATCACCCTTGCAGACCTGAAAATGTCATATTTTATTCTTCAATGTGCTGATAAAGTCATGCGCTTGATGCTCAGCTGATCAGATCTGGACTCAATGACCTCACATCACCAGAAGTTCTCTCATGGAAAGAATATTGTACAGTCTTCCATAGCTGATCCAAGTTTGCAACACCAGACCCCTAAAACTGAGTGAAAATTGGGCTTGAACATGACTGGTGGTTGAAAATTGTGCTTTTTTGATGAATAATTTGTTAAAGGGGGTGGGGTTAAATTGTGTGTGATAAATAAAGAACCACAGAAGTGATATTGTTTTTGAACACATTTTTTCCATTGATGGGAAATTCTGAAGAAATGTAGGGAGTTACAATTATTCCGCGAAAAAGCGGGCTATCGCTTTAGGTTACACTGATGTAAATAAGGTTCCGAGCGACATCTGGCGGATGCGGGAGGAATATATAGGAGAGAATAAAATAGACACTGGGCCCTGATTGGTCAATAGCCTTGTGTGCTTTTCACATAAAAAAATCATCACACCTCTTCCCTATGATTTCCCATGGGTAAAATAACCATTGGCACAGGAATTAACCCTTTGTAGTGGAGTTTGAATTTTTTGGTGTGGTCTAAAATATGACTGTATTTTTTTATGCGATTCTGACACTGGTTACGAAAACATAAGATTTAAAGGCGAATTCCCTGCTAGACAGACATGATTTTTTTGTGTAAAAAGTTTCCCAAAATGTCAATTTTTCAGATTTAAAGAAAATTTTGGACCCAACATTTATATTGCCAACACTATGCGCTAAAACGTTAGCACTGAGGCCTATGGAAAACATTTACACCAGTGTAACCTAAAGGGAAAATATAGCTTTTTATCATTTTTGATTCCTGGGAGTCACTTTAAAGCATTTTAATGCATTTTACAGAGCCTGGTCTTTCAGTCCAATGAATACCTCATGCTTGGTGTGGTTATTCTTGCTGCTGATGTCTTATTTCACTTACATCAGCCAAAAAAATAGTAAGATTTTTCATAAAAAATGCCAATTTTTCAAGGTATTTTCAATTTTGTTCAAGGTGGTAATAGTCACATGATAATGCAAATGACCCATAACATGAGCATGTCAACGACACATATATCAATTGTTATAAGAACCTAATCTAACAAGTATTTTGGATTTTATAGCCAGTGATATACAGATATATATCATAAAAGTGTGTCATTTCCATTGGTGGGTATGGTCATTTGAAGGTTAATAGCACTAAAACTTGGACACATTTAAGAAAATGATTCAGCAATTCAAAGAGAGCATATCTTTATTCAACTAATTCAATATACACCCACATCCAGTTATCTTGGATCACCCTTGCAGACCTGAAAATGTCATATTTTATTCTTCAATGTGCTGATAAAGTCATGCGCTTGATGCTCAGCTGATCAGATCTGGACTCAATGACCTCACATCACCAGAAGTTCTCTCATGGAAAGAATATTGTACAGTCTTCCATAGCTGATCCAAGTTTGCAACACCAGACCCCTAAAACTGAGTGAAAATTGGGCTTGAACATGACTGGTGGTTGAAAATTGTGCTTTTTTGATGAATAATTTGTTAAAGGGGGTGGGGTTAAATTGTGTGTGATAAATAAAGAACCACAGAAGTGATATTGTTTTTGAACACATTTTTTCCATTGATGGGAAATTCTGAAGAAATGTAGGGAGTTACAATTATTCCGCGAAAAAGCGGGCTATCGCTTTAGGTTACACTGATGTAAATAAGGTTCCGAGCGACATCTGGCGGATGCGGGAGGAATATATAGGAGAGAATAAAATAGACACTGGGCCCTGATTGGTCAATAGCCTTGTGTGCTTTTCACATAAAAAAATCATCACACCTCTTCCCTATGATTTCCCATAGGTAAAATAACCATTGGCACAGGAATTAACCCTTTGTAGTGGAGTTTGAATTTTTTGGTGTGGTCTAAAATATGACTGTATTTTTTTATGCGATTCTGACACTGGTTACGAAAACATAAGATTTAAAGGCGAATTCCCTGCTAGACAGACATGATTTTTTTGTGTAAAAAGTTTCCCAAAATGTCAATTTTTCAGATTTAAAGAAAATTTTGGACCCAACATTTATATTGCCAACACTATGCGCTAAAACGTTAGCACTGAGGCCTATGGAAAACATTTACACCAGTGTAACCTAAAGGGAAAATATAGCTTTTTATCATTTTTGATTCCTGGGAGTCACTTTAAAGCATTTTAATGCATTTTACAGAGCCTGGTCTTTCAGTCCAATGAATACCTCATGCTTGGTGTGGTTATTCTTGCTGCTGATGTCTTATTTCACTTACATCAGCCAAAAAAATAGTAAGATTTTTCATAAAAAATGCCAATTTTTCAAGGTATTTTCAATTTTTTTCAAGGTGGTAATAGTCACATGATAATGCAAATGACCCATAACATGAGCATGTCAACGACACATATATCAATTGTTATAAGAACCTAATCTAACAAGTATTTTGGATTTTATAGCCAGTGATATACAGATATATATCATAAAAGTGTGTCATTTCCATTGGTGGGTATGGTCATTTGAAGGTTAATAGCACTAAAACTTGGACACATTTAAGAAAATGATTCAGCAATTCAAAGAGAGCATATCTTTATTCAACTAATTCAATATACACCCACATCCAGTTATCTTGGATCACCCTTGCAGACCTGAAAATGTCATATTTTATTCTTCAATGTGCTGATAAAGTCATGCGCTTGATGCTCAGCTGATCAGATCTGGACTCAATGACCTCACATCACCAGAAGTTCTCTCATGGAAAGAATATTGTACAGTCTTCCATAGCTGATCCAAGTTTGCAACACCAGACCCCTAAAACTGAGTGAAAATTGGGCTTGAACATGACTGGTGGTTGAAAATTGTGCTTTTTTGATGAATAATTTGTTAAAGGGGGTGGGGTTAAATTGTGTGTGATAAATAAAGAACCACAGAAGTGATATTGTTTTTGAACACATTTTTTCCATTGATGGGAAATTCTGAAGAAATGTAGGGAGTTACAATTATTCCGCGAAAAAGCGGGCTATCGCTTTAGGTTACACTGATGTAAATAAGGTTCCGAGCGACATCTGGCGGATGCGGGAGGAATATATAGGAGAGAATAAAATAGACACTGGGCCCTGATTGGTCAATAGCCTTGTGTGCTTTTCACATAAAAAAATCATCACACCTCTTCCCTATGATTTCCCATAGGTAAAATAACCATTGGCACAGGAATTAACCCTTTGTAGTGGAGTTTGAATTTTTTGGTGTGGTCTAAAATATGACTGTATTTTTTTATGCGATTCTGACACTGGTTACGAAAACATAAGATTTAAAGGCGAATTCCCTGCTAGACAGACATGATTTTTTTGTGTAAAAAGTTTCCCAAAATGTCAATTTTTCAGATTTAAAGAAAATTTTGGACCCAACATTTATATTGCCAACACTATGCGCTAAAACGTTAGCACTGAGGCCTATGGAAAACATTTACACCAGTGTAACCTAAAGGGAAAATATAGCTTTTTATCATTTTTGATTCCTGGGAGTCACTTTAAAGCATTTTAATGCATTTTACAGAGCCTGGTCTTTCAGTCCAATGAATACCTCATGCTTGGTGTGGTTATTCTTGCTGCTGATGTCTTATTTCACTTACATCAGCCAAAAAAATAGTAAGATTTTTCATAAAAAATGCCAATTTTTCAAGGTATTTTCAATTTTTTTCAAGGTGGTAATAGTCACATGATAATGCAAATGACCCATAACATGAGCATGTCAACGACACATATATCAATTGTTATAAGAACCTAATCTAACAAGTATTTTGGATTTTATAGCCAGTGATATACAGATATATATCATAAAAGTGTGTCATTTCCATTGGTGGGTATGGTCATTTGAAGGTTAATAGCACTAAAACTTGGACACATTTAAGAAAATGATTCAGCAATTCAAAGAGAGCATATCTTTATTCAACTAATTCAATATACACCCACATCCAGTTATCTTGGATCACCCTTGCAGACCTGAAAATGTCATATTTTATTCTTCAATGTGCTGATAAAGTCATGCGCTTGATGCTCAGCTGATCAGATCTGGACTCAATGACCTCACATCACCAGAAGTTCTCTCATGGAAAGAATATTGTACAGTCTTCCATAGCTGATCCAAGTTTGCAACACCAGACCCCTAAAACTGAGTGAAAATTGGGCTTGAACATGACTGGTGGTTGAAAATTGTGCTTTTTTGATGAATAATTTGTTAAAGGGGGTGGGGTTAAATTGTGTGTGATAAATAAAGAACCACAGAAGTGATATTGTTTTTGAACACATTTTTTCCATTGATGGGAAATTCTGAAGAAATGTAGGGAGTTACAATTATTCCGCGAAAAAGCGGGCTATCGCTTTAGGTTACACTGATGTAAATAAGGTTCCGAGCGACATCTGGCGGATGCGGGAGGAATATATAGGAGAGAATAAAATAGACACTGGGCACTGATTGGTCAATAGCCTTGTGTGCTTTTCACATAAAAAAATCATCACACCTCTTCCCTATGATTTCCCATAGGTAAAATAACCATTGGCACAGGAATTAACCCTTTGTAGTGGAGTTTGAATTTTTTGGTGTGGTCTAAAATATGACTGTATTTTTTTATGCGATTCTGACACTGGTTACGAAAACATAAGATTTAAAGGCGAATTCCCTGCTAGACAGACATGATTTTTTTGTGTAAAAAGTTTCCCAAAATGTCAATTTTTCAGATTTAAAGAAAATTTTGGACCCAACATTTATATTGCCAACACTATGCGCTAAAACGTTAGCACTGAGGCCTATGGAAAACATTTACACCAGTGTAACCTAAAGGGAAAATATAGCTTTTTATCATTTTTGATTCCTGGGAGTCACTTTAAAGCATTTTAATGCATTTTACAGAGCCTGGTCTTTCAGTCCAATGAATACCTCATGCTTGGTGTGGTTATTCTTGCTGCTGATGTCTTATTTCACTTACATCAGCCAAAAAAATAGTAAGATTTTTCATAAAAAATGCCAATTTTTCAAGGTATTTTCAATTTTTTTCAAGGTGGTAATAGTCACATGATAATGCAAATGACCCATAACATGAGCATGTCAACGACACATATATCAATTGTTATAAGAACCTAATCTAACAAGTATTTTGGATTTTATAGCCAGTGATATACAGATATATATCATAAAAGTGTGTCATTTCCATTGGTGGGTATGGTCATTTGAAGGTTAATAGCACTAAAACTTGGACACATTTAAGAAAATGATTCAGCAATTCAAAGAGAGCATATCTTTATTCAACTAATTCAATATACACCCACATCCAGTTATCTTGGATCACCCTTGCAGACCTGAAAATGTCATATTTTATTCTTCAATGTGCTGATAAAGTCATGCGCTTGATGCTCAGCTGATCAGATCTGGACTCAATGACCTCACATCACCAGAAGTTCTCTCATGGAAAGAATATTGTACAGTCTTCCATAGCTGATCCAAGTTTGCAACACCAGACCCCTAAAACTGAGTGAAAATTGGGCTTGAACATGACTGGTGGTTGAAAATTGTGCTTTTTTGATGAATAATTTGTTAAAGGGGGTGGGGTTAAATTGTGTGTGATAAATAAAGAACCACAGAAGTGATATTGTTTTTGAACACATTTTTTCCATTGATGGGAAATTCTGAAGAAATGTAGGGAGTTACAATTATTCCGCGAAAAAGCGGGCTATCGCTTTAGGTTACACTGGTGTAAATAAGGTTCCGAGCGACATCTGGCGGATGCGGGAGGAATATATAGGAGAGAATAAAATAGACACTGGGCCCTGATTGGTCAATAGCCTTGTGTGCTTTTCACATAAAAAAATCATCACACCTCTTCCCTATGATTTCCCATAGGTAAAATAACCATTGGCACAGGAATTAACCCTTTGTAGTGGAGTTTGAATTTTTTGGTGTGGTCTAAAATATGACTGTATTTTTTTATGCGATTCTGACACTGGTTACGAAAACATAAGATTTAAAGGCGAATTCCCTGCTAGACAGACATGATTTTTTTGTGTAAAAAGTTTCCCAAAATGTCAATTTTTCAGATTTAAAGAAAATTTTGGACCCAACATTTATATTGCCAACACTATGCGCTAAAACGTTAGCACTGAGGCCTATGGAAAACATTTACACCAGTGTAACCTAAAGGGAAAATATAGCTTTTTATCATTTTTGATTCCTGGGAGTCACTTTAAAGCATTTTAATGCATTTTACAGAGCCTGGTCTTTCAGTCCAATGAATACCTCATGCTTGGTGTGGTTATTCTTGCTGCTGATGTCTTATTTCACTTACATCAGCCAAAAAAATAGTAAGATTTTTCATAAAAAATGCCAATTTTTCAAGGTATTTTCAATTTTGTTCAAGGTGGTAATAGTCACATGATAATGCAAATGACCCATAACATGAGCATGTCAACGACACATATATCAATTGTTATAAGAACCTAATCTAACAAGTATTTTGGATTTTATAGCCAGTGATATACAGATATATATCATAAAAGTGTGTCATTTCCATTGGTGGGTATGGTCATTTGAAGGTTAATAGCACTAAAACTTGGACACATTTAAGAAAATGATTCAGCAATTCAAAGAGAGCATATCTTTATTCAACTAATTCAATATACACCCACATCCAGTTATCTTGGATCACCCTTGCAGACCTGAAAATGTCATATTTTATTCTTCAATGTGCTGATAAAGTCATGCGCTTGATGCTCAGCTGATCAGATCTGGACTCAATGACCTCACATCACCAGAAGTTCTCTCATGGAAAGAATATTGTACAGTCTTCCATAGCTGATCCAAGTTTGCAACACCAGACCCCTAAAACTGAGTGAAAATTGGGCTTGAACATGACTGGTGGTTGAAAATTGTGCTTTTTTGATGAATAATTTGTTAAAGGGGGTGGGGTTAAATTGTGTGTGATAAATAAAGAACCACAGAAGTGATATTGTTTTTGAACACATTTTTTCCATTGATGGGAAATTCTGAAGAAATGTAGGGAGTTACAATTATTCCGCGAAAAAGCGGGCTATCGCTTTAGGTTACACTGATGTAAATAAGGTTCCGAGCGACATCTGGCGGATGCGGGAGGAATATATAGGAGAGAATAAAATAGACACTGGGCCCTGATTGGTCAATAGCCTTGTGTGCTTTTCACATAAAAAAATCATCACACCTCTTCCCTATGATTTCCCATAGGTAAAATAACCATTGGCACAGGAATTAACCCTTTGTAGTGGAGTTTGAATTTTTTGGTGTGGTCTAAAATATGACTGTATTTTTTTATGCGATTCTGACACTGGTTACGAAAACATAAGATTTAAAGGCGAATTCCCTGCTAGACAGACATGATTTTTTTGTGTAAAAAGTTTCCCAAAATGTCAATTTTTCAGATTTAAAGAAAATTTTGGACCCAACATTTATATTGCCAACACTATGCGCTAAAACGTTAGCACTGAGGCCTATGGAAAACATTTACACCAGTGTAACCTAAAGGGAAAATATAGCTTTTTATCATTTTTGATTCCTGGGAGTCACTTTAAAGCATTTTAATGCATTTTACAGAGCCTGGTCTTTCAGTCCAATGAATACCTCATGCTTGGTGTGGCTATTCTTGCTGCTGATGTCTTATTTCACTTACATCAGCCAAAAAAATAGTAAGATTTTTCATAAAAAATGCCAATTTTTCAAGGTATTTTCAATTTTTTTCAAGGTGGTAATAGTCACATGATAATGCAAATGACCCATAACATGAGCATGTCAACGACACATATATCAATTGTTATAAGAACCTAATCTAACAAGTATTTTGGATTTTATAGCCAGTGATATACAGATATATATCATAAAAGTGTGTCATTTCCATTGGTGGGTATGGTCATTTGAAGGTTAATAGCACTAAAACTTGGACACATTTAAGAAAATGATTCAGCAATTCAAAGAGAGCATATCTTTATTCAACTAATTCAATATACACCCACATCCAGTTATCTTGGATCACCCTTGCAGACCTGAAAATGTCATATTTTATTCTTCAATGTGCTGATAAAGTCATGCGCTTGATGCTCAGCTGATCAGATCTGGACTCAATGACCTCACATCACCAGAAGTTCTCTCATGGAAAGAATATTGTACAGTCTTCCATAGCTGATCCAAGTTTGCAACACCAGACCCCTAAAACTGAGTGAAAATTGGGCTTGAACATGACTGGTGGTTGAAAATTGTGCTTTTTTGATGAATAATTTGTTAAAGGGGGTGGGGTTAAATTGTGTGTGATAAATAAAGAACCACAGAAGTGATATTGTTTTTGAACACATTTTTTCCATTGATGGGAAATTCTGAAGAAATGTAGGGAGTTACAATTATTCCGCGAAAAAGCGGGCTATCGCTTTAGGTTACACTGGTGTAAATTAGGTTCCGAGCGACATCTGGCGGATGCGGGAGGAATATATAGGAGAGAATAAAATAGACACTGGGCCCTGATTGGTCAATAGCCTTGTGTGCTTTTCACATAAAAAAATCATCACACCTCTTCCCTATGATTTCCCATAGGTAAAATAACCATTGGCACAGGAATTAACCCTTTGTAGTGGAGTTTGAATTTTTTGGTGTGGTCTAAAATATGACTGTATTTTTTTATGCGATTCTGACACTGGTTACGAAAACATAAGATTTAAAGGCGAATTCCCTGCTAGACAGACATGATTTTTTTGTGTAAAAAGTTTCCCAAAATGTCAATTTTTCAGATTTAAAGAAAATTTTGGACCCAACATTTATATTGCCAACACTATGCGCTAAAACGTTAGCACTGAGGCCTATGGAAAACATTTACACCAGTGTAACCTAAAGGGAAAATATAGCTTTTTATCATTTTTGATTCCTGGGAGTCACTTTAAAGCATTTTAATGCATTTTACAGAGCCTGGTCTTTCAGTCCAATGAATACCTCATGCTTGGTGTGGCTATTCTTGCTGCTGATGTCTTATTTCACTTACATCAGCCAAAAAAATAGTAAGATTTTTCATAAAAAATGCCAATTTTTCAAGGTATTTTCAATTTTTTTCAAGGTGGTAATAGTCACATGATAATGCAAATGACCCATAACATGAGCATGTCAACGACACATATATCAATTGTTATAAGAACCTAATCTAACAAGTATTTTGGATTTTATAGCCAGTGATATACAGATATATATCATAAAAGTGTGTCATTTCCATTGGTGGGTATGGTCATTTGAAGGTTAATAGCACTAAAACTTGGACACATTTAAGAAAATGATTCAGCAATTCAAAGAGAGCATATCTTTATTCAACTAATTCAATATACACCCACATCCAGTTATCTTGGATCACCCTTGCAGACCTGAAAATGTCATATTTTATTCTTCAATGTGCTGATAAAGTCATGCGCTTGATGCTCAGCTGATCAGATCTGGACTCAATGACCTCACATCACCAGAAGTTCTCTCATGGAAAGAATATTGTACAGTCTTCCATAGCTGATCCAAGTTTGCAACACCAGACCCCTAAAACTGAGTGAAAATTGGGCTTGAACATGACTGGTGGTTGAAAATTGTGCTTTTTTGATGAATAATTTGTTAAAGGGGGTGGGGTTAAATTGTGTGTGATAAATAAAGAACCACAGAAGTGATATTGTTTTTGAACACATTTTTTCCATTGATGGGAAATTCTGAAGAAATGTAGGGAGTTACAATTATTCCGCGAAAAAGCGGGCTATCGCTTTAGGTTACACTGGTGTAAATTAGGTTCCGAGCGACATCTGGCGGATGCGGGAGGAATATATAGGAGAGAATAAAATAGACACTGGGCCCTGATTGGTCAATAGCCTTGTGTGCTTTTCACATAAAAAAATCATCACACCTCTTCCCTATGATTTCCCATAGGTAAAATAACCATTGGCACAGGAATTAACCCTTTGTAGTGGAGTTTGAATTTTTTGGTGTGGTCTAAAATATGACTGTATTTTTTTATGCGATTCTGACACTGGTTACGAAAACATAAGATTTAAAGGCGAATTCCCTGCTAGACAGACATGATTTTTTTGTGTAAAAAGTTTCCCAAAATGTCAATTTTTCAGATTTAAAGAAAATTTTGGACCCAACATTTATATTGCCAACACTATGCGCTAAAACGTTAGCACTGAGGCCTATGGAAAACATTTACACCATTGTAACCTTGAGCAGGTTGCGTTTATAGTAGAGCGGTCAAATATTTTAGGCGTACCTACAGTATACCGACTTACATGCTCCTGCGTGAAAATCGCTCCTACATTAGCCCGTTTGGATTTGGGGCTATAAATCGGCTAGTGATAGACTACATAAGTATACATATTTATGATATATAGCGTTGTCACGAGTAAACCGTTCCATCTGAAAATTGGAAAATTGCGCTCTAGATGCGCGTGAACACTAGCCATCAGATGTACTCGTAAAATTTTTTTATCTCGATGTTTGAATTTTCCCCCGTTTGCAATTTTCGTGGAATTTTCCTAAAGTCTCAACCCATCCTGACACGCATTCTCCGTTGGGCATGTTACATTTATAGTATAGCCGTCAAACTTCTAGCACGTACATAAAGTATGTCAACGTACTTGCTACGACATTATCGTGCTCTTTAATCAGCCGGTTTGGATTTGGCGGGAAAAATAGTTGCAATATTCCCTTACCCCGTAACGCGGAAAGTCCTGGGTAAAAACATTTTTAAGCGGTATTATCGAGTCCGAATCTCTCGTCCAATTCGGAATATGCAATAAAAACTTTAGAGCTCTGTACTTATAAAAAAACCCTTGGTTTATTCACCCTGGTGTATAGTGTGTCCATATTTATGGGCGGTAACTCTTCAGGGAAAGCGCGGACACAAGTTTTTATGTCCGTGGCAGTAGTGCATATCGAGATGTGCATACGGTCTAATTTTCGATGCTCTGCTTCTTATAATTTCCGAGATAATAAAATGACATTTTTTCAAATAAAGGGAGATAACTCCTCGGTGAAAGCGCGGACAAAATTGTTATGGGCCATAGGCATAGAACTGATGTACCCCAACCTACTTACCATGTTTTAGTGTCCTACTTCTTGTACTTTTCGAGTAATAGTGATTACAAAAGTGTCAAGTATAATAATAATAACAATGAAAAATAATCGCAAAAGGGCCATAACTCCGCCAAGAAACATTGGGCGAAAATTCGGATACCATTATATCTAGTAAACCTTCGATGCCCACATTCGCTAGAGATTTCGCGTTCCTACTGCAATCAGTTTCTGAGTATTTCGAAATAAACGGAAAACGACCTCAGTAGAAAAACAATATACTTCCTTGGTTACACCATGGAAGTATAATAATTACACTTAAGTACAAATATTTGTACTCAAGTACAATTATTTTCAATTAAGTGCAAATATTTGCACTAAAGTACAATTATTTGCACTTAAGTGCAAATAGTGATTTGATTTGTACTTAAGTGCAATTTATTTGCACTTAAGTGCAAGTCATCTGGTTTAAAACGATAGTCCCCTTCTTCGTCTTGAGTGACAGTCCAGCTCCATTCAATTGCGTCCCTGTTGCCATGTGGCTGTGGAGCTTGTTTTCAGGATAATTGAAAATGGGTTCAAATACGAATTGGCATCTTAATATACGCTAACTACATGGAAGGAACATTCATTCACGGTTTGTTTTTAGTGTCCTTTACTTGTGTTTACAGCATATTTTGTTTCCCAATTTGCGCTGATGTCAAACACGAGGTTAAAAGGATGCACTCGGTCGTTAAATTTTGACAAAAACAATAGATTAGACTCGATCCCCTTATATTACTTTCTTTGGTGGCTCGGCTTTGTTCGCCGTCATGACCACGGAGTGCAGTCAATCTAGGCGTGTCTGGTCAATCTTTTCTACTGAGACTACTTTTAATCGATTAGCTTTGTTGGAATGAACATATTAAATAATTTACAAACGGCTCAGTGTTAACATGTGTTTTTAGCTCACTATTTGGTCCAAATATAAACAAATCAGCAGCCAGAATGTGTTTAATACAGCCTCGATCGAGTAGCCAGTCGTGTGTTATAACTTTGAAAGTTTGATCAAGGTCAAGGGGTGGCGGGGGGGGGGGGGGGTGATTTTTTGCCTGGTCTAGCTGACTCAGGTAACAGTACTTTTACCACTGTCCAGGAACTGTTACATTGGGTTTGCACTTAAGTGCAAATGTTAAGTAGGAACTAGTTAACTGTTTGTTAGATAAATATTGTGCAGTTATTTCTGAAAGTACGCCATGTGAGCAACAACAGACCAGCTTAATGTCGGATGGGGGTGTTTCTTACAGTTTAATTTAACTTAAGTGCAAATGAATTGTACTTAAGTGAAAATACCACATAATTGTGAATCCGGCGAGTAATTGGACTTAAGTGTAAAATATCAGTATTTATTCTTAAGTGTAATTCATTTGCACTTAAGTTCAATTCCTCGCCGAATTCACAATTATGCGGTATTTGGACTTAAGTACAATTCGCTATTTGGACTTAAGTGCAAATATTTTTACTTAAGTCGGGGGGGGGGGGGGGTCGTGAGAAAATTTAGACATACAGGGCCCAAAAAAAAAATAAAGCCCTTTTGCTACCCACCCACCCTTTTTGTGCAAAAAAAATATTTTTTTCCGCCTTATTTTGTTGGACCCACCCCCTAAAATAAGAAAAAAAATTCATTTTAATTCAAGACCAAATCAAACAGAATCAAAGGTAAGTTTTAAATTGGTCCGTTTCCGGCAGATTCCAAGTGTTCAAACAATTGAAAAACTATCAACGGTTATGATGTTGCTTTCAACATTGAAAAATACATTTTGAAATAAAAAGTGTTTTATTCTACAGTATGCACATATATTGTGAGGTAATATTTATAGTTACATAAATAGTCCAGTTACTAATTAATGACTTCTTCACTGTTGTTCCCAAAAAGGTGCCACCAACCATCATATCAGAACACCTTATAGCCATACCTGCAATGACAGTTATATAGTATATAAGTATCACTCTTTGGAGCCAAATAAACAGGCTGGCATGTTTATTTTTAAATTTGAGGTATTTTGTTAGCCAGCACTCTGCAGCACTAGTATTATTTGGTCATTAGACATGCCAGAGTGAAAATGCCAGCGCCATAGTAGTGTTGTGTCTTGGATATGGGACTGCGTTTGTTCGCCATAGTAGTGTTGTGTCTTGGATATGGGACTGCGTTTGTTAACACGACCAATGACTGTCCCCAATTTCAAGACACAACACTACTATGGCGCAGCACTATCCGGCACTATTCAATATTAATTTGAGGTGAAATGCAAACCAGCACTCCTATTCAGTCATCACTTTTATTTGGCACCAGGGAGTGCTTTATCTTATACCTACATATGTTCTTAAGTGTTGGTTAAGGTCATAATCTATGTTAGAACACATTTAGTAGTGAAAACAACTTAAAACAATGTCCATAATGTGGGTTGAAAAAAATTTGCACAAACATTTTTTTCAGGCCTCTGAGATGCACCCACCCCGCCCGGTATAGGTATGTTTTTGGAAGATCTCCCGGATCTCCCCTGTATTAGGCCTACTTATATCTTATACCTACCCTGTTCGTAAGTGTCTGTAAAGGCCATAACCTGCATTAGAACACAATTATTAATGAATATATTTGAAAACAACTTAAAACAAGGGCAAAAATGTGAATAGAATTTTTTTTCCACAAACTAATTTTTTCGGGGCTCTTCGGACCCACCCACCCCGGTCCTGTATGATACAACTTTTGTGCTATCCCCCCCCCCCAGCTTAAGTAAAAAAAAATTGCAATTAAGAAAATATTTGCACTTGAATCCAAATAAATCGAAAATGTAAAAACGACTTGCCACACTTTACGAGACTATATAATTTTACCTCACATGTGTATCTCTTTTTAAGTAAAGCAGGTCGTGTAAACCCCACCTGCAAAGAGCAGTGGACTGTCTGTTCTTGGTCACGTGATCAGCAAATGAAACTTGTCAACCGAGAAGAAATTTTGGACAGGAATCGCACGTCGGTTTTGTTAATTAGGTAAATCATTCTCTTTAGTTGTCGATCAATGTATTTCTTTGAACTAAGCTATAATATTCCATTGAAAATTATGCATTATATTTATCTGAAATGTATAACTTCAAAACTTTTGAATCAACAGGTTGTTTTATTTCTAAAAGTTTTCATCTCCGACTCCGAGAAATTTTGTAACTTCCGGGTTTGCATTTGGTCTTGGTGTGGCCATGTATTAATGGTGTTATGAACTGGTATTCGACTTTTTTTGTGTTTTATCATGACTAATTGATAAACTCACAACTCATCCCTTTAATAATCACATGGACAAATATCATGGTCATGGTCGGAAGCTGCGATGGCTGAGTTGTAACAACTTAAATTAAAACTCACATAGCTAAATTTTTAATGTGATTTCAGTCTGTTCCTTCAGTTCAACAACTAAAGCGAAATACCGCATTGCGAATTTAATTTTACTGGATCAACATAACATTGAGCTTCACAAAAATACCTTGCGCTCATCTACTCACAACAGTCTTGACAGGGGGGGGGTATTAAAAAATTTGCAGGAAGGTATGCCGGGGTGGGTGGCAGGCCCAAGGGGCAAAAAACTTGTTTTTTTTACAACCTCATAAGATGACCTCATTTTTTTTTTTTTTTTACTAAAGACCGTTTGTGCCCTTATTTGACATTTCTAACAGTTTAAAACATATAAGGATTTATAACTGCAAAAACACCATACATGTATTTGTGTTACTGGGAGTCTGGGACCTCATATGGGCCTTAAGTAGTGGAGATGACATTAATAAGCTATTAGTATTACTAGTATATGGCATGTTGCAGGATATGGTGCGATGGGGTGAAAAAAATCCTTCACGACACCCTTCTGAAAGAAGCTTCGAGAAATGTAAAACTGAAATAAATAAATTTGTCTTGCTGCAACTTAAGCCTTAGAACATTGCGTGCATGGAAAAAGAGCGAGCAACTGTCTCAAAGTTTCAAACATCAATGTGACTATCAATGGTTAGAATATAACTGTCATCACACTGTTCATCAGTGCATCAAGCCAATCAGTGAAATATTTGCATGTCTATCAACTCGTATGACCGGTTACTCTCATATAAACACCTAAAATATCCAAGTATGGCATATTGACTGTTTGTCATTATTATTGCGACTGCTTGTTATAACAGAGGTTGCTCCAGTAGACTAACAAAAGTGTTAAGGCATAATGCTAGATAATGGGCTGGTTGACAGACTAATCAGGAAATGGTTAGAAATGATGGAATTGTGTGTATCCTGTACAATGACCTAAGTTTGCATATATAAGGAAACATGTCCTGTTGTAACTAATGCCTAGATCATTGTGTGCATGGAAAAAGAGCGAGCAACTGTTTCAAACATTAATGTGACTATCAATGGGTAGAAAATATCTGTCATCAGTGCATGAAGCCAATCAGTGAATTATTTGCATGTCTTTCAACTCAGATGATCTCTTACAAGACCTAAAGTATCCAAGTCTGATATAGTGCTGTGACTGCTTGTCATCTATATATATAAACGTGTAGGATCTGTCCGGATTTTTCTCTCAGACCCCTGGACCGTGTTCAACCAAATTTGGTGTAGTGACTCGGGGTACCCTGGCGGATGTTATAATATGGTATTAGTTTTTTAAAATTTTGAATTAAAAAAAATTAAATAAAATTGGTTTTGTTAAATTGAGCAAGGAATTCAATCTTTAAAAAAAAGATATTAAAACAATATATATAAATCAAAATGTTTCAATGACCAAATGTGCTTGAAGCACACAAAGGGGCTGCTGCTAAATGAAGGCTCTGTCTAAGATCAAAATGTTTGCGAAGTCCCACAAAGGGGGCCACAGGTATCTCCGATGCTGAATATAGGCTTCCAAATGGAGCCTGTTTCAGCTAGTTTAGTATAATAGAAGTAAGTTGCTCGAGTACACTAACATAAGTGGTATGGAATATGTTAGATAATGGGCTGGTTGACAGACTAATCAGGAAATAGTTAGAAATTATGAAATATATTTTGTGTATTCTGTACAATGACCAAGGTCTACAGATGATCAGCAATTTATAAAACATTTTATTTTTCAATTAAAACAGCTCCTGAAACAGGTTAAACTGTTATTTGAACTAATTGAGATAATTCCCAGTCATATGAGTGATATCAGTAGAGTTTTATGCGATTTTAGACCAATTTTAGTGAAATTTGGGGTGTGGTTTAAGTGACATTTGCTTAAGGATTTACCCATATACTTTCATTAAAATTCGGAAGAGAAAATAGTTTTTAGTTGACTTTTCATTCGGTAAATCTTGCCGTTTCAGCTTCGCCATGTCATCTTTGATCTTATCCCAAGATTAAATGAAACAAATATTTTGATTGGCTTTTCAAAACAGTCTCTCGCTATGTGTTTATAAGTAGGATTCAAATTGAATTTCACTGGTTAGAACATATGGAAAGCCACGTGCTTATCCATATCGACAAAATAGAAAACACAGTCAGCGATGCGTAAAATTATACAGTAGAATACGACTGTATTGACTGCTATTGCTTCTGTATTTCTTCCTCTCCAAATGAAGTCCGTGCATTTACTTTGGGAAAAATATATCTCGTAAATGGATGACGGCTGTTTATCCAATCGGACAAGACATTGTAACCATACATGTCCTTAACCTTTAGAAATACATTCTACCTATCTCATAAAGGTGTTAATCCAATCGTCTTTGATCGCACCACAGCTGTTTTAATTAGTTGTACCAAACAGGGTTCGCGCTGGCCCAAAATTCCCAGGTGCCAACACTGTTGCCAATTGCATTATTTTTAGAGCCACTTTATACATTCTGTTGCCACTTTTTTCTGACCAGTATTTTTTGGTGCCACTTTTGAATTTGGTATTTAAAAAACAAACAAACAAGCAAATTACCTATTATATGTATATATTTATTTTATCGGTGATGCCTGTATGTCCAAAGAAATCAGTAACTTTTTTTATTTTAGAAGGGTGTTGCGTGTCTTAAATCTAACTTGCACTTACGATTCATATTTGCTGTATGTCACAGTTTGTGAAAGCTGAGTTACGAAAGAGATATTGATGATAATTTATCTAACACCTACTATCAACACACAACTTCCTAACGATGTAGACTTCAGGAAGCCCTTTGTTTTACTAATGTTTGTCAAATTGGAGTCAATAGCCGTACTTAGTGTTATCATCGAGTAGAAATTCGAAACCCTTTCACCCCCGTGATAAAATAAGTCGATCTGACATAAGCCGCGAATCTATTATACCCTTTCAATTAGGACCCAATTAGCTATGTCGCGACGGGATATTGATGTGTGCTTTGTTTCCGACTGATTGACAGTAAGCTTTATTATATGCCCGATGGGTACCAATTGTCAAATGCCAAAAAGCTACCGGTAGGTGCCACTTTTTGTAGCCAATCCAGGCAATCGGGATTTTTTTGGAGCCATTTCATTTTTTTATAGCAATTTGCTAAATTGGCAATAGGCAGCGTGAACCCTGGTACCAAAGGTGTTTCTATGAAGCTTCATGTGTGGTCTAACTAATGAAGTTAAAATCGCATTGCGATATTTCGCATTAGGTGTTTAACTGAAGGAACAGACTGAAATCACATTAAAAATTTAGCTTTATTTAGCTACGTGAGCTCAACTGAGCTGAGCTATTAAATGACACTTTACAGGTTAGCGTGTTCGACTACTGGCAGTGGCACTGAGTAGGCCTACTGGCCAGAGTTTTCGCTTGAAACCCTGAACGATTCACTTTGACAAAACAAAAGTTGGGAGCTCGGTATGTGCCCATATCAATTCTTTGTATGCCTTCGTTTGTCTAGCTGAGGTGTCGTTCATCCTTTCGGAAAGTCAACCAGTCAGAAATTTCTAGAAATAAATTATATGTGATAAATGTTAAATATGCAACGAATCCCATTCTTAACACTTTACCAAAAGCTATTCACTATTCTATGTAAATTTATCCAATATGATAATTGTTTCCAAAAATATAGACAATTAATTTTGCCTTGAAATGGTTGCTGGGCCAGATTCCACCTTCATCAGATGATACCCATTATGAACAGATACCGGTATAGTAAACATGTGTTACATGGCTAATATATCTTGACTGGAGTTGGTCTGGAAATTAAAGAAAGTTAGAGGCAATGTCTCACTGTGTCCCATTTCTTACTGTGCACCACCTTACATAATGTACATGCACATGTATGTACACGACTGGGTACCATCATTCCCAATGTTGAGAAGGAAGTATGTGTTCAGTTTTAAAGAATGGCTCAATGCCCATGCAAGAAGACTTTTTGTAATGTTTCTCATGGTGTAACTTCGACAGTTGGTTTTGATGAATTTTATAAAGTAAAATTCTTCCAGTAGAACAAAGGCAATGTTTATAAAGCTATCCCTGATGAAAAAGGTGTACATGTATGATAATACAGTACCTGCATACATATCTATAAGATTCACTATTTCTCATACCCTGCTGGACAAAACAAGTGTCCATTGGCACCGCTGTGTATTTGCCGTTCGGCCGCGGTGTCAGAGTTTGTAACTGCAGTTGAGCACCGCGGCCGAGCGGCAAGTACACCGCGGCCAAACGTCAAGTACACACGTACACCATGGCCGAAGAGCAACTACAACGGGGCCGAATGGCATGTACACTGTGGTTAGATTTCTGGTTTGTTTTGTCAGTTTAATGAATGTACACAGTGGCAACTACACCATGGCCGAATGGCAAATACACCACGGCCCAACTGTAGTTAGCCGATGGAGTCGCGGTGTAGTTGCATTTCGGCGGCGGTGGCAATGCTAACCGCACCGTGGTTAAGTGGACACTTGTTTTGCCCAGCAGGGTATGAGCTTAGATCAGGACCAGGGATGCCGGGAGCACCAAAGGGCAAGGGGGGAAAACCAGTCAGGAGGGCACTTTTTGGGTACCCACTGGACTACTCTGGATCAGGGCAAGGGGGGGCAAGTGCCCCCACATGCCCCCCTTTTCCGGCGTCACTGATCAGGACTTTCCAAATGTCACTTGGAGGAGAGTTTCCATTTTGCAACAAATCAGCTACATGTATGTTTCCAATACACAAAATTAAATCCTATAGTGAACATTGAAGAAAGGAATATGGAAGTTAAAGAAGAGAATATTTATGTATTATTAATTTTTTTTATTTATAAATATTTTGTTTTTAAGCACAAATGTAACACACTGTCTGATGGTGGTTGAACAATATGGTGCAAGGTTTGTCTCTCACATGCTCAGGTTGTGAGGGGGAGGGGTGTATCTCACATGCTCAGGTTGTGAGGGGGAGGGGGTGTATCTCACATGCTCAGGTTGTGAGGGGGAGGGGGTGTATCTCACATGCTCAGGTTGTGAGGGGGAGGGGGTGTATCTCACATGCTCAGGTTGTGAGGGGGAGGGGGTGTATCTCAAATGCTCAGGTTGTGATGGGGAGGGGGTGTATCTCACATGCTCAGGTTGTGAGGGGGAGGGGGTGTATCTCACATGCTCAGGTTGTGAGGGGGAGGGGGTGTATCTCACATGCTCAGGTTGTGAGGGGGAGGGGGTGTATCTCACATGCTCAGGTTGTGAGGGGGTGGGGTGTATCTCACATGCTCAGGTTGTGAGGGGGTGGGGGTGTATCTCACATGCTCAGGTTGTGAGGGGGTGGGGGTGTATCTCACATGCTCAGGTTGTGAGAGGGTGGGGGTGTATCTCACATGCTCAGGTTGTGAGGGGAGGGGGTGTATACATCTCAATCGGCTTTTCGTTCATTCCTCCCGATGACACCTGATCGCATGATAGACAAGCCTTGAAATAGTGTGTCTGTCATTTGCAGAATGAGGTCCCCAGAGCACCCTCTGGGAACCTTATTCTGCTGAGATGTAAGCAGAATGAGGTCCCCAGAGGGTGAATTTGGTGATGCTAGCCCACTATGCGGGGTAGCATCACTAAATTCACCCTCTGGGGACCTCATTCTGCAAATGACAGACACACTATTGCAAGGCTTGATGATAAACCAATCCCAACTTATTTTAGAATTCTAACCTCTGAATTTGTAACAACAGCTAGTTTGGGAGGAGGAAAATGTCACTAAATCTATCATGTAAATGTCAATTGTCTTCAAATAGAACATACATCTGTCTCCATGGGTGTGTACATATAAGCCAATGACTCTTAGTGATGCCTCCGTCCTGGTGGCTCAATTGGGTGGAAAATGTTGTCTTTGTATGGTTTGCAGAGTTATCATACCTGGAAGCATCAACCTATGAGTTAGCCGTCTGCGCCATTGATAAGTTCATTGATACACAGCTGTGGAAGATTTTGTATATTGCCTCTATTTTTGCATATTTAAACAATATACATACATGTACCCGGTATGAACATGTCTATATACTTGTTTCCTGTACATTTCAATGATATTCAACACTTTCCGTGATAACAAACCATACATGAATGCTGCAATGCTTATTATACTGCAATGAAACACTCACCTCTTCAATGAATTAGCACCCCATCTCATCAGATAAAAGAGATGGTACATTGTGCATTTAATGCTGCCACCAAACCGGCTTCTTAGTGTGTCACATTCACAACTCAAATACATGTACTGGTATGCTACCATGCAATACACACTAATCAGATTTTTGCCAGTGTTATGGCCCTTTTTTCAACTTTGTCCGTCCGTACAAACATTTTGCATTATTGTTCAGCAACCGCTGGGCAGATTTAGCTGATATTTGGTATGGTCATAGAGCAGCATGGGGGAACAGCTACATGCATAGCGCGAGTTTCGTCCACCCATTTTCACCAGAGTTATGGCCCTTTTTTACTTAGAAAATTAAATTTTTCTCTTGTTTTTTGGGGGTTTCCAGATGATAGCGTGAGCTTTGGTAGTACGATTGCAAATCCCGTATTTTTGGGGATCAGTTATATGAAAATACATTTCAAGTGCGAATTTGGGTATGATCTGATGATTTTTGCCAGAGTTATGGCCTTTTTTTCAATTTAGAAATTTTTTAATTTTCGCTTGTTTTTGGGTTTCCGGATCGCTTGTTTTTGGGTTTCCGGAATTTCTAGTACAAACTTCTTTTGGAATGGTCATATATACCTCCTCGGATTTCCGCAGTTTCGTCCATGCTTAATCCGAATTGCTACCGTCGGGGGCAAATGCCACGCGACAGCGTACCTCTTGTTGGATCATGCAAAGGTGACGTAAGAGAGTAAATTGAACTTCATCCTTTATAACTTCTCCCTGATAACAGTCTGTTTCTCACTAATAATCTAATAGGGACAAGTGACTTCTCCCAATTTGATTTCTCTCGCATGGTCCCTGCATTCTACAGATTAGTGCCTACAGTAATGCCGTAAATAATCGACTCCTTAACCACAGCAGAATTATGGTTATTTTTTCAGGATTTAGTTGGAAACAGTGTTCACGCTGGCCCAGAAATTTCTTTAACCATTATTTTTAGCCAAATGCCAATTTTTTTAGCCACTTTGAATTTACTTTAGCCACTTGTTTGGGAAAATAAATTGAACGTATATATTACATTTTATTGACAAAAGAAAATAATAACAATGTAATATGAGTAATAACATCCTGCCAAGCGATTCCACATACAATAAAAGGTTTTAGACCATCGCAAATGAAAACAAATTGCGGTGTATTAACATATAGCGAAAATATGCAATACGATATCTGAACGCAACCTAAAGTTTTATTTATTCGCGAGTTTGTGCATAGTTTTATCTATGCCTATGCGTATCTGGTACATATGTGTTCAATTCGCGGGAAAATAGCAAGTATTCCCTGGTGACTACGCAATTAGGATAATTTAATCGCGGCTAGTTGGACAGTAGTAATGTTCATATTCAGAACCCTTAAACCTTGATTCATGCACAGTGCATTATTGTGTATACACGTAGCACCTTATAAACGAAGAAGAAGACAGATCGTTCGGTTTTGTAAAAAGTTGGAATTAATAGGGATGAAACTGCAAATGCAAGAAATTCTTTTTGGAAACTTGACTCGCAACAAAAACCTCCGTCACTTAAAGTAATTAAGCATCTTTCCCTTATCCCCACTCAAAAGATGCGTTTATTACAACACAAAGTGTCTGCCATTGACACTGCATGAAATCAACACCAATGTACACCTATTAATAATTGCTACAAGCACATCGGATCGTGTAAAATACACGAGGTGGCGACGCCTTTGTTGTACGGATGTCAGCTGCGCGTGATGTTATAAGACCAATGACTGCTGGTGTGTTTATAATTGCCACCATGTCCATATGAGAGGAAATTAATTTAGCCATTTTTTTCGCCATTTACAATTTATTTTCGCCAATGGCTTAAATGGCTACCGCCAGCGTCAACACTGGTTGGAAACATGGCTTGTTGCCATTCACCGGAAAGCTTTCAGTGAGTAACGTTACCCATAATTCTGCTGTGGTTAAGGAGTCGATTATTTAGGGCATTACTGTACATCACAAATGAAACCCGAACTATAAAATAAAAGCATCTTCACACTGTCACGACAAAACAATCCCTGTATGTGCCTGAATAAACCTTGTAAGTATGTTTTTTTTAATAATTCATGGATTCTAGGATAAGTGGTGTGTAATAAACACTGACCGACACGTGCCTTAATGGGTTTGACGATATGGCACTTGTGCCACTCGTTCTATCCTTCTGCGTTACCACTTGTGCTGCATTGACAAACCCATCAACACACTCATGTCATTATGTGTATATTCCCCTAAGAGACTTAACCTATCTTACCTTGTTATTTCTCACTATTTTTGGGTATCGAAAACATAGAAAAAATACATATAATGCATAGAAATAAAATTAGCGCCATTGAAAACAAATTAGCAGTTTGATTATGTTAATATGACAAAATATTATTACAAGATATGTTCACCATTGAATTGTTATGTGTCAATGTTTTTCTATATTTGCTATATGGACCCAATAAAATAGGCTGTGTCTGACTTTTGGATCAAATTCATTTCAGTAATGAATAAATTTATTTAAAAATAAAATATCAATATAATTTTCAAGTGTGAGAACTTTGAAACTCCAATTGTACAGATGAGCTTATCATAGCATACAGACCACAGCCCAGTACACAACCATAACATGAACAAACAATAAGACAGCTCTGTATGGTTCTATATAAAATACTGCTCAAAAATAAAAAAAACGAAGAGGGTGTTGCACTGTGGGGGGGGGGGGGGGGGGGGGGGGTGTATCGATTGTTCACTGAGAGAGAAAAAGAGAGAGAGAGAGAAATCAATCACATGTATAAAAACCCACGAGTCCTACAGTGTACAGTAGCTTATCATAGCACACAGACCACAGACCAGTACACAATGATAAAATGGACAAACAATAAGACAGCTCTGTATGGTTCTAACAAAATGCATGTACTGCTGCAAAATAAAAAATGAAGAGGGTCCGCGCTGAACCGAAATTTAATTTTGCCAAATAATTTGCCAAATGAAAATAATGTTTGTCAAATTCAAATAGAATTTGCCAAATGTTATCCCTGAGAGTATCATATTGGTAATCCCTCCATCCACTGATAATAATGTTACCAGATTAACTGCATCTTATTGGAGGTGTTAACTTTTCCGAAACCACATAAAACACCACCAATATAATTCTATTGTAATAGTTTCCAAAAACAAATGGAAAACTTTTGCCAAATGAAAATATTTTTTGCCAAATGTGAATTATTTTTGCCATTGGCAAATTTGGCATGTGGCATCGCAAACCCTGGGTGTGGGGGGTGTATCTATCATTCACCAAGAGAGAGAAGAGAGGAGAGGAGAGAGAACAACCATAGCAGGTAAAATGGACAAACTATAATGCAGCTCTCTGAGAGAGAGAGAGAGAGGAGAGAGAGGTATATATTCAGCATTAAAGATCCTGCTCCAGTGCATTCTCTTATATAGCATATGTGAGGCCCCCTAAGTGAATAAGCTGGACTATGCCTTTATTAACTGGACTATGCCTTTATTAACTGGACTATGCCTTTAGTAACTGGACTATGCCTTTAGTAACTGGACTATGCCTTTAGTAACTGGACTACATGTATGCCTTTAATAAACGGACAATGCACACATACTGCATTATACTGCACATAAACTCAACAGTCCTGTAGTGTACCTTATCATAGTGTACCACATACCTGAGTGAACAAACATAATAAAAAGGACAAACAATACAGATCCTCTAGATGCTTTGATATAAAGCTCATTGTTAGAGAGTCAATATCCAACCATCAAACCCCCCATGAATCGGTCTGATATCAGTTCGGCCTAATTATTTTCAGGTACAGAAAACAGTAATACATGGAAACGGGGGGCATCCAGCCCTTGACCCAAAATTGTTTCAGTTTTAGCAAGTTTTTTTCTCGACATCCACTCCCCCTAGAAACACAAAATCAAAATGTTTTGGAAGAATATTAGAATTTTCACCACTTACTAATGCGTTTCCTATTAACTACGTATTACAGGTTTGTGTATCCGTATGTGATTAGCTTAGTTTGACATGGCACTGATCGCTTATGCAACTTGTCCATTTTTCACCAGAGTTATGGCCCGTTGTTGGAATTGCCACAGGCATATTTCGCCACGCCCTATCAATGCTCTTTTTCAGGTTTGGGAAGGGAGTGCAACAAATGTTCACATCTACCTGCATCTACTGGATTAAACTTGCAGATCTTGCAGCCCAGCTTATAATAGCACAATTGCCCTTAAAATATCATATTTTTTTTCAGGTGGTGCAAAATAAAACTATTCACATCTACTGGATTAAACTACAGATCCTACAGTCTAGCGTATCATAGCAAAATTACCCTTACATCAGAGTTATGGCTCTTTGTTGGAATTACTACGGGATATTTTGCCATGCTCTAGCTATGCTCTTTTTCAGGTTTTGAAAGGGGGTGCAGAAAAAAAGCTAGTCACATCTACTGCATTAAACTGCAGTCTAGCTTATAGCACTATTACAATATCTTATTTTTGTTCAGGTTTTGAAAGGGGGTGCAAAATAAAAATATTCACACCCACTGTGTA
The DNA here is from genome assembly GCA_032622095.1 of Siphonodentalium dalli. Taxonomy (NCBI): domain Eukaryota; kingdom Metazoa; phylum Mollusca; class Scaphopoda; order Gadilida; family Siphonodentaliidae; genus Siphonodentalium; species Siphonodentalium dalli. The sequence continues at coordinate 541,463 of CP136061.1, forward strand.
TACCAGTAAACAACAGATCCTACGCCCAGCTGCACAGTTCAGTGGACAACAATAAAAGAGACCAAACAATACTGATGCTCTATTCATCCTTTCATGACTTGAGATTCCTGAAATTTTGTGAAAATCCTTTGCAAATACATTCTCTTATATATGTGAGTCTCCCAAAGGGAGTCTTGCATATATATCGGTACTAGTAACAGAATGCATTAGCCTAACAATATTTACCTTCATCTGTGTAAGCCAGTGCCTTATATACATGTATACGAGGCTCCCTATGGTAAACTCACATATATAAGAGAATGCAGTGGCACAGGATCTTTAATGCCACATCAATGCAGCTCCAGTCATGAAAGGATTAACATAAAATACTTCTGTAACAATATAAATGAAATGTAAAACTGTCTCTAACATGTCTGAAAGTCATTATAATTTGCAGCCTAGTTTATCATACATTACCCTTACAATATATTATATTATATATTTAGGGGAGGCACATCTACTGATTAACCCTTGAGTGCCAGGGGCCGATTTCATCGGCCCTAAACCTACAAAATAAGTCTGTTAAGAATATAAGAATAAATTATTAAAATTGTAAAATGTTAGGCCAATGCATTCTCTTATATATGCAAGGCGACCTATGGTCGACTCGCATATATAAGAGAATGCATTGGCACAGGGTATATGGGTTGATACAAAAATCGACCTGGCACTCAAAGGGTTAAAACTACAGATTCTACAGCCTACATGTAGATTATTACAGCATACAGCTGCATACATGTAGTTCAGTGGACAACAATAAAATAGTCCAAACAATACTGCTCTCTGTTAACCTTGCATGACTGGAATTACCTCCCTTATTAACCCTTCCATGACTGGAGTTACGTCCCTTAATAACCCTTCCATGACTGGAGTTACCTCCCTTAACCCTTCCATGATTGGAGTTACCTCCCTTATAAACCTTCCATGACTGGAGTTACCTCCCTTAATAACCCTTCCATGACTGGAGTAATACCTCCCTTATTAACCCTTCCATGACTGGAGTTACCTACCTTATTAACCTTCCATGACTGGAGTTACCTCCCTTAATAACCCTTCCATGACTGGAGCTCCCTGAAATTTTCCTAAAACCCTGTGCCAGGGCATTCTCTTATATATGTGAGTTTCTCATAGGGAGCCTTGCATATATAAGAGAATACATTGGCCTAACAATATTTACCTTGATCTTTGTAAGCCAGTGTAATCTCTTATATATGTGAGTTTCCCATAGGGAGCCTCGCTTATATAAGAGAATGCATTGGTCTAACAATATTTACCTTGATCTTTGTAAGCCAGTGCATTCTCTTATATATGTGAGTTTCCCATAGGGAGCCTCGCATATATAAGAGAATGCATTGGTCTAACAATATTTACCTTGATCTTTGTAAGCCAGTGCATTCTCTTATATATGTGAGTTTCCAATAGGGATCCTCGCATATATAAGAGAATGTAATGGCCTAACAATATTTACCTTGATCTTTGTAAGCCAATAAAAGAGACCAAACAATACTGATGCTCTATTCATCCTTTCATGACTTGAGATTCCTGAAATTTTGTGAAAATCCTTTGCAAATACATTCTCTTATATATGTGAGTCTCCCAAAGGGAGTCTTGCATATATATCGGTACTAGTAACAGAATGCATTAGCCTAACAATATTTACCTTCATCTGTGTAAGCCAGTGCCTTATATACATGTATACGAGGCTCCCTATGGTAAACTCACATATATAAGAGAATGCAGTGGCACAGGATCTTTAATGCCGCATCAATGCAGCTCCAGTCATGAAAGGATTAACATAAAATACTTCTGTAACAATATAAATGAAATGTAAAACTGTCTCTAACATGTCTGAAAGTCATTATAATTTGCAGCCTAGTTTATCATACATTACCCTTACAATATATTATATTATATATTTAGGGGAGGCACATCTACTGATTAACCCTTGAGTGCCAGGGGCCGATTTCATCGGCCCTAAACCTACAAAATAAGTCTGTTAAGAATATAAGAATAAATTATTAAAATTGTAAAATGTTAGGCCAATGCATTCTCTTATATATGCAAGGCGACCTATGGTCGACTCGCATATATAAGAGAATGCATTGGCACAGGGTATATGGGTTGATACAAAAATCGACCTGGCACTCAAAGGGTTAAAACTACAGATTCTACAGCCTACATGTAGATTATTACAGCATACAGCTGCATACATGTAGTTCAGTGGACAACAATAAAATAGTCCAAACAATACTGCTCTCTGTTAACCTTGCATGACTGGAATTACCTCCCTTATTAACCCTTCCATGACTGGAGTTACGTCCCTTAATAACCCTTCCATGACTGGAGTTACCTCCCTTAATAACCCTTCCATGATTGGAGTTACCTCCCTTATTAACCTTCCATGACTGGAGTTACCTCCCTTAATAACCCTTCCATGACTGGAGTAATACCTCCCGTATTAACCCTTCCATGACTGGAGTTACCTCCCTTATTAACCTTCCATGACTGGAGTTACCTCCCTTAATAACCCTTCCATGACTGGAGCTCCCTGAAATTTTCCTAAAACCCTGTGCCAGGGCATTCTCTTATATATGTGAGTTTCTCATAGGGAGCCTTGCATATATAAGAGAATACATTGGCCTAACAATATTTACCTTGATCTTTGTAAGCCAGTGTAATCTCTTATATATGTGAGTTTCCCATAGGGAGCCTCGCTTATATAAGAGAATGCATTGGTCTAACAATATTTACCTTGATCTTTGTAAGCCAGTGCATTCTCTTATATATGTGAGTTTCCCATAGGGAGCCTCGCATATATAAGAGAATGCATTGGTCTAACAATATTTACCTTGATCTTTGTAAGCCAGTGCATTCTCTTATATATGTGAGTTTCCAATAGGGATCCTCGCATATATAAGAGAATGTAATGGCCTAACAATATTTACCTTGATCTTTGTAAGCCAGTGCATTCTCTTATATATGTGAGTTTCTCATAGGGAGCCTCGCATATATAAGAGAATGCATTGGCCTAACAATATTTACCTTGATCTTTGTAAGCCCGTGCATTCTCTTATATATGTGAGTTTCCCATAGGGAGCCTCGCATATATAAGAGAATGCATTGGCCTAACAATATTTACCTTGATCTTTGAAAGCCCGTGCATTCTCTTATATATGTGAGTTTCCCATAGGGAGCCTCGCATATATAAGAGAATGCATTGGCCTAACAATATTTACCTTGATCTTTGTAAGCCCGTGCATACTCTTATTTATGCGAGGCTCCAAATTGGGAACTCGCATATATTAGAGAATCTAGCTTATCACATCTTATATTTTATAGGGGGTGCAGAAAAAAAACTATTAACATCTACTGGATTAAACTACAGTCCTGCAGCATGCATGGCCTATCATACATGTAGAACTATTACCCTTACAATATCTTATATTTTATAGGGGGTACAGAAAAACAAACTCTTAACATCTACTGCAATAAACTAGTCATGCAGCCTGGCCTACATGTAGCATACATGTAGCACTATTACCCTTACAATATCCTATATTATATATGGGTGCTATTCACATCTACTCCATTAAACTACATATCTCACAGTCTAGCTTATCACGGCACACTTACCCTTACAATATCTTATTTTTTTTCAGGTTTGGGAAGGGGGTGCAGAATAAAAAAACTATTCACATCTACTGCATTAAACTACAGATCTTGCAGCCTAGCTTCTTACAGCATACAGCTCATAGTTCAGTGGACAACCATAAAGAATACACACAATAATAGCTGCTGGCTCTACATGGTTTAATATAAGCGACTTCACTTCCTGGTTGATACCGGAGCCAGGACACCAGTCCAATACACACAGATAACAAGCAGGAAGATTTCTATGTTTTTATTGATGGCATTTCAAGCGTGAATTATAAAAATTTCTGGATGAGAGAGTAACTAATTATATGAAGTCACCATGAAATCCATTCTGCTAATTGCTATTATATCTGTAAGTATAAATTATATTACCCAAGTGTGACCTAAATACCAAATATTTAACCCTTTCTAAATTCTAAATTCTTATTGATGAGTAGTTATCCCTTAGGAAATGTTCAGATAATAAGTTCAACAAATGAACATAGGCCTTATTATCTGAACATTTCCCTCCAATAAATAGGATAAAATATGATAATATATACTGAGCGCTGTGAAGAATGATGAACTATAACAAATATTCTTATTTATCAAGTGTTCTTTGAAAATTTACTGAAAACCAGTCGATTACTAAATGGTATATTTACTTGCTCAGTAATTCTGTTTGGGAGTTGACATTTTATGGGTCACCTTTACCATGGCTTACACATATGTCCAGTCTCCTAGTAATGGTTATAAGCTGGTATGTGGTCCATATGAGATTATCCAATGAGTGGTGAAATATTTACTGCATGTACATACATGTAGCAACACTGTGATGTCCTGGATTGAAACTAAATATTCTTTTGTCAACATATTTCACAGCACACCACACTGGCCACAGACAATGCATGCCAGCTCCCAGCCAACCATGTTAAGCAGCAAGTAAATCTATCATTTGTAAACAACTGGTTCTAATTAAAAAAAATTAATTCATCTTTCTCCACAGTGTTCAGTACACATTCTCATATTTGTTTCTTAGAAATGGACTTTGTGTTTGTTGGACTAACGAACGGAAAAATAATTTTTTAAAACCTCTATAAAGTTCACATTTTGTATTTATAACATAATCCACCATGAATTATACTCTTAAAATGGTCTTGGTTGCTGTGTTCGCTAATATAAGTGAACAGAATCCTTTATTTTGACTCCCATCAAATTTTGGGAAAAATTGGTTTCCAAAGACCTTAACCCAGCCCTTACTGTGATGCACTTTATGAGTTAATTAGTGAATCAACTCAACCAAGATGGTGGGGTGCACATCTTTTTGTGCGCTACTTTTCAATTCCAGATACGCGATGGTGTGCAAGACCATTTGTGCACCTCAAATTTGAAGGATTGCCTCCTCTCCCCACGAATGGATGAACAAACAAAGTGAAAATACTGGATTACTTAGGAAATAACTCTTGTTTTGATTAAGGTTATACAGTTATAACTGAAAAGTTTGAAACAAATTCTATAACGCGTGAAGTGCATTATAGCAAATTTGTCTTCAAACTTTTCCATTAAAACTCATGACCTTAATCAAAACAAAGAGTTATTTCTTATAATTTAATCCATCATTTCGCTGGAGAAGGTAGAAGTAAAGCTAGCGAGAATTTCTGAAGAAAACCACATATAAAGTTGTAACAGAGATACTTGTCACTCAAACCTCTAATTATCAATTGATCAAGTGGCGCCATCACACAATGGTCAGTGCATGGGGTGCGCATGTTCTTGATATACTTTTACTGTTGTGACAATTGTTAGTTTCAATTGATTTGCATGAGTCTTTTCATGAATTGATTTCTCTTGGTACTTGTTCACCGGTGGTTAACAGTACCGTTATTGCCAGGGCAGTCCTATCCGTGGTCCCAGTCTGCTCATGATACGTAAACCAACTAAGATATTGGGATAGAGAGATGCTGTGTTTACATCCCAGTACGCCCGATAGCCTTTCTATGACAGCGTTTACGGACTAGTCACCAGCTCACATAATATTTGTTCTGAACACCACATCAATTGTCAATTGAAATGAAAGTGCTTAGTAATTTAATGTGAAAAAATAATATTATCGTAGTGTTTACATATTTTTTAAAGTATGCGAACTCAATTGACCTTATGAAGTGACATTGGCATAATTGGGCACTCGTAAGGTAAATATAAATTTCGACATGTGGTCGTAAATTGAATTTTATTAATTCTATCCCAAATACCAGGTAATTTGTAAATTACATATACATGTATATCTTTTGACGTTCCATGTAAGAAATGTTTAACTAATAAGTAATATAGGACCACATACAATTAAAATAAACACATAACAGTGATGGGGACTTTGGAATAAAATAACAGCGCACGTTGTCGGTATCTGTTGTTTACGGGCATATTAGATTTGTTTATGGGTGATTTTGGGTGTACTGGATTGTTGGCATAGAAGCCGAACATCGCAGATTAAACTTCGGAACACTTCGGCTCGCAGCTAAAATGTAAACAAATTGATGTGTGTCCTAATAAACTGGAATATTCTATGTAGAGAAATGGGTATGACACCCATGTCTCAATCAATGTATCTTTTTCTTCTTCTGTCCAAAATATTGCGTCACTTTGACTCTGCGAATCAGCTTGAACTTAAAGCACGCCATGTTTTTGTGAAACAAAATATGTGATCGCCACATGATCATATTAATATATTAATCTGATTGGCTATTTCGTATAAATCGCAGGACTCGATCGCAGAGTATAACAAATTATTTGATACCTTGCATGGCCGACCATGCGACAAAATGTCATGCAATTTCCAACTGCACATGCTACGATTTCGCCCGTAACCGGCTCCCGATATTTATCGTACGAATCTGATCTCAATGAAATATGGTAAAGATGTTGGTCATCAGGAGCACTAGAAATGAACCCATTGATGTAATCGATACTGGTCATGTTTTCACATGCTATTCATGAGTCGAGCATGCTTTTATTAAGGTGATGTGAAACACTCCACTAATGTGTTCAGAACAGAATAAATAAGAATCATGGCAAAATAAGTTATTTTCATAAATTTGATATCTAAGTAGGCAGAAATCAGTGTCATTGTTACAAACGAATTACATGCAGTGACTAATGTTAGCAGAATCATTGCTGTTTTAGTTTATTGCTACCTTGTACATTATTACAGTAGAGATAGTGTTCGGATACTAGCATATCGGTTTTATTCACTACATTATTAAAGTGGAGATAGCGTTCGGATACTAACTTATCGGTTTTATTCACTACATTATTACAGTGGAGATAGCATTCGGATACTAACTTATCGGTTTTATTCAATACATTATTCCAGTGGAGAGAGTGTTCCGATACTAACTCATCGGTTTTATTCAATACATTATTCCAGTGGAGAGAGTGTTCCGATACTAACTCATCGGTTTTATTCAATACATTATTCCAGTGGAGAGAGTGTTCCGATACTAACTCATCGGTTTTATTCAATACATTATTCCAGTGGAGAGAGTGTTCCGATACTAACTCATCGGTTTTATTCAATACATTATTCCAGTGGAGAGAGTGTTCCGATACTAACTCATCGGTTTTATTCAATACATTATTCCAGTGGAGCGAGTGTTCCGATACTAACTCATCGGTTTTATTCAATACATTATTCCAGTGGAGAGAGTGTTCCGATACTAACTCATCGGTTTTATTCAATACATTATTCCAGTGGAGAGAGTGTTCCGATACTAACTCATCGGTTTTATTCAATACATTATTCCAGTGGAGAGAGTGTTCCGATACTAACTCATCGGTTTTATTCAATACATTATTCCAGTGGAGAGTGTTCCGATACTAACTCATCGGTTTTATTAGCTCACCTGAGACGAAGTCTCCGGTGGAGCTATAGTCATCACTCCTCGTCCGTCCGTCCGTCCGTCTGACCGTCCGTCCGTCCGTCCGTCCGTCTGTCCGTCCGTCCGTCAACAATCATCTTCTCGTCCCGAACCGTAAGACTTAACGTGTTCATATTTGGTGTGGATGTTCCCTAGGTGAATCACATTCAGATTTGTTCAAATGAGGTCACTGGGTGGAATAGTTGTGAAAGCAGGGCCATAACTCTATTCCTCCATAGTAATTCTTAGAACGACTTCTTTTACTGAACTATAAGGCCGTATGGATTCATATTTGGTGTGGATGTTCCCTAGTTGACTCACATTCAGATTTGTTAAAATGAGGTCACCAGGTTGATTAGTTGAGAAACCAGGGCCATAACTCTATTCCTCCATAGTAATTCTTAGAATGACTTCTTCTTTTGAACCATTTGACCGATTTAGCTTACATTTGGTATGGAGAGTCCTTGTGTGACTGGGGTTCAGATTTGTTCAAATGGGGTCACTGGGTCAAATAGGGGCAGAGCCAGGGCCCAGGGACATAACTCTTAAAAAAAAGTTAATTCAAATCCTTGTTTTAAACACTTGCCCCCCCCCCCTTCCACCCCACCTCCCCCACCACTGCATGTCCATGCCACCCCACACCAGAGATCCCTGCAAGGTTCACCCCATTAAAAGCCTTACACTTTAGTTATATGACATGCCAGGAACTGACCAGCCTTAATTCTCACAGTGCTCACAGCTGTGTGTCCAGTCATTATAAAGTAATTAACTTTTATCTCAATATCCACAGTTATCAGGGTAAGAGAGAAAGATGTCTGTGAATGAAATTTAATCCTATGTGTTTACAGCAATCTCAAATACAACTCTAACTGTTTGACAGTGTACACATTTTATAATAGCATTAGTATTAACCATTTCATTACCAGAGCTATGCTGGTACAGCAATAAAGACCCTGCACCAGTGTATTATCCTATATATAAGAGAATACACTGGGGTTCAAGATCAAGGAAATATTGTTAGGCCAATATGGTCAGACATCCAAATAAATCACACATGTCCTACCGGTATTCTCGCAGGGATGTCCCCACATATGTTTGGGGAGGGGGCAAATTTCTCAGATTTGTTCATTGAGATGTAATTGTTTTTCCAAAACCAATTACATATACTAAAATAAAATGAATATAAAATAATAGACCATTGATCAAGAGAAATGAGCTCCTAGTTTTAATATTTGTCCAATATTTATTATTTTATAACAAAGTACTAGTATCATGCCAGTGCATTGTCTTATATATGTGAGTGTCCCATAGGTAGCCTCACCTAAGAGAATGCACTGGCTTTCAAGGTTAAGGAAATATTGTTAGGCAAATGTAGACAAGCATCCAATAAATCACAGATGTCCTATTCTTGCAGGGATGTCCCCATGGGTTGAGGGGTGGAATTAGCAGATTTGTTCAATGAGATGTAATTTGTTTTCTCAAAATTAATTATATAGACTAAAATGAATATAAAATAGTAAACTACTTAATTTTTTAACCCCCAGATTACATTATATAAAATATATGGCATATTATATACCATTTGAAAGAGCAAGCTCCAAAACATTGTATTATCAACTTATCCAGTATAATAAACTGTGGACATGTTGTTTTTATTGAGTTGCCAAAGAGTTTTGTCATCTAGATTGCAGTAAAAAGCTAAATTATTTTCAATGCAGGGGGAATAACTCTATATATTAAAGATGGAGTTCTTCCCCTTCCATTAAAAAAGTTTGAATTCTGTTGCATTTTGGGATCCAAAGTGGGGGGGGGGGTCATTCTATAATTTCAATAGTTTTTGGCTCACCTGAGACAAAGTCTCTGGTGGAGCTATAGTCATCACTCCTCGTCAATCTGTCAACAATTCTTTAAACTTCTCCTCTGGAACCATAAGACCGAATGGGTTCATAGTTGGTGTGGATATTGCCCAGGTGACTCACATTCAGATTTGTTCAAATGAGGTCACTGGGTCAAATGTGGGCAGGGACATAACTCCACAAAATATTAAAAATTGCAAGTGAAGTCTGACATTTTTATAAACATTTCCTGGAGATCTGCTAGAGGTCATTAATTCCCAATTACAACATCAATCTATCATATGTATTGTTCAAATCTTTCAACAGGACATTTAACTCTCCCACACCCACCACTTCACCAGAACATATTTGGCAAACTTGAAAAGTGTTCTTTGAAAGAACCACCAGCTCTATTTAGTTCACATTTAATATTGAAGCTCCTTTGGTGATGTGTGATTCAGATTTGTTTAATCAGGGTCACCAGGTCAAGTAGGTGCAAGGCCAGCTACATTACTCTTTCTCTCCATAGCAATTCATCATACGTCTTCTATGCAGGAATGAAATGGCCTATTTTGCTTATATTTAGTAGGAAATTACCTTGGGTGACAGATTTGTGAAAATGGCATCACAAAGTCGAATAAGGGCATTGCCAGAGACATAACTATTTCACAACATAGTAATTCTTAAAATATGTATGGCAGAGCCAAGAACTAGTAGTGTACATTTGGTAATTTGGCCACATATCCTGTTTAGATCTACTTATTTTAAAGTGATTATGAAAAGTTCTGACTGTTGTGGTCTCCAGAGTCCCAGTCTTATCAGTCTTTGCAGTCTGGTGAGCGACCCCACAGTCATTGACTGTCTTGTTCAATACATTATTCCAGTGGAGAGAGTGTTCCGATACTAACTCATCGGTTTTATTCAATACATTATTCCAGTGGAGAGAGTGTTCCGATTCCAACTATCAGTTTTATTCACTGAAATGAGTCCATGCTCTGTCTAACTCTTTCTATACTAAATACTCATTGATGAGTAGTTCCCTTAGGAAATGTGCCATACAGTATGTCATTTGTTGAACTTATTATCTGAACATTTCCCACTAATGAATATGAATCATTCTGCTCTTGAATTGTCTGTATATTGATTTTATTACCTGAGGAACCCTCCAAATAAACAATAGACAATTCCACTGTATACTTTTATAACTGAATGGGAGAATCCATTTAGTATAGAAAGGGTTAATTAAACAGTAGCAGATTTTTTCAGTTAATTTGATGAACTCCTTTCCTTTTATGTTCACAGGTAACTTGCTCAGTCCTCACTAATTCTGTGCATGCTGTAGGTAAGTTACTGTTAATTACATGCCATTATGTCATTGGAATGACACATTATAATGTGGATGCAATGTAATGAATCATTTGAATCAAATCACAATCCGCTGTCACTGTTATCAGAGAATTTTACTCCATTACGTTGTTTATCAAAAGTTAAAATAATTATTACCATTCAATAACCAATTGTGACTCAAGTGGTGAAAAGGAATCTTGCCATCTTTAGGGATGTCCTCAGGGCTCACAAGACATGTCATGTGCCTGCATTTTTATATACGGGACATATTACTGCTATCCTCAAAGCATTTGATTTGAAAAATGGGATGACACACCAGGAATTGCTGCGGTATTACCGGTTGTATAAGGTTTCCACAGCGGTATCGAGACGGTCACAGCTGTGGAGTTATTAGCGCGCGCCGCGTGTATACTGTTCTCCAAATTCTTGATAGCTGTGGTCCGCTGGGCATTTTATTTATAGATAATGGGTTTTTCCGGTTTAAAAGTCGAACTGCGCGACCAGGAGGCCGAGTCCGGTAAAAGGTGTAGTTTGGGAATTTCAATTTCGTTTATTGTCCTTTATATTATTATGTCAATAATGTTGATTTTTGGTTTGTGACAAGCTACGTCAATTACCAATATATAAAAAGAAATTTAAAAGATAATTTGTAAGTCTTATATTTCAACTTTTATAGATATTTTTCGTTCTGCAGCCCACTGAAGGATTTGGTCGGAGATGGCCGAGTCGGCCGCCGGTTCGTTAATTAGGTGCTGGTTGTTATTGTTATTTTAACGGAATTCTGAGTTGGTCATTCGCGAAACCAATATATTTTATATTCTATAATTACAATCATGGGTATATAATATATTATCTTGAGCGCGTTACCATTTCTGACTATGGTTTTCTTGTGGTACCATGTGGTTATGATACCACGGTCTACATGTATTAGTGGGGAGTTACACCAAAAGTTGAAGAAAGTAATACGTCCATGAGGATTTCATTAAGTTCCACAGATACATGTATAAGGAGATTCTCTGCATTTTATTTTCATGCCTGCATGTGTAATGTCAAAATCAATGCTGCCTGACACCAGCCGATGGGTGGAGTTTATAATTTGACAGCCGAAACAATGTCGGCAACTTCAATGTTGTGTAAAGGTCACTGCTTGCTACATGCTACATTGTGGGGCACTCAGCTGGAAGATTACAATGAAGACCAATAATGTTGCATTCACAAAAATTTCACATGATTTTTTTGGGTAAATTTATGTTTACTGTAATTATGACATTTTTGTTTAAAATTTAGCTTTTAATCACTGTGTGGTTGCCGTTGGGTTATTCCTTGTAATATATCATAGGACAACCACTTCAGATTTTGGCATAATTGATAAATGAAATGAGAACAAAGTTTGATTCCTCGTATGCCTTTAAACGTGGTCGCATCTGGTGACCATTAAGCTGTGTATCGCACACGTGATTGTCAGGATTATCTCACCAATAAGGGGATGCAGCCACGCGCTTACCATAACCTGCCCACCTGCCTTTAAAACTGGACAAATTTTGTTCCAATTAAGCAGTGTATCCATGTCGTTCGCTCACAAGATCGTCAGGATTATCTCATTATTAGGGGGACACACCATCTGCTTCATTAATGCACAATATATTTTAGTTGTCATAATCCCAATAAAACAACACCATACTGCTGTAAAAGTACTGCATGGAAAAATGTGAATGTGGAGCGATGAATAACACCAGGCCTGCTTAGTGTATTGTCCGTAAAAATCACCCTGGTATGGGCCGTATGGCGAACAGTGACTGCATGCATCGTTATGTAACCACAGTATGCGCTGTGTTGAAGTGTAACCTTATACTGGTGTTGGAAGTTAGAGCGGTTCGTTGACACCACATTAGAGGTCATCAATTGCTTTAAAGTATAGCTGTATGTAATTTGTCTGTATGTCCATCTATCTATCCATCCGATCTGGTCATTTTTGTTTTCTCCGATGATGACTTGAGATATTCTGAACTGAATGGACTGAAATTTGGTATGTGGGTTTACTAGCATAAAATACAGTTCAAGTCCGAATTTGGGTTCCGCTTACCAGTTTTCACCAGAGTTAGAACCATTGTATCTTTGGTCTGATCTTTATGAAATTTGTCACGAATGTTGACATTGACATGTAGATGGGAACGAGTCAATTTGGGGTCAATCGACCAAAAAACATGGCCGCTGGTGGCCATCTTGGATTTTACTCTTTGCATCACTAAATCCTTTGACACATCCTACAGACCACATCTCTGATCCGATCATCACCAAACTTCATATGGATCATCGGGGCGACCTCTGGATGGGAACGAGTCATCACCAAACTTCATATTCACCATTGGGGTGGCCCGTAGTTGGGCACGAATCATTTTGTGGTAATTCGGCCAAAAAACATGGCCACTGGTGGCCATCTTGGATTTCAAAATTGAATCCATTGGCGCGGGCTACAGGCCGTACTGTTTGGAACGAGTCATTTTGGGGTCATTCGGCAAAAAAACATGGCCACCGGTGGCCATTTTAGAATTTACTCTTTGCATCACTAAATCCTTTGGCACACCCTACAGGTCATATCCCTGATCCGATCCGATGTCATGAATGTTGATATTGACGTGTAGATGGGAACGACTCATTTTGGGGGTTATTCAGCCAAAAACAATAAACATGGCCACTGGCAGCCATCTTGGATTTCAAAATTGAATCCGTTGACACAGGCTTCAGGCCGTACTGTTTATCTGATCTTCATAAACATTATCATTGATGTTGACATTGCTAAAACACATGGCCGCCAGAGGCCATCTTGCATTTTACTCTTAGGATCACTAAATCCTTTGACACACCCTACAAACCATATCCCTGATCTGATCATCACCAAACTTCATATTGACTATTGGGGTGACCTAAATGGGAACGCGTCATTTTGGGGTCATTCGGCAAAAAAATATGACCGCCAATGGCCAGTTTGATTTTTAGTCGAGTTTTTGAAATTTCAAAAACTCAACTTATGGTTTGACGAGGGACGGTTGGCGGGCGGGCGGGCTGGCGGCAGGCGGATGGGCGGCGGGCGGACCTAAAGAATGCCTTATAATTTTGACATTTGTGAACGGATTCAAATTTTTGGTATGGCAGTTGCTCCCAATGACTATTTACTGCCTGTAGAAAATGGGTCACGTCCGAACTTTTTTACAAGAGTTATCCATCTTAGATGGTTTTTAGTTAAGTTTTTCACCGTTAGCGCGATAACTCACGCAAATATTAACCAATTTCAACAATATTTGGTATATGAGACTCTTGCAACAATATCTCGGACGAGTTTGAAAACCAGGTTTGTCCGAATTATTTTTCCGGAGTTATGGGTCTTAGTTTGTCTATTTTTAGCAATTTTATCACCGTTAGAGCGATAACTTGATGAAATATTAACCGATTTCATCAATATTTGGTATATGAGTCTCCTGCAACAATATCTCGGACGAGTTCGAAAACCAGGTTTGTCTGAATTTTTTTCCCGGAGTTATGGCTCTCAGTTTGTCTATTTTTAGCAATTTTATCAGCGTTAGCGCGATAACTCGATGAGATATTAACCGATTTCAACAATATTTGGTATATGAGTCTCCTGCAACAATATCCCGGAAGAGTTCGAAAACCAGGTTTGTCCGAATTTTTTTTCGCAGAGTTATGCGTCTTAGTTTGTCTATTTTTAGCAATGTTATCACCGTTAGCGCGATAACTCAATGAAATATTAACCGATTTAAACAATATTTGGTATATGAGTCTATTGCAACAATATCTTGGACGAGTTCGAAAACTTGGTTTTTCCGAAAAAATTTCCGGAGTTATGGGTCTTAATTTGTCTATTTTAATCACAATTTTATCACCGTTAGTGCGATAACTCAATGAAATATTAACGGATTCAATTGATATTTGGTATATAGGTCTATTGCAATAATATACCACCTGGGGGTTGTGCACCTTATTGGCAGAAGTTTGGTTCGACTGCCAAAAAACTCGACAAAAGCATCTTATATGCGTACCCCTTGTTACTCTTTGTTGACTAAATATTTCTACAAAATCCATTAGCATGGGTGGCAGGCTCATCTGTTTGGTTGATCTTCATGAAATTTGTCATGGATGTTGACATTGACATGTACATGTAGATGGGAATAAGTCATTTTGAGGTAATTCAGACCACATCTCTGATCCGATCATCACCAAACTTCATATGGATCATCGGGGCGACCTCTGGATGGGAACGAGTCATCACCAAACTTCATATTCACCATTGGGGTGGCCCGTAGTTGGGCACGAATCATTTTGTGGTAATTCGGCCAAAAAACATGGCCACTGGTGGCCATCTTGGATTTCAAAATTGAATCCATTGGCGCGGGCTACAGGCCGTACTGTTTGGAACGAGTCATTTTGGGGTCATTCGGCAAAAAAACATGGCCACCGGTGGCCATTTTAGAATTTACTCTTTGCATCACTAAATTCTTTGCCACATCCTACTGACCACATCCTTGATCCGATCATCACCAAACTTTATATGGATCATCAGGGTCACATCTCTATGAGAACGAGTCATTTTGGGGTAATTCGGCAAAAAAACATGGCTGCTGGCAGCCATATTGAATTTCAAAATTGAATCTATTAGCACGGGCTACAGCCATTTCTACTTCCACCAATATTTATTTTTTGGTGTCTCTTCACATTTACATCTTGTCTTACTTAGACATGTCAATTAGCACCTTTCCTAATTCCTCCATTTACTGTCAACCATTAAATTATTCCCCTAACTAAGTTGAGCTACAGTGTCATTGACACTTTCATTTTGAATTTACACTCAATTTTTGTTGCCAGGTGATAACTTTAGTAGTGTTGGAATTACCTTTTGGTATATATTGTGATGCTCTTGTTCATTCTAGAGTTATTCTTCTTTGTTCATCTGGAAATTTATTTTTTTCCTCTGTCCACGATCATGTGTGATCCATAGTATATCTGATCGATGACATTTGGTAAATATGTTGGCCATTTTAGATTTTATATCATTTAGATTATAAAGGTATTATATAACATGTTTGAGCTGAAAAGTGCAATTATTTGGGAGTTTTATGCCAAGTTATTATATACAGTAATGCCCTAAGTAACATAAAAATTCTTGAATACTGAATACCTTTATGTTGATGTGCTGCTTGTTTGTTGAAGGTAAAGATTGAATAAGCAAAATATTGCAAGATTAATTCATGGATTAGGTTTGAGACACAGCGAGCATCTGAGATATGTACTATAATTTCAGCTTTCTGATCGTTCAGCCAATGCATGTGAGTTAACTCCACATGAGAAATTTTATGTCCATTTCAGGCTTCGATGGAGACTGTTCAGGTTCCAATACCTGCGATTCACCCTTCGCATGTGATTCAGCAATTAAATGTAAATGTCCTGTTTCAACCACATATTGGGATGGGACTAATTGTGATAGCACAAGTGAGTATATATATTTATTACATTCCTATGTGTGAATTACCTGATTTCTCGAGTGTCTAAGCCCTGCCCTCTGCATATCTATTTACATCTATGTTCATGTCACTTTAACTAACATGTGCAGATGACTGACAGGTCTCAGCCCTGCCCTCTGCATAACTATTTACGTCTATGTTTACATCGCACTCGTGTTTTCAAATATCATCTGCATTTCGTAAAAAAAAAAAAAATGTCTTGACAACGATGATTTAGCAAGATATCTGATCTTATCGGAGTTTGACGACCTACCTTCACCGGATTCACCTGTCATGCAGTTTATCAGCACATCGGGTATCGAAAACATCCAAGCCTTGGTGACTACTTCTACTATGAATACTATTACTAGCCTACCATCAGCACTGACACAAGTTGGAACTTCACGATAGTACAGATAACAATGACCCAATAACTGTGACTGCAGTTAATAGTAGTTTTGGACAGATTTCACAGAATTATGTGGACAAATTTATTAATGATTGCGATGCTCTTGTTCATTCTAGAGTTATTTATTTATTAATGATCAGGAATATGCAAGAAAAAAAATATAGAAAGTGACATGAGATTGTTCCTGATATTCTGCTCAGAACAGGGGGTGACTGATGTCCCTATAAAGGATGAACCAGGCCGGCTGGATCTTCAGTATGGATATTTTTTGGCGGTTGTTAAGAAAGCGAATGGGGATGATTATGAGCGGATACGATTATGGTAAGAAAGCGAATGGGGACGATTATGAGCCGGGTACGATTAGGGTAAGAAAGCTAAAATAGGGATGATTATGAGCCGGGTACGATGTGGGTAAGAATGTGAATGGGGACGATTATGAGCCGGGCATAATTAGGGTAAGAAAGCGAATGGGGACAATTATGAGCCGGGCCTAATTAGGGTAAGAAAGCGAATCGGGACAATTATGAGCTGAGTACGATTAGGCAGGGTTTACGCCAAGGGGAAATTAATGAGTCCGTATTGGGGAAACACATAACGTGACGGGACGACCATGGTTCTTCCTGTCGGGCGAAAATTTTGTTATTTGACACTGAAAAGTAGCCATTTCCTTGCACCTGAGTGTCCCATAAAGCAATCCAAAGCTACGTATATTACGCAAGTCGATCATTTTCCGTGGGTGCATTAATTATGTTGATGGTATCCAAATAATTAATCATGTAATTACGCACGTAAGACTGCCTTCTGATTGAATACTATATCAAGCTACAAGTTACAGTGTTTAAAAATTTATAACTTACAATAAGATTCCGTATAATGAAACTAAACACTAAAAAGCATCTATGCATTGTCCAATACTACCTAGCTGGGAGAATTAAGTATTTCCTAAAATTTCAAGTAGCTTCCGTGAAAATGAAACTGATATATTCCATGTATTCTGTCAATCGTAAAACTATTTGTGCACTGTGACGTCATATATACTGCAGGGTTTGTCTGCAGGAGATATTTATAGCGGCGAAATACGAATGGTAGCCAAATCTTTCAAACTCGGAACGCATAGCTTGTCAATAGTCTGTATTAGTCCAACAACTGACGACCGCTGCTATAGAGTTTTAGCCAACGTGTTATAAAATATAATTGAGTTTTGGCGGGAAATGGGAACATGTGCGCCGTTGTTTGTGTTTGGGGACCCAGGCGGGACAACGAAACTATTATTGACTGTACTTTGACTTGATCTCCATATTGGGGGGGGGGGGCATGGTTTTTGTGTTTATCCTCCATGCATGTAATATGGGTCAAATGAATGATTAGGTCACTATGATTTGGGACAGGTTCCGTATTATAACAGTACGATAGCACGGGATCTCTTGGTAGGAGTACCGGGGCCGCCTGTTGGCGTATGTTGATCCCTACTCTGCCTAACTCAGCAATTCGGCATTCTTTGATCAAATTATGTAATCGTACGATAGCACGGGATCTCCGAGCGTGAGTAGTTTCAACCACAGAAATCCCGTGCAAAATAATATCCGTACTCAGCAGTCCGACATTCTTTGATGTTACCGCGACATTTATTACGCTGTATATAACGTCGTTATTTCAATGCACACCAAACATTACGTTGTAGTTTTGGCGCTTTGATTTCAATTGACCCGCTTTTTCACCAGTATTCTGTTTAACCCCCCCAACTCCCGTTGCAGCTGGATTTTTGATGACATATTGCTACTGACTTTTGGTACATGTATGAATCAAACAGATCATCTGCGAGGGGAATGGGTCCGTGGGACGGACCCGCTGGCGGAAACCCTGGATTAGGGTACGAAATCTAAAATAGGGATGATTATGAGCCGGGTACGATGAGGGTAAGAATGCGAATGGGGATGATTATGAGCCGGGCATAATTAGGGTATGAAAGCGAATGGGGACAATTATGAGCCGGGCATAATTAGGGTAAGAAAGCGAATCAGGACGATTATGAGCCGGGCATAATTAGGGGACTATCTCAAGCCTTGAAAGATATTTGAGATTCAAAGGATACAAAGACGGTGTGAACCGAATTCCTCTCTTTTGTCATTCAAATAAAGTTGATGCAGTAAAAATGAAGTAACTAATACATGGTAACAAGCTGCAGGAAAGTGACGAGTTAACGGACAATGATATTCAGGCAACTATTTGATTGTGGTCTACATGGCACCAGGAATGGTTCCAAAATTTTGGACGGTTTATTCTGATCGCAAACAGTTTCTATTCCAGAATTAACATGAACTGAATTTACTGTTCAGAATTTCTAATTATTTTTAATCGATTCATTAAATACATGAAAAAGAAAAATGTTATCAACCATATAACAGTATACCGATTATAATCTGTAAGATTTTCAATACTGTTACTGTTAACGTCATTTTTTTCTATAATCGGTAAACCTTGAAGACGGCATTATCGTGGTTACAGGTCATATTGGCCTGTTCACACATTGTGGTTTACTTTTATTGGAATAAAAAGAAACTCTTTGGTTTCTTTACACCACAGTTATCTTTCAGTTTCAAGAAACTGCTCATTCTTCACTTACTGGTATGTCACTTCTTTCCTGATGTCATTTGCCAAAAATTTCATTAAATCGCTACCTGGGACAAAATACAGCCCAAAATTATATTGCAAGTTATAATTGCATCATTCTGTGCTATTTTTAAACCACTGAATGCGTGGGACAGCTCATTATTTCCCGGGGTGTTATCGAGTGGGAATGATTGATCACATTCCTAAAGGTTGATTCAAATGTACATGATTTATAATAATTCTTCCAGGAAGTGAATAATATTTTTATAAGTTAAATACTTTGAAAGCAATACACCTTATTTCCTGGCATATAATAAAAGCATTATGCATCACACCTGGCAGAACATTCCAACTTAACAACACATGATCTGCGCGAGTCAGTAGGGGTTGTTTCAAGCTCATGGATGTATCCACTAAATGATGCTTCCATAACTATCACAATTATTACCTGCATTTGAGATCATCATACCTTGTTACGAATCCATGCATGATGCATGCAAACAAATGATTCATTGCCACTGTTTGTTAATATATAATTGTATAAAATGGAGCATTGGGTGTGTTTCCTTATTTATTATACCCCCTTTAAAAAAAAAAGGGTGGTATACTGTTTTGCACCCGTCCGTCCGTCCGTGCGTCCGCCTGATGTCTGTTCATGTCATAACTTGAACAGTAGTGCTCGGATCTCAATGAAATTAGGTATGGATGTTCACTACCATGAGGACATTAAATAGAGGTTTCCATCGTTTTGTTCGGATTTTCCATTCTAGAGTTATTCATCTTTGTTTATCTGGAAATAGTGGCTTTTTGGTCTGTCTGGTGTCTGTTCATGTCGTAACTTCAACAGTTGGGCTGGGATCTCAACCAAATTTGGTGTGGATGTTCACAACTATAAGGACATTAAATAGAGGG
This sequence comes from Siphonodentalium dalli, assembly GCA_032622095.1. Lineage (NCBI taxonomy): Eukaryota > Metazoa > Mollusca > Scaphopoda > Gadilida > Siphonodentaliidae > Siphonodentalium > Siphonodentalium dalli. The sequence continues at coordinate 561,678 of CP136061.1, forward strand.
TTACATCGTTTTGTTCGGATTTTCCATTCTAGAGTTATTTATCTTTGTTTATCTTGAAATGTTGGTTTTTCGGTCCGTCCGATGTCTGTTCATGTCATAACTTGAACAGTAGTGCTCGTATCGCAATGAAATTTGGTACGGATGTTGACTACTATGAGAGTATTCAATAGTGGGTTCCATCGTTTTGTTTTGATTTTCCATTCTAGAGTTATTGATCTTTGTTTATCTGGAAATGTTGGCTTTTTGGTCTGTCTGGTGTCTGTTCATGTTGTAACTTCAACAATTGTGCTGGGATCTCAATGGAATTTGGTATGGATGTTCACTGCTATGAGGACATTCAATAGGGGGTTCTATTGTTTTGCACCGCTCTTTCTTTCTAGAGTTATTCATCTTTGTTTATCTGGAAATGTTGGCTTTTTAGTCCGTCTGGTGTCTGTTCATGTTGTAACTTCAACAATTGTGCTGGGATCTCAATGGAATTTGTTATGGATATTCACTGCTATGAGAACATTCAATAGGGGGTTCCATTGTTCTGTTCCGCTTTTCCATTCTAGAGTTATTCATCTTTATTTATCTGGAAATGTTGGTTGTTTGGTCCATCCGATGTCTGTTCAGCTCATAACTTGAAAAGTAATGCTCGGAACTCAATTAAATTTTGTATGGATGTTCACCACTATGAGGACATTTAATGGCACACTTAAAAGTTTGTTTTGGTTTTTTTTTCTATAGTTATCTTTGTTTATATGAAAATGCTGATTTCTGGGGCCATATGTCTGAGTATAGCCGTCATAAGTTATAGATGTGCCCACACTAGGCGGTATGGCACGAGGGGGTATGCGCCGGACGACAGTTCATCTCTTGTTGTAAGCTGTGTAGCTATTTGATTTCCTAAAAAAACAGTCGACTTGTGTACCAAACGATCACTACTCAGCGCGGCTTTTAAGAGATTAGATGAAATAATCGGTGTTACGGTATACCATATTTTGGTATGGTTTTAGGATTACCACTGTATTTTTATGCTTGAATTCCACCCAGAACTATATCTTTGTATTTCTAATTTCTGTACCCCCCCCCCCCCCCACCACCAAATGGCCCAGCAGAAACTCTGCATAATGACCAACATCATTTAATTATCTTTATAAAACTCAAAACTAAATAAACTCCTCAAAAGACATTGTATTAAATAGACTTTAAATAAACTTTAAAAAAACATTTTTAGTTCCAAATTCACAATAAAGTGTTTAGGGTCAGCAGTTCAAAATAGGGTTGGTCGGGTTATCCGAACAAAGATCTCATTTTTTAGGCTTCAACAACTCAGTATCGATAAATATAATGATAGATATGGATGTTCTCATAAATTTTCAGTTGTAAACCCCTGTGAAAAATTGCTTTCAAAACACTTTGAAATCAGATCCTTGATATGGTTGACTAGTCGACCATTAGTCAACTAGGGGCTGTTGACTTGTATGATCTGTTTAATATTAGCGATGGGATGAATGGATACATGCTACATGTTTTGTTCAGTCATCACAGGAGATTAAGACATCTTTCAAATTAAATCAGAAAATTCAGAAATCTCAGTGTTAAGCGACCCTTGCTGGGTATACTGGGTGCGGTGCACTTGTTATGAATGTTTTATACCGTAACTCTGGGTATGACAAGGGTATTAGGGATTAACTCTTTCAGTGCCAGGGGCCGATCTCATCGGACCTAATTTACGGTCTGTAAAATCGACCCTAAAAAAATAAAAAATGAGTTTGTTTTTTTTAGATTTTTTTTTTTTGGGGTTGAATTTTTTTGGGGTATGCTTAGCATGCTATAGCGAATTTAACTGGATAAAACCTTAGGGGCATGTTATAACTCAAAACTATCACCCAGTATTCATAGTATTAATTTTGATGTCCATGAAAAACGTAAGATTCCATGGCACTAAACCTACAAAATAAGTCTGGCACTGAAAGAGTTAATAAACCATTTAATATTTGAACAGAATAAGCTAACTGGTATTGGTCAATGAGTATAGCAGAATATGAACTCTATGACTTTAACCCTCTCAGTGCCAGGGGCCGATCTCATCGGCCCTAATTTACGGTCTGTAAAATCAGCCCTAAATTTTTATTATTTTTTTTAGATTTTAAAAAAATTATTAAAATTGTAAAAAATTGTCAAAAATAATAACAAATGATGAAAAATTGTTAGGACAATGCATTCTCTTATATATGCGAGGCGACCTACGGTCGACTCGAATATATAAGAGAATGCATTGGCACATGGTATCTGGGTTGATACAAAAATCGGACCTGGCACTCAAAGGGTTAAATCGTCATTTACATCATTTCGATGGCTTGGTTGTTAGTATATCAGACTAGCAGCAAGTGGCTTTTTTCTTTTGATTTTAACCGATCTACCTTGATAATCAACATTCAAAAAGTCTAATAAAGTACTGTGTATGCCACTCTGAGGCCTCAAAAGCAGTCATCATCTCCTGGTCTGTGATCATCTCATGTTCAGTGATTATATTGAAGTATGTATTGATTGAAAGCATAATTTACTGTAGAACACACACTTAAGCTTGTAGTACATGTATGTACATGTATATAGTGTACCGGTATATAAATGTAATATATGTTGTGGTGGTGTTATTCAAAATTATTTCAAATCTGTGCTTTTATGTAAATATACCTGTAGTTTATTTGTGCATAAAGTGTTAAAATAACAGCATGAGAGGAAAACCTCTATGCACTTAAACATTTAGTATAAATACACAGTTTACCATTGTGATCAAGATAAACAAGTAACAAGTAACACGTCTGAGTTTGTTCGATATCAACCATTACTAGCACATTTATTTTGTATTAGGTATATAATTTTGTCAACTAACATGTCGCAGTTTCATTGCATCACAACTATGTTTTGCATCCGAAATTTCTATTGAAATTCCCAAACTTTATTCACAATGGTACTATATATAAAACCTGAAATTCCCAAACAACCAAGTTCCCTTTTTGGGAGCCACATGATATATGTTAACTTTAATCACATATTTAGCATCATTTGATTGCGGTTTTGTTGCATGTTTTTGGTAAATTGAAGCCCCATGATGATCAGTTTATGATTCACCCACTGACAGAAGGTCACAAAAGTTTCTACAAAAAATTATTGAGGTCACAGTTTCAAAGGTTTTGGAAAGTAAATTTTTGGAAAGTGAAAGTGACTTGCTTGCACATGTACATTTTTCAGGACAAACTTTTGATGCTGTTTGTTACAAAATCCCAGAGAACTCGTGTGGCATTGACTTGACCTGTACAACTCTCTCTGGAGGTGGAGGAGATAAATGTAGATGCACAGAGAGCACTAAATACTGGAATTCAGTCAGCGGTTCCTGTGTTAATCGTAAGTAAACCGTACAAATGATTTAAACTAGTCATTCAAATCTCCATTCTAATTGATTCCATTAACTAATAGCAGATAGATGTGTCAGTAGATATCCAAATATTTATGCCATTAATTGACTACTATTGTAACTAGAGATTTAACTTTCCACGTGTGGAACTCAGATACATTCATGGGACTCAAGTAATAATCATTGTTTTATAGGTAACCAATAAGTGGTAAGACAGTAAAAAGTCATAATAAATAATCTATCATGTATTGTTCAAATCTTTCAACAGGGCATTTAACACTCGAACATCCACCACTTCACTAGAACATATTTGGCAAACTTGAAAAGTGTTTTTTGAAAGAACCACCAGGTCTATTTAGCTCATATTTAATATTGAGGCTCCTTTGATGATGTGTGATTCAGATTTGTTCAATCAGGGTCACCAGGTCAAGTAGGTGCAAGGCCAGCTACATTACTCTTTCTCTCTATAGTAGTTCATAATATGTCTTCTATGCAAGAATCAAATGGCCTATTTGGTTATATTTGGTATGAAACTACCTTGGGTTACAGATTTGTGAAAATGGGATCACAAAGTCAAATAAGGGCAGAGCATAACTATTTCACCACATAGTAATTCTTAAAATATGTTTGAAAGAACTAGTTGGCTTACTTAGCATGGAATTTTCTTGTTTGACTGCAATTCAGATTTTTAAAAATGGGGTCACCTGGTCAAATAGGAGCCAAACGAAGGACAGTTGTGATCCTTCGCAAGGACCATCAGGTCTGTTTTACGGATATTTAGTATTATTATGAAGTGTTTATTGGGATGATTATGAGCCGGGTACGATGTGGGTAAGAATGTGAATGGGGACGATTATGAGCCGGGCATAATTAGGGTAAGAAAGCGAATGGGGACAATTATGAGCCGGGCCTAATTAGGGTAAGAAAGCGAATCGGGACAATTATGAGCTGAGTACGATTAGGCAGGGTTTACGCCAAGGGGAAATTAATGAGTCCGTATTGGGGAAACACATAACGTGACGGGACGACCATGGTTCTTCCTGTCGGGCGAAAATTTTGTTATTTGACACTGAAAAGTAGCCATTTCCTTGCACCTGAGTGTCCCATAAAGCAATCCAAAGCTACGTATATTACGCAAGTCGATCATTTTCCGTGGGTGCATTAATTATGTTGATGGTATCCAAATAATTAATCATGTAATTACGCACGTAAGACTGCCTTCTGATTGAATACTATATCAAGCTACAAGTTACAGTGTTTAAAAATTTATAACTTACAATAAGATTCCGTATAATGAAACTAAACACTAAAAAGCATCTATGCATTGTCCAATACTACCTAGCTGGGAGAATTAAGTATTTCCTAAAATTTCAAGTAGCTTCCGTGAAAATGAAACTGATATATTCCATGTATTCTGTCAATCGTAAAACTATTTGTGCACTGTGACATCATATATACTGCAGGGTTTGTCTGCAGGAGATATTTATAGCGGCGAAATACGAATGGTAGCCAAATCTTTCAAACTCGGAACGCATAGCTTGTCAATAGTCTGTATTAGTCCAACAACTGACGACCGCTGCTATAGAGTTTTAGCCAACGTGTTATAAAATATAATTGAGTTTTGGCGGGAAATGGGAACATGTGCGCCGTTGTTTGTGTTTGGGGACCCAGGCGGGACAACGAAACTATTATTGACTGTACTTTGACTTGATCTCCATATTGGGGGGGGGGGGGGGGGCATGGTTTTTGTGTTTATCCTCCATGCATGTAATATGGGTCAAATGAATGATTAGGTCACTATGATTTGGGACAGGTTCCGTATTATAACAGTACGATAGCACGGGATCTCTTGGTAGGAGTACCGGGGCCGCCTGTTGGCGTATGTTGATCCCTACTCTGCCTAACTCAGCAATTCGGCATTCTTTGATCAAATTATGTAATCGTACGATAGCACGGGATCTCCGAGCGTGAGTAGTTTCAACCACAGAAATCCCGTGCAAAATAATATCCGTACTCAGCAGTCCGACATTCTTTGATGTTACCGCGACATTTATTACGCTGTATATAACGTCGTTATTTCAATGCACACCAAACATTACGTTGTAGTTTTGGCGCTTTGATTTCAATTGACCCGCTTTTTCACCAGTATTCTGTTTAACCCCCCCAACTCCCGTTGCAGCTGGATTTTTGATGACATATTGCTACTGACTATTGGTACATGTATGAATCAAACAGATCATCTGCGAGGGGAATGGGTCCGTGGGACGGACCCGCTGGCGGAAACCCTGGATTAGGGTACGAAATCTAAAATAGGGATGATTATGAGCCGGGTACGATGAGGGTAAGAATGCGAATGGGGATGATTATGAGCCGGGCATAATTAGGGTATGAAAGCGAATGGGGACAATTATGAGCCGGGCATAATTAGGGTAAGAAAGCGAATCAGGACGATTATGAGCCGGGCATAATTAGGGGACTATCTCAAGCCTTGAAAGATATTTGAGATTCAAAGGATACAAAGACGGTGTGAACCGAATTCCTCTCTTTTGTCATTCAAATAAAGTTGATGCAGTAAAAATGAAGTAACTAATACATGGTAACAAGCTGCAGGAAAGTGACGAGTTAACGGACAATGATATTCAGGCAACTATTTGATTGTGGTCTACATGGCACCAGGAATGGTTCCAAAATTTTGGACGGTTTATTCTGATCGCAAACAGTTTCTATTCCAGAATTAACATGAACTGAATTTACTGTTCAGAATTTCTAATTATTTTTAATCGATTCATTAAATACATGAAAAAGAAAAATGTTATCAACCATATAACAGTATACCGATTATAATCTGTAAGATTTTCAATACTGTTACTGTTAACGTCATTTTTTTCTATAATCGGTAAACCTTGAAGACGGCATTATCGTGGTTACAGGTCATATTGGCCTGTTCACACATTGTGGTTTACTTTTATTGGAATAAAAAGAAACTCTTTGGTTTCTTTACACCACAGTTATCTTTCAGTTTCAAGAAACTGCTCATTCTTCACTTACTGGTATGTCACTTCTTTCCTGATGTCATTTGCCAAAAATTTCATTAAATCGCTACCTGGGACAAAATACAGCCCAAAATTATATTGCAAGTTATAATTGCATCATTCTGTGCTATTTTTAAACCACTGAATGCGTGGGACAGCTCATTATTTCCCGGGGTGTTATCGAGTGGGAATGATTGATCACATTCCTAAAGGTTGATTCAAATGTACATGATTTATAATAATTCTTCCAGGAAGTGAATAATATTTTTATAAGTTAAATACTTTGAAAGCAATACACCTTATTTCCTGGCATATAATAAAAGCATTATGCATCACACCTGGCAGAACATTCCAACTTAACAACACATGATCTGCGCGAGTCAGTAGGGGTTGTTTCAAGCTCTTGGATGTATCCACTAAATGATGCTTCCATAACTATCACAATTATTACCTGCATTTGAGATCATCATACCTTGTTACGAATCCATGCATGATGCATGCAAACAAATGATTCATTGCCACTGTTTGTTAATATATAATTGTATAAAATGGAGCATTGGGTGTGTTTCCTTATTTATTATACCCCCTTTAAAAAAAAAAGGGTGGTATACTGTTTTGCACCCGTCCGTCCGTGCGTCCGCCTGATGTCTGTTCATGTCATAACTTGAACAGTAGTGCTCGGATCTCAATGAAATTAGGTATGGATGTTCACTACCATGAGGACATTAAATAGAGGTTTCCATCGTTTTGTTCGGATTTTCCATTCTAGAGTTATTCATCTTTGTTTATCTGGAAATAGTGGCTTTTTGGTCTGTCTGGTGTCTGTTCATGTCGTAACTTCAACAGTTGGGCTGGGATCTCAACCAAATTTGGTGTGGATGTTCACAACTATAAGGACATTAAATAGAGGGTTACATCGTTTTGTTCGGATTTTCCATTCTAGAGTTATTTATCTTTGTTTATCTTGAAATGTTGGTTTTTCGGTCCGTCCGATGTCTGTTCATGTCATAACTTGAACAGTAGTGCTCGTATCGCAATGAAATTTGGTACGGATGTTGACTACTATGAGAGTATTCAATAGTGGGTTCCATCGTTTTGTTTTGATTTTCCATTCTAGAGTTATTGATCTTTGTTTATCTGGAAATGTTGGCTTTTTGGTCTGTCTGGTGTCTGTTCATGTTGTAACTTCAACAATTGTGCTGGGATCTCAATGGAATTTGGTATGGATGTTCACTGCTATGAGGACATTCAATAGGGGGTTCTATTGTTTTGCACCGCTCTTTCTTTCTAGAGTTATTCATCTTTGTTTATCTGGAAATGTTGGCTTTTTAGTCCGTCTGGTGTCTGTTCATGTTGTAACTTCAACAATTGTGCTGGGATCTCAATGGAATTTGTTATGGATATTCACTGCTATGAGAACATTCAATAGGGGGTTCCATTGTTCTGTTCCGCTTTTCCATTCTAGAGTTATTCATCTTTATTTATCTGGAAATGTTGGTTGTTTGGTCCATCCGATGTCTGTTCAGCTCATAACTTGAAAAGTAATGCTCGGAACTCAATTAAATTTTGTATGGATGTTCACCACTATGAGGACATTTAATGGCACACTTAAAAGTTTGTTTTGGTTTTTTTTTCTATAGTTATCTTTGTTTATATGAAAATGCTGATTTCTGGGGCCATATGTCTGAGTATAGCCGTCATAAGTTATAGATGTGCCCACACTAGGCGGTATGGCACGAGGGGGTATGCGCCGGACGACAGTTCATCTCTTGTTGTAAGCTGTGTAGCTATTTGATTTCCTAAAAAAACAGTCGACTTGTGTACCAAACGATCACTACTCAGCGCGGCTTTTAAGAGATTAGATGAAATAATCGGTGTTACGGTATACCATATTTTGGTATGGTTTTAGGATTACCACTGTATTTTTATGCTTGAATTCCACCCAGAACTATATCTTTGTATTTCTAATTTCTGTACCCCCCCCCCCCCCCCACCACCAAATGGCCCAGCAGAAACTCTGCATAATGACCAACATCATTTAATTATCTTTATAAAACTCAAAACTAAATAAACTCCTCAAAAGACATTGTATTAAATAGACTTTAAATAAACTTTAAAAAAACATTTTTAGTTCCAAATTCACAATAAAGTGTTTAGGGTCAGCAGTTCAAAATAGGGTTGGTCGGGTTATCCGAACAAAGATCTCATTTTTTAGGCTTCAACAACTCAGTATCGATAAATATAATGATAGATATGGATGTTCTCATAAATTTTCAGTTGTAAACCCCTGTGAAAAATTGCTTTCAAAACACTTTGAAATCAGATCCTTGATATGGTTGACTAGTCGACCATTAGTCAACTAGGGGCTGTTGACTTGTATGATCTGTTTAATATTAGCGATGGGATGAATGGATACATGCTACATGTTTTGTTCAGTCATCACAGGAGATTAAGACATCTTTCAAATTAAATCAGAAAATTCAGAAATCTCAGTGTTAAGCGACCCTTGCTGGGTATACTGGGTGCGGTGCACTTGTTATGAATGTTTTATACCGTAACTCTGGGTATGACAAGGGTATTAGGGATTAACTCTTTCAGTGCCAGGGGCCGATCTCATCGGACCTAATTTACGGTCTGTAAAATCGACCCTAAAAAAATAAAAAATGAGTTTGTTTTTTTTAGATTTTTTTTTTTTGGGGTTGAATTTTTTTGGGGTATGCTTAGCATGCTATAGCGAATTTAACTGGATAAAACCTTAGGGGCATGTTATAACTCAAAACTATCACCCAGTATTCATAGTATTAATTTTGATGTCCATGAAAAACGTAAGATTCCATGGCACTAAACCTACAAAATAAGTCTGGCACTGAAAGAGTTAATAAACCATTTAATATTTGAACAGAATAAGCTAACTGGTATTGGTCAATGAGTATAGCAGAATATGAACTCTATGACTTTAACCCTCTCAGTGCCAGGGGCCGATCTCATCGGCCCTAATTTACGGTCTGTAAAATCAGCCCTAAATTTTTATTATTTTTTTTAGATTTTAAAAAAATTATTAAAATTGTAAAAAATTGTCAAAAATAATAACAAATGATGAAAAATTGTTAGGACAATGCATTCTCTTATATATGCGAGGCGACCTACGGTCGACTCGAATATATAAGAGAATGCATTGGCACATGGTATCTGGGTTGATACAAAAATCGGACCTGGCACTCAAAGGGTTAAATCGTCATTTACATCATTTCGATGGCTTGGTTGTTAGTATATCAGACTAGCAGCAAGTGGCTTTTTTTCTTTTGATTTTAACCGATCTACCTTGATAATCAACATTCAAAAAGTCTAATAAAGTACTGTGTATGCCACTCTGAGGCCTCAAAAGCAGTCATCATCTCCTGGTCTGTGATCATCTCATGTTCAGTGATTATATTGAAGTATGTATTGATTGAAAGCATAATTTACTGTAGAACACACACTTAAGCTTGTAGTACATGTATGTACATGTATATAGTGTACCGGTATATAAATGTAATATATGTTGTGGTGGTGTTATTCAAAATTATTTCAAATCTGTGCTTTTATGTAAATATACCTGTAGTTTATTTGTGCATAAAGTGTTAAAATAACAGCATGAGAGGAAAACCTCTATGCACTTAAACATTTAGTATAAATACACAGTTTACCATTGTGATCAAGATAAACAAGTAACAAGTAACACGTCTGAGTTTGTTCGATATCAACCATTACTAGCACATTTATTTTGTATTAGGTATATAATTTTGTCAACTAACATGTCGCAGTTTCATTGCATCACAACTATGTTTTGCATCCGAAATTTCTATTGAAATTCCCAAACTTTATTCACAATGGTACTATATATAAAACCTGAAATTCCCAAACAACCAAGTTCCCTTTTTGGGAGCCACATGATATATGTTAACTTTAATCACATATTTAGCATCATTTGATTGCGGTTTTGTTGCATGTTTTTGGTAAATTGAAGCCCCATGATGATCAGTTTATGATTCACCCACTGACAGAAGGTCACAAAAGTTTCTACAAAAAATTATTGAGGTCACAGTTTCAAAGGTTTTGGAAAGTAAATTTTTGGAAAGTGAAAGTGACTTGCTTGCACATGTACATTTTTCAGGACAAACTTTTGATGCTGTTTGTTACAAAATCCCAGAGAACTCGTGTGGCATTGACTTGACCTGTACAACTCTCTCTGGAGGTGGAGGAGATAAATGTAGATGCACAGAGAGCACTAAATACTGGAATTCAGTCAGCGGTTCCTGTGTTAATCGTAAGTAAACCGTACAAATGATTTAAACTAGTCATTCAAATCTCCATTCTAATTGATTCCATTAACTAATAGCAGATAGATGTGTCAGTAGATATCCAAATATTTATGCCATTAATTGACTACTATTGTAACTAGAGATTTAACTTTCCACGTGTGGAACTCAGATACATTCATGGGACTCAAGTAATAATCATTGTTTTATAGGTAACCAATAAGTGGTAAGACAGTAAAAAGTCATAATAAATAATCTATCATGTATTGTTCAAATCTTTCAACAGGGCATTTAACACTCGAACATCCACCACTTCACTAGAACATATTTGGCAAACTTGAAAAGTGTTTTTTGAAAGAACCACCAGGTCTATTTAGCTCATATTTAATATTGAGGCTCCTTTGATGATGTGTGATTCAGATTTGTTCAATCAGGGTCACCAGGTCAAGTAGGTGCAAGGCCAGCTACATTACTCTTTCTCTCTATAGTAGTTCATAATATGTCTTCTATGCAAGAATCAAATGGCCTATTTGGTTATATTTGGTATGAAACTACCTTGGGTTACAGATTTGTGAAAATGGGATCACAAAGTCAAATAAGGGCAGAGCATAACTATTTCACCACATAGTAATTCTTAAAATATGTTTGAAAGAACTAGTTGGCTTACTTAGCATGGAATTTTCTTGTTTGACTGCAATTCAGATTTTTAAAAATGGGGTCACCTGGTCAAATAGGAGCCAAACGAAGGACAGTTGTGATCCTTCGCAAGGACCATCAGGTCTGTTTTACGGATATTTAGTATTATTATGAAGTGTTTATTGGTGTCTGGGATTCAAATTTATTCAGGTGGGGTCACCAGGTTAAATAGGGTGGGACCAGGGACTTAACTATATGTCTCTATAGTAATTCTTAAAATGTCTTCTCAAGAGAGGTTGGACTATTTAGCTTACATATAGTATGGAGGATCCTTTAGTGACTGAGATTCAGATGGGTACCAGAATCAGTGAGCCTCATATATCCCAGAAACAAATTCAGCATGTGTATGCATCAATTCCTAATCATCCATTCTGATGAAATTTAGGTAATCGTGCATACTCATTTAAATCAGGTACATCCACATGTATCACATATGAATATAAATAATCATTCATTCTGATTAAAATAGATCACAAAGATTCTATTAATTTGTTAGCCAAGATATACCAAAATTATGCCAATAGTGAACAATGGGGTTCTTGATTTTCTTATTTAAAGTGATCCAACCATTTTATTTATTCAAATCCTTCAATTTGGGAGAATAAACTTTGGGAGTTGCATTTCCTATATACAACTGGAATTAATAACAACCATCTCTTAAAGCAGATAGTTTGTATTCTTGTTGTCTAGTCACATTTTTCAAATTCCATCTAGACCCTTTTTAGTAAAGATTTACTCCTCCGATTTAGTATATAAAACGGTTTGAGGATCACTGACACAGTCTCTTATATATGGCCAATTTTCAGAAGCCTTTGGCCAAATTGGAAAACAAAATATTGGATCATCGTGAAAATCAAAACTAAAACAAAAATATAAAGAGACCCGCATAACCGATAATTTTATAAAAGTTATAATGGATATGTGATAGCCGCAAAAAATGAAATAGGTCAAGCCGGCAACGTATATCTAAATAAACGAGCACTGATATGCCTTGCTGGCAAAGTATATAAACATAAATGAGCACCGATTCGCCTGAAATTGTTTTAATTCCTGACATGCCACCATAATTATTCTATTACACATCCAAGCCTACAGAATGCCCTTAATCAAGTTTAATAGTGAAAATGACTCTTGCTTCCACATTTTACAGTACAAACCTTTGGTGAGACTTGTTACAAAACCCCAGATGAATCGTGTGGCATAGACTTGACCTGTACAACTCTCTCTGGAGGTGGAGGAGATAAATGTAGATGCACAGACAGCAATACATACTGGAATTCAGGCAGCGGTTCCTGTGTTAACCGTAAGTAAACCGTACATACACCAATAAATACTGGAATTCAGGCAGCGGTTCCTGTGTTAACCGTAAGTAAACCGTACATACACCAATAAATACTGGAATTCAGGCAGCGATTCCTGTGTTAATCGTAAGTAAACCGTACATACACCAATAAATACTGGAATTCAGGCAGCGGTTCCTGTGTTAATCGTAAGTTAACCGTACATACACCAATAAATACTGGAATTCAGGCAGCGGTTCCTGTGTTAACCGTAAGTAAACCGTACATACACCAATAAATACTGGAATTCAGGCAGCGGTTCCTGTGTTAATCGTAAGTAAACCGTACATACACCAATAAATACTGGAATTCAGGCAGCGGTTCCTGTGTTAATCGTAAGTAAACCGTACATACACCAATAAATACTGGAATTCAGGCAGCGGTTCCTGTGTTAATCGTAAGTAAACCGTACATACACCAATAAATACTGGAATTCAGGCAGCGGTTCCTGTGTTAATCGTAAGTAAACCGTACATACACCAATAAATACTGGAATTCAGGCAGCGGTTCCTGTGTTAACCGTAAGTAAACCGTACATACACCAATACATACTGGAATTCAGGCAGCGGTTCCTGTGTTAATCGTAAGTAAACCGTACATACACCAATAAATACTGGAATTCAGGCAGCGGTTCCTGTGTTAACCGTAAGTAAACCGTACATACACAAATAAATACTGGAATTCAGGCAGCGGTTCCTGTGTTAATCGTAAGTAAACCGTACAGACACCAATAAATACTGGAATTCAGGCAGCGGTTCCTGTGTTAATCGTAAGTAAACTGTACATACACCAATAAATACTGGAATTCAGGCAGCGGTTCCTGTGTTAATCGTAAGTAAACCGTACATACACCAATAAATACTGGAATTCAGGCAGCGGTTCCTGTGTTAATCGTAAGTAAACCATACATACACCAATACATACTGGAATTCAGGCAGCGGTTCCTGTGTTAATCGTAAGTAAACCGTACAGACACCAATACATACTGGAATTCAGGCAGCGGTTCCTGTGTTAATCGTAAGTAAACCGTACATACACCAATAAATACTGGAATTCAGGCAGCGGTTCCTGTGTTAATCGTAAGTAAACCATACATACACCAATACATACTGGAATTCAGGCAGCGGTTCCTGTGTTAATCGTAAGTAAACCATACATACACCAATAAATACTGGAATTCAGGCAGCGGTTCCTGTGTTAATCGTAAGTAAACCATACAAATGATTTGAACTAGTTATTTAAATCTACATTCTAATTGATTCCATTAACTAATAGCAGATAGATGTGTCGGTAGATATACAAATATTTATGCCATTAATTGACTACTATTGTAACTAGAGATTTAACTTTCCATGTGTGGATGTGGAGCTCAGATACATTCATGGGACTCAAATAAAAATCATTGTTTTATAGGTAACCAATAAGTGGTAAGACAGTAAAAAGTCATCATTATCACAATTAAATGCTGGCTAACGACTCAAAAGCTTTTTGATATATTCTTGAGGAAATTATCATAATTTGATAATGTTATTTATCACATGATTAGCACTATTTTCCTATGTAATATTCGAGCATAATAGACACGTGCAATATCATTGCGTGCAATGACTTCACGCTGCCCTTTGCGCCAAAGTTTGCAGTTCGCTGGCTGCAGTTAATTATTGTACTTTTTGATAAAAATATAGCGATTATATGATCATGTGATAAAAAGTATCTCAAACTCGTTCTATTTTATACGTAATTTATCAAACTTGTCCACTAAATTCTATTTGAGCCTCGTTAAACCTCGGCTCAAATCGAATTTAGTGAACTCGGTTGATAAATGCCGTATAAAATTGTAACTCGTTTGAGATCCTCTATTTATAAATTATAACCTACAATGAAGGTCCGTCCCTTTAAACAATTTCAATAGTGAAAATGACTCTTGCTTCCACATTTTTCAGTACAAACCTTTGGTGAGACTTGTTACAAAACCCCAGATGAATCGTGTGGCATTGACTTGACCTGTACAACTCTCTCTGGAGGTGGAGGAGATAAATGTAGATGCACAGACATCAATACATACTGGAATTCAGGCAGCGGTTCCTGTGTTAACCGTAAGTAAACCGTACAGACAGCAATAAATACTGGAATTCAGGCAGCGGTTCCTGTGTTAATCGTAAGTAAACCGTACATACACCAATACATACTGGAATTCAGGCAGCGGTTCCTGTGTTAACCGTAAGTAAACCGTACATACACCAATAAATACTGGAATTCAGGCAGCGGTTCCTGTGTTAACCGTAAGTAAACCGTACATACACCAATAAATACTGGAATTCAGGCAGCGGTTCCTGTGTTAATCGTAAGTAAACCGTACAGACATCAATAAATACTGGAATTCAGGCAGCGGTTCCTGTGTTAATCGTAAGTAAACCGTACATACACCAATACATACTGGAATTCAGGCAGCGGTTCCTGTGTTAATCGTAAGTAAACCGTACATACACCAATACATACTGGAATTCAGGCAGCGGTTCCTGTGTTAACCGTAAGTAAACCGTACATACACCAATAAATACTGGAATTCAGGCAGCGGTTCCTGTGTTAACCGTAAGTAAACCGTACATACACCAATACATACTGGAATTCAGGCAGCGGTTCCTGTGTTAATCGTAAGTAAACCGTACATACAACAATAAATACTGTAATTCAGGCAGCGGTTAATTCCTGTGTTAATCGTAAGTAAACCGTACAGACAGCAATAAATACTGGAATTCAGTCAGCGGTTCCTGTGTTAACCGTAAGTAAACCGTACATACACCAATAAATACTGGAATTCAGGCAGCGATTAATTCCTGTGTTAATCGTAAGTAAACCGTACATACACCAATAAATACTGGAATTCAGGCAGCGGTTCCTGTGTTAATCGTAAGTAAACCGTACATACACCAATAAATACTGGAATTCAGGCAGCGGTTAATTCCTGTGTTAACCGTAAGTAAACCGTACATACACCAATAAATACTGGAATTCAGGCAGCGGTTAATTCCTGTGTTAACCGTAAGTAAACCGTACATACACCAATAAATACTGGAATTCAGGCAGCGGTTAATTCCTGTGTTAATCGTAAGTAAACCGTACAGACACCAATAAATACTGGAATTCAGGCAGCGGTTAATTCCTGTGTTAATCGTAAGTAAACCGTACAAATGATTTGAACTAGTTATTTAAATCTACATTCTAATTGATTCCATTAACTAATAGCAGATAGATGTGTTGGTAGATATCCAAATATTTATGCCATTAATTAATTACTATTGTAATTAGAGATTTAAAGTTCCAAGTGTGGAACTTAGATACATTCATGGGACTCAAGTAATAATCTTTTTCCGATTTTAAACCGTTCTTCTTTTTGTAATCAGTTTGTCCTGAATATTTGTTTCTAAATTTCTAGATGTATTTTTATTTCTTTTTTGCATGCCATTTAGTAGCACAATCACTAACAAAACATCAACTGAAAACATATACTGTTGACACTCTATGTATTCTTAAACCTAACTGTTTAACACTGTAATTGTAGGGGTATAACAATATTACACATATATATGACCATAATTATGAGTCTAGAGTTAATCATAACAAACATAGTTCATTGACATCAATACAAATATAACAAAATTCTATCCCTAATCATGATTGGAGTCCTAATAAAAATTCTAGCAATAATACTAACTCTAATCATATCAACAACCCATACCATGAATATATCAACACTCATTACCTAAAAATATCACTGTCCATAAGGCCAACAGTTGAATGAAATCATTGAAAAAAAAGTTTGACATGACATAGTCAAAGAAGAGTGATTTTTGCGTTTTTGTTTGGAGTTTTCTTGTTTATGTATCATATGTAACAATCATTTGGACTATATTGTTGAACCTTGTCCTAATGTCCTATCATTTCTGATGGAGCTCTGAGAGTGATAACAGCGGAAAGCTGTTGGGCAGATGATAGTGCCGTGGGCCCACCGATGGTTATGAAACAAACCAATCGTAAATAATAATATAAAACTCGATATCTACATTTCATCAGAAGTAGCGGCTACTAACACAAGCAAAGCAATTATCCATTTACTCCAGAAGACAATGTGTGAGTCTCTCCTGTGTTTTATCGGTGAAAACTCACGAAGATTGCAATGTTTCAATATTTTGAAATATTTGATTCAATTTCATACATAGATGATATTTTCGCCACAATGGATTTATATCTGGCATGATATATAGTTACATGAAAGAGATATGGATAGTTGAAAATGGTTGCTATAGTATGCCTATGGGAATGACCATCATTCGTGTATAAATACACACTGTTTTTGCCATAAGGGTAGTTGTCAAACAAGATATATCTTTGCTATATTTTACGTAGAAACAGTGCCATATATTCACCATTTCATAAACCAGCTAGCCTATATCGAACTCACTCCATGACTGATGAAGTATATATAATCTATGAACTTATAGGTATCATTCTATTTGAGTTCATAAGGTCAAAGGTCAGGGACATGTATAGAGGGTTTCCTTTGGGGTGGGGGCTGTGTTCACTTTGGGAATTCCAACTGCACCCCCCCTCATTGAATTCCTTTCGCATTGCCCCTTGCACTCCAACTGCTCCCATACAGGCCTGATAGCTTTTTCTGAATGGCTCTTGTGGTCACTATAGCCAGATGGAAGACAGAACCATGGTTCTTTATACCCGGTATGAGAAAATTTAGAGATCTGATCCAGAAAATTGCATAATCCTAACAGCTAGTGGTCTAACTCCTGACAAATTAACATGGCCATTGGAGTACGTGAGACAAGGACACACCAGGTCAACCATGCATGGACCAGCCTAGGCCTGATTTTCAGGGCGAAGTGACTTCTCCCTGTCACAAAATAGGGCGAATTCAGAGATTTCCAGGGCGAAATGCGTTGGCAAAATTGAAATCCGACCGCACTGTAGTCGCCTATAAAAGGCTATATAAAGAAATTAGGAGATATGTAATATTTAAATTAAAATGGTGAAACAATGGTTCAAATGTGGAAGCTTTATGTTCAAATCATCACTCTAATAACTATGAATAATGTCCAAATAGAATTGTGAGAGAATGGTTTTGAAAGAACGGCATTTTCACAACCGCTTATGAATACAAAAAGAAATAAGAAACGACGCTTGTGAATACAAAAAGAAATAAATATTAGACAATGCTTATGAATACGAAAAAAATGCTAAAATACAAAAGAAATCTTGAACATTTTCACTCATTAAAAGTCACTAACATGGGATTTAATTTGTTTTCAAAGCTAATCTGGCCTTTACATAATTTAACAAAGGGGTGATGATCTGATGTAAGGTGTAGAGTTGTAATCTTCAGGTGTGATAATCTCAAAATCACAAGTCACTGGACACCTGACGATGTATTCACAGCTGTCTGCAATCAACACTCAGGTGTGAATGTGCTCCCAAATCGGATTAATACAGCTGTTAATAGTAACTATGGTGTTATCTACGACAGTGTCAATGGATAACTGGGTTCTATCAATGTTGGCAGTAAATATAGTGGGTGAATATTTTGCCGATTTTCTTAGGTAAACTTCGAAAATTTCAGGGCGACTTAAACTTTGCCGGCTGCAAAATTAGGGCGAAGTGAGCAAGAATAGGGAGACTACTTTGCCCACGTCGCCCTCTCGGCTGGTCCCTGCAACCATGTATGGTTCAGCCCAGGATGAGAAAATTTTGAAACATGAACAAGACAATTACAAAATCCTAGCATCTATAGATTGGCGTCAAACTTTCCTAGTGTTGGAAATTTTAAATGTCATACCCCCCCCTTATGTTGGAAATTTTTCAACTGATTACCATTTCCATCCACAATTTTGATCAGATGTAGTAAAATATTATTTTCTGAAACTATTTAGCAGTTTTTAGCTCTACTTGTAAAGTTTGAGCTATTGCCATTGTTTGGTATCCGTTGTCCGTGTGTGCATGGAGACGTCCATCAACAATTTCCATCAGCATGGGTTACAAGTCGTACCTTTTGTTGGATCATTATCAAATTTGTCGTGGCTGTTGACATTGACATGTAGATGGGAATGAGTCATTTTGGGGTCGTTTGGCAACAAAACATGGCCACCAGCAGCCATCTTGGATTTCAAAATTCAATCAATTAGCAAGGGCTGCGACAGGCCTGAGTGTTCCTCTGATCATCTTGAAATTTGTTGTGTATTTTAATATGGAAATGTAGATGGGAACGAGTCATTTTGGGGTCATTCAACCATAAAACATGACTGCCTGCAGCCATCTTGGATTTTACTCTTTGCATGACTAAATCCTTTGGCACGGGCTACAGGTCGTACCTTTGGTCAGATCATCATGAAATTTGTCATGGTGTTAATATAGACATGGAGATGGGAAACAGGTCATTTTGGGTCATTCAACCATAAAACATGACCACTGGCAACCATTTTGGATTTTACTCTTTGCATGACTAAATCCTTTGGCATGAGTGAGCTACAGGTCATACTTTTGGTCAGATCATTATGAAATTTGTCATAGCTCTTGACATTGACATGTAGATGTGAATGATTAATTTTGGGGTCATTCAGCAAAAAACATGACCAACAGTAGCCATCTTGGATTTCAAAATTCAAACTATTAGCACAGGCTACAAGCCAGAGTGTTTGTCTTATCATGAAATTTGCCATGGATGTTAATATTGACATGTAGATAGGGTTCAATAGTAGTTTTACTACATGTGTATATGTTTTCAGAATATATCATCTCCAAAGCAACCTTTACAACTTACACTGGCAATACATGTAATTCACTGCGTGATGACATTTCGCTACGTGATTAGTGGCCTATCAAAGCACTCTAGTGATCTATTCAATATCCAGGCCATCAGGATTCACTCTGATCGTAAAATGTTTTGGCTGTTATTTTAACATTTCTGAATTTTTTTATGGCCAATTTTCAGAAACCTTTGGCCAAATTGAAAAACAAAATATTGGATCATCATGAAAACCGAAACTAAAACAAAAATATAAAGAGACCCGCATAACCGATAATTTTATAAAAGTTATAATGGATATGTGATAGCCGCAAAAAATGAAATAGGTCTAGCCGGCAACATATATCTAAATAAACGAGCACTGATATGCCTTGCTGGCAAAGTATATAAACATAAATGAGCACCGATTCGCCTGAAATTGTTTTAATTCCTGACATGCCACCATAATTATTCTATTACACATGCAAGCCTACAGAATGCCCTTAATCAAGTTTAATAGTGAAAATGACTCTTGCTTCCACATTTTACAGTACAAACCTTTGGTGAGACTTGTTACAAAACCCCAGATGAATCGTGTGGCATTGACTTGACCTGTACAACTCTCTCTGGAGGTGGAGGAGATAAATGTAGATGCTGGCTAACGACTCAAAAGCTTTTTTATATATTCTTGAGGAAATTATCATAATATGATAATGTTATTTATCACATGATTAGCACTATTTTCCTATGTAATATTCGAGCGTAATAGACACGTGCAATATCGTCGCGTGCAATGACGTCACGCTGCCCTTTGCGCCAAAGTTTGCAGTTCGCTGGCTGCAGTTAATTATTACTTTTTGATAAAAATTTAGCGATTATATGATCATGTTATAAAAAGTATCTCAAACTCGTTCTATTTTATACGTAATTTATCAAACTTGTCCACTAAATTCTATTTGAGCCTCGTTAAACCTCGGCTCAAATCGAATTTAGTGAACTCGGTTGATAAATGCCGTATAAAATTGTAACTCGTTTGAGATCCTCTATTTCTAAATTATAACCTACAATGAAGGTCCGTCCCTTTAAACAATTTCAATAGTGAAAATGACTCTTGCTTCCACATTTTTCAGTACAAACCTTTGGTGAGACTTGTTACAAAACCCCAGATGAATCGTGTGGCATTGACTTGACCTGTACAACTCTCTCTGGAGGTGGAGGAGATAAATGTAGATGCACAGACAGCAATACATACTGGAATTCAGGCAGCGGTTCCTGTGTTAACCGTAAGTAAACCGTACAGACAGCAATAAATACTGGAATTCAGGCAGCGGTTAATTCCTGTGTTAATCGTAAGTAAACCGTACAGACACCAATAAATACTGGAATTCAGGCAGCGGTTCCTGTGTTAATCGTAAGTAAACCGTACATACATCAATAAATACTGGAATTCAGGCAGCGTTTCCTGTGTTAACCGTAAGTAAACCGTACATACACCAATAAATACTGGAATTCAGGCAGCGGTTCCTGTGTTAACCGTAAGTAAACCGTACAGACACCAATAAATACTGGAATTCAGGCAGCGGTTAATTCCTGTGTTAATCGTAAGTAAACCGTACAGACACCAATAAATACTGGAATTCAGGCAGCGGTTAATTCCTGTGTTAATTGTAAGTAAACCGTACATACACCAATAAATACTGGAATTCAGGCAGCGGTTAATTCCTGTGTTAATCGTAAGTAAACCGTACATACACCAATAAATACTGGAATTCAGGCAGCGGTTCCTGTGTTAATCGTAAGTAAACCGTACAGACACCAATACATACTGGAATTCAGGCAGCGGTTCCTGTGTTAATCGTAAGTAAACCGTACAAATGATTTGAACTAGTTATTTAAATCTACATTCTAATTGATTCCATTAACTAATAGCAGATAGATGTGTTGGTAGATATCCAAATATTTATGCCATTAATTGACTACTATTGTAATTAGAGATTTAAAGTTCCAAGTGTGGAACTTAGATACATTCATGGGACTCAAGTAATAATCTTTTTTTTTTCTAAGAGTTTCCGATTTTAAACCGTTCTTCTTTTTGTAATCAGTTTGTCCTGAATATTTGTTTCTAAATTTCTAGATGTATTTTTATTTCTTTTTTGCATGCCATTTAGTAGCACAATCACTAACAAAACATCAACTGAAAACATATACTGTTGACACTCTATGTATTCTTAAACCTAACTGTTTAACACTGTAATTGTAGGGGTATAACAATATTACACATATATATGACCATAATTATGAGTCTAGAGTTAATCATAACAAACATAGTTCATTGACATCAATACAAATATAACAAAATTCTAGCCCTAATCTTGATTGGAGTCCTAATAAAAATTCTAGCAATAATACTAACTCTAATCATATCAACAACCCATACCATGAATATATCAACACTCATTACCTAAAAATATCACTGTCCATAAGGCCAACAGTTGAATGAAATCATTGAAAAAAAAGTTTGACATGACATAGTCAAAGAAGAGTGATTTTTGCGTTTTTGTTTGGAGTTTTCTTGTTTATGTATCATATGTAACAATCATTTGGACTATATTGTTGAACCTTGTCCTAATGTCCTATCATTTCTGATGGAGCTCTGAGAGTGATAACAGCGGAAAGCTGTTGGGCAGATGATAGTGCCGTGGGCCCACCGATGGTTATGAAACAAACCAATCGTGAATAATAATATAAAACTCGATATCTACATTTCATCAGAAGTAGCGGCTACTAACACAAGCAAAGCAATTATCCATTTACTCCAGAAGACAATGTGTGAGTCTCTCCTGTGTTTTATCGGTGAAAACTCACGAAGATTGCAATGTTTCAATATTTTGAAATATTTGATTCAATTTCATACATAGATGATATTTTCGCCACAATGGATTTATATCTGGCATGATATATAGTTACATGAAAGAGATATGGATAGTTGAAAATGGTTGCTATAGTATGCCTATGGGAATGACCATCATTCGTGTATAAATACACACTGTTTTTGCCATAAGGGTAGTTGTCAAACAAGATATATCTTTGCTATATTTTACGTAGAAACAGTGCCATATATTCACCATTTCATAAACCAGCTAGCCTATATCGAACTCACTCCATGACTGATGAAGTATATAAAATCTATGCACTTATAGGTATCATTCTATTTGAGTTCATAAGGTCAAAGGTCAGGGACATGTATAGAGGGTTTCCTTTGGGGTGGGGGCTGTGTTCACTTTGGGAATTCCAACTGCACCCCCCCCTCATTGAATTCCTTTCGCATTGCCCCTTGCACTCCAACTGCTCCCATACAGGCCTGATAGCTTTTTCTGAATGGCTCTTGTGGTCACTATAGCCAGATGGAAGACAGAACCATGGTTCTTTATACCCGGTATGAGAAAATTTAGAGATCTGAACCAGAAAATTGCATAATCCTAACAGCTAGTGGTCTAACTCCTGACAAATTAACATGGCCATTGGAGTGAGACAAGGACACACCAGGTCAACCATGCAGGGACCAGCCTAGGCCTGATTTTCAGGGCGAAGTGACTTCGAATTCTCCCTGTCACAAAATAGGGCGAATTCGGAGATTTCCAGGGCGAAATGCGTTGGCAAAATTGAAATCCGACCGCACTGTAGTCGCCTATAAAAGGCTATATAAAGAAATTAGGAGATATGTAATATTTAAATTAAAATGGTGAAACAATGGTTCAAATGTGGAAGCTTTATGTTCAAATCATCACTCTAATAACTATGAATAATGTCCAAATAGAATTGTGAGAGAATGGTTTTGAAAGAACGGCATTTTCACAACCGCTTATGAATACAAAAAGAAATAAGAAACGACGCTTGTGAATACAAAAAGAAATAAAAATTAGACAATGCTTATGAATACGAAAAAAATCCTAAAATACGAAAGAAATCTTGAACATTTTCACTCATTAAAAGTCCCTAACATGGGATTTAATTTGTTTTCAAAGCTAATCTGGCCTTTACATTATTTAACAAAGGGGTGATGATCTGATGTAAGGTGTAGAGTTGTAATCTTCAGGTGTGATAATCTCAAAATCACAAGTCACTGGACACCTGACGATGTATTCACAGCTGTCTGCAATCAACACTCAGGTGTGAATGTGCTCCCAAATCGGATTAATACAGCTGTTAATAGTAACTATGGTGTTATCTACGACAGTGTCAATGGATAACTGGGTTCAATCAATGTTGGCAGTAAATAGTGGGTGAATATTTTGCCGATTTTCTTAGGTAAACTTCGGAAATTTCAGGGCGACTTAAACTTCGCCGGCTGCAAAATTAGGGCGAAGTGAGCAAGAATAGGGAGAATACTTTGCCCTCTCGGCTGGTCCCTGCAACCATGTATGGTTCAGCCCAGGATGAGAAAATTTTGAAACATGAACAAGACAATTACAAAATCCTAGCATCTATAGATTGGCGTCAAACTTTCCTAGTGTTGGAAATTTTAAATGTCATACCCCCCCCCCCCTTATGTTGGAAATTTTTCAACTGATTACCATTTCCATCCACAATTTTGATCAGATGTAGTAAAATATTATTTTCTGAAACTATTTAGCAGTTTTTAGCTCTACTTGTAAAGTTTGAGCTATGTTTGGTATCCGTTGTCCGTGTGTGCATGGAGACGTCCATCAACAATTTCCATCAGCATGGGTTACAAGTCGTACCTTTTGTCGGATCATTATCAAATTTGTCGTGGCTGTTGACATTGACATGTAGATGGGAATGATCGAGTCATTTTGGGGTCGTTTGGCAAAAAAACATGGCCACCAGCAGCCATCTTGGATTTCAAAATTCAATCAATTAGCAAGGGCTGCGACAGGCCTGAGTGTTCCTCTGATCATCTTGAAATTTGTTGTGTATTTTAATATGGAAATGTAGATGGGAACGAGTCATTTTGGGGTCATTCAACCATAAAACATGACTGCCTGCAGCCATCTTGGATTTTACTCTTTGCATGACTAAATCCTTTGGCACGGGCTACAGGTCGTACCTTTGGTCAGATCATCATGAAATTTGTCATGGTGTTAATATAGACATGGAGATGGGAAACAGGTCATTTTGGGTCATTCAACCATAAAACATGACCACTGGCAACCATTTTGGATTTTACTCTTTGCATGACTAAATCCTTTGGCATGAGTGAGCTACAGGTCATACTTTTGGTCAGATCATTATGAAATTTGTCATAGCTCTTGACATTGACATGTAGATGTGAATGATTAATTTTGGGGTCATTCAGCAAAAAACATGACCAACAGTAGCCATCTTGGATTTCAAAATTCAAACTATTAGCACAGGCTACAAGCCAGAGTGTTTGTCTTATCATGAAATTTGCCATGGATGTTAATATTGACATGTAGATAGGGTTCAATAGTAGTTTTACTACATGTGTATATGTTTTCAGAATATATCATCTCCAAAGCAACCTTTACAACTTACACTGGCAATACATGTAATTCACTGCGTGATGACATTTCGCTACGTGATTAGTGGCCTATCAAAGCACTCTAGTGATCTATTCAATATCCAGGCCATCAGGATTCACTCTGATCGGAAAATGTTTTGGCTGTTATTTTAACATTTCTGAATTTTTTTATGGCCAATTTTCAGAAACCTTTGGCCAAATTGAAAAACAAAATATTGGATCATCATGAAAACCGAAACTAAAACAAAAATATAAAGAGACCCGCATAACCGATAATTTTATAAAAGTTATAATGGATATGTGATAGCCGCAAAAAATGAAATAGGTCTAGCCGGCAACATATATCTAAATAAACGAGCACTGATATGCCTTGCTGGCAAAGTATATAAACATAAATGAGCACCGATTCGCCTGAAATTGTTTTAATTCCTGACATGCCACCATAATTATTCTATTACACATGCAAGCCTACAGAATGCCCTTAATCAAGTTTAATAGTGAAAATGACTCTTGCTTCCACATTTTACAGTACAAACCTTTGGTGAGACTTGTTACAAAACCCCAGATGAATCGTGTGGCATTGACTTGACCTGTACAACTCTCTCTGGAGGTGGAGGAGATAAATGTAGATGCTGGCTAACGACTCAAAAGCTTTTTTATATATTCTTGAGGAAATTATCATAATTTGATAATGTTATTTATCACATGATTAGCACTATTTTCCTATATAATATTCGAGCGTAATAGACACGTGCAATATCGTCGCGTGCAATGACGTCACGCTGCCCTTTGCGCCAAAGTTTGCAGTTCGCTGGCTGCAGTTAATTATTACTTTTGGATAAAAATTTAGCGATTATATGATCATGTTATAAAAAGTATCTCAAACTCGTTCTATTTTATACGTAATTTATCAAACTTGTCCACTAAATTCTATTTGAGCCTCGTTAAACCTCGGCTCAAATCGAATTTAGTGAACTCGGTTGATAAATGCCGTATAAAATTGTAACTCGTTTGAGATCCTCTATTTATAAATTATAACCTACAATGAAGGTCCGTCCCTTTAAACAATTTCAATAGTGAAAATGACTCTTGCTTCCACATTTTTCAGTACAAACCTTTGGTGAGACTTGTTACAAAACCCCAGATGAATCGTGTGGCATTGACTTGACCTGTACAACTCTCTCTGGAGGTGGAGGAGATAAATGTAGATGCACAGACATCAATACATACTGGAATTCAGGCAGCGGTTCCTGTGTTAACCGTAAGTAAACCGTACATACACCAATAAATACTGGAATTCAGGCAGCGGTTCCTGTGTTAATCGTAAGTAAACCGTACATACACCAATAAATACTGGAATTCAGGCAGCGGTTCCTGTGTTAACCATAAGTAAACCGTACAGACACCAATAAATACTGGAATTCAGGCAGCGGTTAATTCCTGTGTTAATCGTAAGTAAACCGTACATACACCAATAAATACTGGAATTCAGGCAGCGGTTAATTCCTGTGTTAATCGTAAGTAAACCGTACAGACACCAATAAATACTGGAATTCAGGCAGCGGTTAATTCCTGTGTTAACCATAAGTAAACCGTACAGACACCAATAAATACTGGAATTCAGGCAGCGGTTAATTCCTGTGTTAATCGTAAGTAAACCGTACATACACCAATAAATACTGGAATTCAGGCAGCGGTTCCTGTGTTAATCGTAAGTAAACCGTACAGACACCAATACATACTGGAATTCAGGCAGCGGTTCCTGTGTTAATCGTAAGTAAACCGTACAAATGATTTGAACTAGTTATTTAAATCTACATTCTAATTGATTCCATTAACTAATAGCAGATAGATGTGTTGGTAGATATCCAAATATTTATGCCATTAATTGACTACTATTGTAATTAGAGATTTAAAGTTCCAAGTGTGGAACTTAGATACATTCATGGGACTCAAGTAATAATCATTTTTTTTTCTAAGAGTTTCAGATTTTAAACCGTTCTTCTTTTTGTAATCAGTTTGTCCTGAATATTTGTTTCTAAATTTCTAGATGTATTTTTATTTCTTTTTTGCATGCCATTTAGTAGCACAATCACTAACAAAACATCAACTGAAAACATATACTGTTGACACTCTATGTATTCTTAAACCTAACTGTTTAACACTGTAATTGTAGGGGTATAACAATATTACACATATATATGACCATAATTATGAGTCTAGAGTTAATCATAACAAACATAGTTCATTGACATCAATACAAATATAACAAAATTCTAGCCCTAATCATGATTGGAGTCCTAATAAAAATTCTAGCAATAATACTAACTCTAATCATATCAACAACCCATACCATGAATATATCAACACTCATTACCTAAAAATATCACTGTCCATAAGGCCAACAGTTGAATGAAATCATTGAAAAAAAAGTTTGACATGACATAGTCAAAGAAGAGTGATTTTTGTTTGGAGTTTTCTTGTTTATGTATCATATGTAACAATCATTTGGACTATATTGTTGAACCTTGTCCTAATGTCCTATCATTTCTGATGGAGCTCTGAGAGTGATAACAGCGGAAAGCTGTTGGGCAGATGATAGTGCCGTGGGCCCACCGATGGTTATGAAACAAACCAATCGTAAATAATAATATAAAACTCGATATCTACATTTCATCAGAAGTAGCGGCTACTAACACAAGCAAAGCAATTATCCATTTACTCCAGAAGACAATGTGTGAGTCTCTCCTGTGTTTTATCGGTGAAAACTCACGAAGATTGCAATGTTTCAATATTTTGAAATATTTGATTCAATTTCATACATAGATGATATTTTCGCCACAATGGATTTATATCTGGCATGATATATAGTTACATGAAAGAGATATGGATAGTTGAAAATGGTTGCTATAGTATGCCTATGGGAATGACCATCATTCGTGTATAAATACACACTGTTTTTGCCATAAGGGTAGTTGTCAAACAAGATATATCTTTGCTATATTTTACGTAGAAACAGTGCCATATATTCACCATTTCATAAACCAGCTAGCCTATATCGAACTCACTCCATGACTGATGAAGTATATATAATCTATGCACTTATAGGTATCATTCTATTTGAGTTCATAAGGTCAAAGGTCAGGGACATGTATATAGGGTTTCCTTTGGGGTGGGGGCTGTGTTCACTTTGGGAATTCCAACTGCACCCCCCCTCATTGAATTCCTTTCGCATTGCCCCTTGCACTCCAACTGCTCCCATACAGGCCTGATAGCTTTTTCTGAATGGCTCTTGTGGTCACTATAGCCAGATGGAAGACAGAACCATGGTTCTTTATACCCGGTATGAGAAAATTTAGAGATCTGAACCAGAAAATTGCATAATCCTAACAGCTAGTGGTCTAACTCCTGACAAATTAACATGGCCATTGGAGTGAGACAAGGACACACCAGGTCAACCATGCAGGGACCAGCCTAGGCCTGATTTTCAGGGCGAAGTGACTTCTCCCTGTCACAAAATAGGGCGAATTCGGAGATTTCCAGGGCGAAATGCGTTGGCAAAATTGAAATCCGACCGCACTGTAGTCGCCTATAAAAGGCTATATAAAGAAATTAGGAGATATGTAATATTTAAATTAAAATGGTGAAACAATGGTTCAAATGTGGAAGCTTTATGTTCAAATCATCACTCTAATAACTATGAATAATGTCCAAATAGAATTGTGAGAGAATGGTTTTGAAAGAACGGCATTTTCACAACCGCTTATGAATACAAAAAGAAATAAGAAACGACGCTTGTGAATACAAAAAGAAATAAAAATTAGACAATGCTTATGAATACGAAAAAAAAATCCTAAAATACGAAAGAAATCTTGAACATTTTCACTCATTAAAAGTCCCTAACATGGGATTTAATTTGTTTTCAAAGCTAATCTGGCCTTTACATTATTTAACAAAGGGGTGATGATCTGATGTAAGGTGTAGAGTTGTAATCTTCAGGTGTGATAATCTCAAAATCACAAGTCACTGGACACCTGACGATGTATTCACAGCTGTCTGCAATCAACACTCAGGTGTGAATGTGCTCCCAAATCGGATTAATACAGCTGTTAATAGTAACTATGGTGTTATCTACGACAGTGTCAATGGATAACTGGGTTCAATCAATGTTGGCAGTAAATAGTGGGTGAATATTTTGCCGATTTTCTTAGGTAAACTTCGGAAATTTCAGGGCGACTTAAACTTCGCCGGCTGCAAAATTAGGGCGAAGTGAGCAAGAATAGGGAGAATACTTTGCCCTCTCGGCTGGTCCCTGCAACCATGTATGGTTCAGCCCAGGATGAGAAAATTTTGAAACATGAACAAGACAATTACAAAATCCTAGCATCTATAGATTGGCGTCAAACTTTCCTAGTGTTGGAAATTTTAAATGTCATACCCCCCCCTTATGTTGGAAATTTTTCAACTGATTACCATTTCCATCCACAATTTTGATCAGATGTAGTAAAATATTATTTTCTGAAACTATTTAGCAGTTTTTAGCTCTACTTGTAAAGTTTGAGCTATGTTTGGTATCCGTTGTCCGTGTGTGCATGGAGACGTCCATCAACAATTTCCATCAGCATGGGTTACAAGTCGTACCTTTTGTCGGATCATTATCAAATTTGTCGTGGCTGTTGACATTGACATGTAGATGGGAATGAGTCATTTTGGGGTCGTTTGGCAAAAAAACATGGCCACCAGCAGCCATCTTGGATTTCAAAATTCAATCAATTAGCAAGGGCTGCGACAGGCCTGAGTGTTCCTCTGATCATCTTGAAATTTGTTGTGTATTTTAATATGGAAATGTAGATGGGAACGAGTCATTTTGGGGTCATTCAACCATAAAACATGACTGCCTGCAGCCATCTTGGATTTTACTCTTTGCATGACTAAATCCTTTGGCACGGGCTACAGGTCGTACCTTTGGTCAGATCATCATGAAATTTGTCATGGTGTTAATATAGACATGGAGATGGGAAACAGGTCATTTTGGGTCATTCAACCATAAAACATGACCACTGGCAACCATTTTGGATTTTACTCTTTGCATGACTAAATCCTTTGGCATGAGTGAGCTACAGGTCATACTTTTGGTCAGATCATTATGAAATTTGTCATAGCTCTTGACATTGACATGTAGATGTGAATGATTAATTTTGGGGTCATTCAGCAAAAAACATGACCAACAGTAGCCATCTTGGATTTCAAAATTCAAACTATTAGCACAGGCTACAAGCCAGAGTGTTTGTCTTATCATGAAATTTGCCATGGATGTTAATATTGACATGTAGATAGGGTTCAATAGTAGTTTTACTACATGTGTATATGTTTTCAGAATATATCATCTCCAAAGCAACCTTTACAACTTACACTGGCAATACATGTAATTCACTGCGTGATGACATTTCGCTACGTGATTAGTGGCCTATCAAAGCACTCTAGTGATCTATTCAATATCCAGGCCATCAGGATTCACTCTGATCGGAAAATGTTTTGGCTGTTATTTTAACATTTCTGAATTTTTTTATGGCCAATTTTCAGAAACCTTTGGCCAAATTGAAAAACAAAATATTGGATCATCATGAAAACCGAAACTAAAACAAAAATATAAAGAGACCCGCATAACCGATAATTTTATAAAAGTTATAATGGATATGTGATAGCCGCAAAAAATGAAATAGGTCTAGCCGGCAACATATATCTAAATAAACGAGCACTGATATGCCTTGCTGGCAAAGTATATAAACATAAATGAGCACCGATTCGCCTGAAATTGTTTTAATTCCTGACATGCCACCATAATTATTCTATTACACATGCAAGCCTACAGAATGCCCTTAATCAAGTTTAATAGTGAAAATGACTCTTGCTTCCACATTTTACAGTACAAACCTTTGGTGAGACTTGTTACAAAACCCCAGATGAATCGTGTGGCATTGACTTGACCTGTACAACTCTCTCTGGAGGTGGAGGAGATAAATGTAGATGCACAGACAGCAATAAATACTGGAATTCAGGCAGCGGTTCCTGTGTTAACCGTAAGTAAACCGTACATACACCAATAAATACTGGAATTCAGGCAGCGGTTCCTGTGTTAACCGTAAGTAAATCGTACATACACCAATAAATACTGGAATTCAGGCAGCGGTTCCTGTGTTAACCGTAAGTAAACCGTACATACACCAATAAATACTGGAATTCAGGCAGCGGTTCCTGTGTTAACCGTAAGTAAACCGTACAGACAGCAATAAATACTGGAATTCAGGCAGCGGTTCCTGTGTTAACCGTAAGTAAACCGTACAGACAGCAATAAATACTGGAATTCAGGCAGCGGTTCCTGTGTTAACCGTAAGTAAACCGTACAGACAGCAATAAATACTGGAATTCAGGCAGCGGTTAATTCCTGTGTTAACCGTAAGTAAAACGTACATACACCAATAAATACTGGAATTCAGGCAGCGGTTAATTCCTGTGTTAATCGTAAGTAAACCGTACATACACCAATAAATACTGGAATTCAGGCAGCGGTTAATTCCTGTGTTAATCGTAAGTAAACCGTACATACACCAATAAATACTGGAATTCAGGCAGCGGTTAATTCCTGTGTTAATCGTAAGTAAACCGTACATACACCAATAAATACTGGAATTCAGGCAGCGGTTAATTCCTGTGTTAATCGTAAGTAAACCGTACATACACCAATAAATACTGGAATTCAGGCAGCGGTTAATTCCTGTGTTAACCGTAAGTAAACCGTACAGACACCAATAAATACTGGAATTCAGGCAGCGGTTCCTGTGTTAACCGTAAGTAAACCGTACAGACAGCAATAAATACTGGAATTCAGGCAGCGGTTCCTGTGTTAACCGTAAGTAAACCGTACAGACAGCAATAAATACTGGAATTCAGGCAGCGGTTAATTCCTGTGTTAACCGTAAGTAAACCGTACATACACCAATAAATACTGGAATTCAGGCAGCGGTTAATTCCTGTGTTAATCGTAAGTAAACCGTACATACACCAATAAATACTGGAATTCAGGCAGCGGTTAATTCCTGTGTTAATCGTAAGTAAACCGTACTTACACCAATAAATACTGGAATTCAGGCAGCGGTTAATTCCTGTGTTAATCGTAAGTAAACCGTACATACACCAATAAATACTGGAATTCAGGCAGCGGTTAATTCCTGTGTTAATCGTAAGTAAACCGTACATACACCAATAAATACTGGAATTCAGGCAGCGGTTAATTCCTGTGTTAATCGTAAGTAAACCGTACATACACCAATAAATACTGGAATTCAGGCAGCGGTTAATTCCTGTGTTAACCGTAAGTAAACCGTACATACACCAATAAATACTGGAATTGAGGCAGCGGTTCCTGTGTTAATCGTAAGTAAACCGTACAAATGATTTGAACTAGTTATTTAAATCTACATTCTAATTGATTCCATTAACTAATAGCAGATAGATGTGTTGGTAGATATCCAAATATTTATGCCATTAATTGACTACTATTGTAATTAGAGATTTAAAGTTCCAAGTGTGGAACTTAGATACATTCATGGGACTCAAATAAAAATCATTGTTTTATAGGTAACCAATAAGTGGTAAGACAGTAAAAAGTCATCATAATCACAATTAAATGCTGGCTAACGACTCAAAAGCTTTTTGATATATTCTTGAGGAAATTATCATAATTTGATAATGTTATTTATCACATGATTAGCACTATTTTCCTATGTAATATTCGAGCGTAATAGACACGTGCAATATCGTCGCGTGCAATGACGTCACGCTGCCCTTTGCGCCAATGTTTGCAGTTTGCTGGCTGCAGTTAATTATTGTACTTTTTGATAAAAATTTATCGATTATATGATCATTTGATAAAAAGTATCTCAAACTCGTTCTATTTTATACGTAATTTATCAAACTTGTCCACTAAATTCTATTTGAGCCTCGTTAAACCTCGGCTCAAATCGAATTTAGTGAACTCGGTTGATAAATGCCGTATAAAATTGTAACTCGTTTGAGATCCTCTATTTATAAATTATAACCTACAATGAAGGTCCGTCCCTTTAAACAATTTCAATAGTGAAAATGACTCTTGCTTCCACATTTTTCAGTACAAACCTTTGGTGAGACTTGTTACAAAACCCCAGATGAATCGTGTGGCATTGACTTGACCTGTACAACTCTCTCTGGAGGTGGAGGAGATAAATGTAGATGCACAGACATCAATACATACTGGAATTCAGGCAGCGGTTCCTGTGTTAACCGTAAGTAAACCGTACATACACCAATAAATACTGGAATTCAGGCAGCGGTTCCTGTGTTAATCGTAAGTAAACCGTACATACACCAATAAATACTGGAATTCAGGCAGCGGTTCCTGTGTTAACCATAAGTAAACCGTACAGACACCAATAAATACTGGAATTCAGGCAGCGGTTAATTCCTGTGTTAATCGTAAGTAAACCGTACAGACACCAATAAATACTGGAATTCAGGCAGCGGTTAATTCCTGTGTTAATCGTAAGTAAACCGTACAAATGATTTGAACTAGTTATTTAAATCTACATTCTAATTGATTCCATTAACTAATAGCAGATAGATGTGTCGGTAGATATACAAATATTTATGCCATTAATTGACTACTATTGTAATTAGAGATTTGAAGTTCCAAGCTAAAAGTCAGAGTGTTTGTTTGATCATCATGAAATTTGCCATGTAGATTGACATGTAAATAGGGTTCAATAGTAGTTTTTCTACATGTGTATATATATCTCCGTCAAATATATCTTGGACACTGAATAAACTAATGGTTATATATTTCTTGCTTGCAAGATCTAGAAGATGCAGTTTTAAAAATCGGTACGAAGTACCTACAGTATGTCGCGCACTGTCAAACCTAAACAACTTTACCTCTGGACCAATCGTATGAGTCCTTTCGCTATAGAAGCGAGTGACAAGTAAGTTTACGATCCTTTTTATTTCTTCTAGTCCCAAGATAAGTCGCATCTTTCATCTGTTCATTTTTAATGAACGTTCTCTTTACGATATTGCGAATGACACCGCGCAGTTTCCTAATTTCGTGCACTAAGCACGTGTTTTCCAATTTTCGGAATTCCGTTTCACAATTGTTCAACAATCTTTTATTCTACAATACTGTCTTATTAATGACTGCGGTCCGTGGGTGGATAATTTCATTAACAAATATTTCAAGTTTGTTTTGTTTACGAGAATCACTTAAAACAAATATAGTTTTTTGCATAAAACAACCGATGCTCTTTCGAGTCATTCGGGTTCTCGTCAGGATTTTTTAACACTGCACCAGGTGCAATATGGTGTTGGCATCTACACTAAGCTCCAGTTTGGACCCTGACAAAATCCTATCCAAACATATTGGAATTAATAATTTACAATATTTTACATTACAATATTTTACAATAATTTTCCTCACGGAATGCTAGATAAAATAGCCACAGTGTGGCTTACCTCTTCCCTCTACATTGAACATTAGTCTCAATGCTTTTCCGATGAAAACTTTGTAATGTTTTTTCCCTTTGACAGGTAGGGGTGCCACGATTAATCGTATATTCGAACCGTTGATACAGCCGATATTCAATTACCATCTGAGTTCTTTATTTCGGATGTCGGAAAGTACCGGACATATTTGGATACCCTGTTTGACAGTTTAATCTCCAATGGACAGGTTAACGATCGTTGATCGTGCAAAGATATTTGTAACGCATTGTGCTCATTACTGATTACTGACATTTCTTCCCATGAGACAGGAGCGATTGCTCTCGCACCCGTATGCACTCGCAATTTTCTATTCACGGGTGCTAAACATTTGCACTCGTCCACCTTGTCACAATGTTGGTGGTCACTGTAATTGTTGGATCAATATTGAAATATTTGAAGATATATTTAGAACATTTCCCATCTCAGTTAATTTATGGGCATGTGAAAGTGTCACTGGTATATCCCACATTGACCTTTGATTTGAGATAACCCCAACTTACAATTATATTACCGGTGCAATTACACCCGTCTTCTGCATTGCGAGAGAAATTAGTGCTTGCACGGTATTTTTGTCATGGGAAGGACTGTCGTGGTTGTTTCTGATACAAATTATTCACATGCAAATATTATGCACTACTTCCACTGTCCTTGCTATTAGATACGCTTCATCGATTCTAATCTCTTATTGACTATCGATTATCAAGATCAATAATCGTGGTACCTCTACTGACGTGGCACCTTCTCTTACTTCCTCCATTAACTTGGACCCTCCGCTGGAGTCCGTTGCTGGACATGCCTCCTCCCTCTGGGTCGCAGCCTCCTGAGCCTCAGCAGAGAAGGGCAGTGATGGTCGTCCAAGCCCAGCTACCACTGGTCCTGCCTCTGGTGCGTACGGGTTCATTCCATCGTTGCACAAGCCGGCCACTTGCCGTAGCTACAACAAAATCGGTGGTCTGTAAAAGCTCGCAAGCCCCAGTGCTTTCGACACATTGCCTGCCTAGCAATTCAATGTGTCACCTGCCACTGCTTCCACTCCAGGGGATTTTACCGCACAGGTTCCGACCTGTCCTCCAATCGTCAAGTCTTTTCCGACATCCGTCCCTCCCGGTTTGGGGTGGGCATGTATCCCTATTATTCACTTGTGTTCTTTCCTCCACCAGTGTGGCCTTGCTTTGTACGGTTTCTGGCCTCTTTTGGGCTCCTAGGCCAGAACTTAGACTTAGTTTCCTTTCTGAGGCTCCGGAACTTTTGCCTCGTCAAACCAGATGACCTGGTCGGGATACTTGCCCCTTTCCTCCCATCTCCTGGACGGACGGTGCTGTTCGGAGACGAGGACATGCTGTCACAACATCCCCTGCATTTGGCAGCTTTTGATGCGTGTCCGAGTTCGCCATGCCCATCCGAGAGTGCCTTCCATGAGGGTTATTTCGGATGGGTCAGTCCTTCGGTCTTAGGATAACAATTGCGCACAATTTTGCATACATTACCAGCACAATACCAACAGCACAGAAAAAGGAAGAGAAAACGTGGCCCTTCTCCTGCTTCCTCCATATAAAAGGAGTTGAGTTGGTTGCTGGACATGCCTCCTCCTTATTGGTCACGGCCTCCTGAGCCATCTACAGAGAAGTACGCCTGTTTTCCACAAACGAAGGACTGGATGGGGCCCACATATCAAGAACAAACACCAACAACCAGGCTCAGAGTCTGTTGGTGGTCATGCCTCCTCTAATTGTAGTCGCGGCTTCACCAACCTTCGCAGAGACAGGCAACAATGGATTTTGCTCTGCCACCTCGGTACAGTCTGTGCTGCAGGCTCAGAGTCTGTTGGTGGTCATGCCTCCTCTATTTGTAGTCGCGGCTTCCACAACCTTCGCAGAGACGAGCAGCAATGGATGTTCTGCAGCAGCTACCACTGGTCCTGCCTCAGTCCATCTAGGTTCATGCTGTCACGGCACATACCAGTTTTTCAGAACCCTTTCTTGCCTTGGTTTCCTCATTGTTCCTTGTCGCCGACAAGTGGCAATCATTCGACTGAGTGTTCTGTACAATATTACCTCCGTTCTTTGTACTTTGAGGTTTCCTCTGTCAGTCTGTTTGTCGGCCATATCCCATTGCTCTGGCCATGTGCCATAATCTGGAACTGCTCCTGAATAAGTTTATTTCGCCTCCATTCTCACCTCCCTTCTTATCCCGTCGGGGTATTCCAGGTGTTGTTGAGACCAGTCTTTATAGTTTCGGGCCTTCAAATCTGTTCGATTTTTATTCAACGATTAGGCCGCTTTTATGAGACAAACCTAGACATATTATGGACTTGATCGTGTGTGTGAACCTGATAAGTTAGTATGCGGGTGCTATATCTCACAGGGGACTTTAGCGTTCTACTCACTTAGCCGAACATATCATGAATATCGACCGTTCTGCTCCATAGACACTATCATCTGAACTACGCTCATTTTCAATTTTTACTTCTAGATTCGGGACGCATCTTTCAGTGACCACCTAACACAATAGGATTTCATCATAAAGCGTCTCTGCATTTCGTTGGTGGCTATGCGTCCTGTATGTAGTCCATTTTGTTATAGTATTTGTCACAGTACCGACTTTGATCACGATTATTTTCCAATTCTATGTTATCACTCTGATCGAGTGTTTCACATCACTTGACAGGCGTGATTCTAATTTGATTTAGCGATCACCGATTCTCACTTTATTTGCGACATTTAACAATTATTGCTGCATGCCCATCGGTGCTTGATAATACCAGTTGTCGTGTTATCACAGTTTGTGTAACTTTTCTGCTAACCTACGGTATGGGTTCCCTATACACCCACCTGAAGAACAATAACTAAGTTCCACATCATTTTGAAACCATGCAGGCCTGTTCATTGCATCACAGATTGGCCGTATGATCAGACAGTGTTCCATTAGCTGTATCAGTTCCTCTCCTTGGTTGACCGTACACTTCAATTTCCAGTTACTTGGCTTTGTGTACCGGAGGCAGGCACTCTTTCAGTCTTGGTCCTATTCCGTCTGTATGCTTTTTCTTTCCATGGACATTATTCCCAGTGCTCTGGCCATAATTAGCTCAACTCCATGAACAAATGAGTTATCTCCCTTACCGATGACCAATATTTATCCTGGACACCTTCACCCTGTGATCATTAGGGCACATGAAGTACGTGTTGTTTCCTTTTAGGAGGCTTAGTTGTTTTTGGGTTTATCTGAGCTACTGCATATGGGACACAATGATCTATTTTTTGGCACATGTCTACCAAGAAATCTTTTTGGTACAGGATGCAGGTCTTTTCTGCTTCAGCAGGTGGGTTTCATGGACATAGTCGGATTATCTGCCTCGTGGCCTCCTCTTCAAGAATTTTAATTATAACCATTAGTTCATTCAGTGTCCAAGATATATTTGACGGAGATATAATATTTTTTTACCCAAAATATGTAACAGTCAATTTCGCTTTATTGCATAGCGTCGGTGCATGGCTTTTGTTATGCAGTTAACCGAATATGCATAAAGCCGAAATCACGATAAAAAGAAGCATAAGCCGTTTTTCTATCACCAGCATCAGTCTAGAAATACAGTGAATTGTTTATGTTTCGTTCATTCAATTTCATCATCAATTTAGTTTAATTTTATGTTATTCCATATTATATTATCATCTATGATTGTAAAATGTTCAAGAATAAAACGATGTTCTTGTCAGGAACGGCAACCCCCATTGATAATAAACTCACTATATACATGTTTATATTTAGAATATATCCAATCAATCAGTTAGAAATGCATTACACACATGTAATATTAAACAAATAATCATTAACTACCCACCAAATATCAGTTAATAGCCACCAAGAACTGGTAAGAAAAACGCCAACGTTTCCCGATAAAATTATAAAAATACTATTTTTGTTTGTTTCACGTTATGAGAAGGGGGATAAAATTCTATGTACGGTAGTTGCCGTTTATTTTCGGTAATTTTGTTTGTTTCAAAATAAATAGGTATATGAAGAACCATCTATCCATGTAGCCAACTGGAAAAACTAACAAAAATCAAATTGATTTCCCAATATATCATGCATATTTGTGAGCGCAATTTACGAAACTATATTGAACTATGGGAAGAGGCATAACTCTATTCATTAAATGAAACATTAATTTTTGGGAAACAAAGTGTCTTCAAAAATTAAATAAAATCTGATCTGATAATTAATCAGTGCACATCACACCAAAACAATTGAGTAGCCACTGTCAAACGTAAATGTTTGCTGAATTGAGCCCCAATATAGTTTTAATTAAACACTGAAGCCCAACAGTGTATGACACCTTCTTTAATTGGTACGCTCACAAATGACTCCAAGCAACATGACAGTTCAACAAAGGTTATTGTTTTGATAGCACGTGCTCCTAGCATTTCTTTAGTGACCTCATTGACATTGCTATGATTTCATTTTGTGCTGCGGCTGCAGTTAATGGAATTAGGTCAAATTCACACCTCAATGCATGCATATTTGCAGCGACTTGATTAATCTTTTGTTATTGCCACAGAAGCTGTTTTGTTTCCCAGAAGCCGGCGATTTCTAAGAAGTTGGAGCATGAATAAATATTGAAGACCTGTTAAATACAGGTTATTTAAATTTGTGTTGCGAAGACAATAATTTGATGATTTATTTCTGAACTATTTTCCGTAACATCGCGTAATTAGAGCTACCCATGTCATTCGCGGAAAATCTTAGTTTCACTTTCGGTTTCAACACAAACTGACCGGGAAACTGGAATAATTGCGCAGGTGTTTACAAACTTGCATTTTCTGAAGCTGACACAATTCAACAGATTCTGTTAATCTGATAGAATTCCAGTGAGAATTCCTGGAAATATTATTTGATCTTTCAATAGGATTATCTGAATCTGACATAAATTCCAGGAATCAATTGCGCCGGTGATAACAAATGCCATGTGTTTAGTCGGCGTCTTGATACTTCATTGATGGAATTCCCGGAAACTTCCTTCCTTTCACTTATCGGCATTGCAACTGGAACTGCATGTGTTTACATACGTTTTTTAAAGGAAATAAGGAAGCATACAGGAAATGTTTGTGAACAGAAGCATGTTAGAAGAAATAGAAAGCACTTTCGGTTTAGTTGGCTTCCTTGTTGGGGAATTCCCGGAAATCTTCCTTTCACATTGAATTCTCAGAATTGCAACTGGAACTTCAGGTGTTTACAAACGTTTACAAACTCAACAAACAACCAAATAAATATACAAATTTTAATAAATCATGCAATTCACAAATAAATATGGAAACATACAGGAAATGTGTGTCAACAGAAGCATGTTACTGAGAAGAGATAGAAAACCACGTGTGTTATGAAATTGAAAATTGCCATCTTCGCTCTCGCGATGGTCATCTTCAACAACTTTGTATTAAGTTTTCCCATAAAATACGTTTTTCAAGGTAAATATTTTTACAAATTGCTATAATTTCGACATCATGAGGTGACTTTTTACCCCTTCTCATCAACATTTTTGGCGATTTTCGTATGCATAAAAACGGAATAGAGTCCGACCCTTATGCAAATAAACGATTAGAAAATAGTCTTTTTATGAGAAAATGGTTTGGTGCATGCATATTTTATGCAAATGACCGAAATATGCATTTAAACGATATGCAATTAACTGAAATTGACTGTATCTCCTATAATAAATATCTTGGACACTGAACACAGTAAGGGCCCTCCCAGTTGGGATCAACATTCCCGCCCCGTGCACTCGGTCAAACGCATCAAACACACAGGAGGAAGAAATTAAAAGGATCGTAAACTTACATCAGTGTCCAAGATATTTATTATAGGAGATACATATTTTGGGTAAAAAAATATTATTTTTCAGAATATAGCATCTCCAAAGCATCCTTTACAACTTACTCTGGCAATACATGTAATTCACTGCGTGATGACATTTCGCTACGTGATTAGTGGCCTATCAAAGTGCTCTAGTGATCTATTCAATATCCTGGTCATCAGGATTCATGCTGATCGGAAAATGTTTTGACCGTTATTTTAACATTTCTGAAATTTTTTATGGCTAATTTTCAGAAACCTTTGGCCAAATTGAAAAACAAAATATTGGATCATCATGAAAACCGAAACTAAAACAAAAATAAAAAGAGACCCGCATAACCGATAATTTTATAAAAAGTGATAATGGATATGTGATAGCCGCAAAAAATGAAATAGGTCAAGCCGGCAACGTATATCTAAATAAACGAGCACTGATATGCCTTGCTGGCAAAGTATATAAACATAAATGAGCACCGATTCGCCTGAAATTGTTTTAGTTCCTGACATGCCACCATAATTATTCTATTACACATCCAAGCCTACAGAATGCCCTTAATCAAGTTTAATAGTGAAAATGACTCTTGCTTCCACATTTTACAGTACAAACCTTTGGTGAGATTTGTTACAAAACCCCAGATGAATCGTGTGGCATTGACTTGACCTGTACAACTCTCTCTGG
This sequence comes from Siphonodentalium dalli, assembly GCA_032622095.1. NCBI lineage: Eukaryota > Metazoa > Mollusca > Scaphopoda > Gadilida > Siphonodentaliidae > Siphonodentalium > Siphonodentalium dalli. The sequence continues at coordinate 602,836 of CP136061.1, forward strand.
AGGTGGAGGAGATAAATGTAGATGCACAGACAGCAATAAATACTGGAATTCAGGCAGCGGTTCCTGTGTTAACCGTAAGTAAACCGTACAGACACCAATAAATACTGGAATTCAGGCAGCGGTTCCTGTGTTAACTGTAAGTAAATCGTACATACACCAATAAATACTGGAATTGAGGCAGCGGTTCCTGTGTTAACCGTAAGTAAACCGTACAAATGATTTAAACTAGTTATTTAAATCTCCATTCTAATTGATTCCATTAACTAATAGCAGATAGATGTGTCGGTAGATATACATAGAGGATCTCAAACGAGTTACTATTTTATACAGAATTTATCAACCGAGTTCACTAAATTCAAATAGAATTTAGTGGACAAGGTTGATAAATTACGTATAAAATAGAACGAGTTTGAGATACTTTTTATCACATTATCATATAATCGCTAAATTTTTATCGAAAATAACAATAATTAACTGCAGCCATCGAACTGCAAACTTTGGCCCAAAGGGCAGCGTGACGTCATTGCACGCAACGATATTACACATGTCTATTACGCTCGAATATTACATAGGAAAATAGTGCTAATCATGTGATAAAAATATTTATGCCATTAATTGACTAGAATTGTAACTAGAGATTTAACGTTCCAAATGTAGAACTTAGATACATTCATGGGACTCAAGTAATAATCATTGTTTTATAGGTAACCAATAAGTGGTAAGACAGTAAAAAATCATAATCATTATGAAATGCTGGCTAACGACTCAAAAGCTTTTTGATATATTCTTGAGGAAATTATCATAATTTGATAATGTTGTTCTAAATTATAACCTATAATGAAGGCTGCACGTCTCTTTAATCAATTTCAATAGTGAAAATGACTCTTGCTTCCACATTTTTCAGTACAAACCTTTGGTGAGACTTGTTACAAAACCCCAGATGAATCATGTGGCATTGACTTGACCTGCACAACTCTCTCTGGAGGTGGAGGAGATAAATGTAGATGCTCAGACAGCAATACATACTGGAATTCAGGCAGCGGTTCCTGTGTTAATTGTAAGTAAACCGTACAAATGATTTAAACTAGTTATTTAAATCTACATTCTAATTGATTCCATTAACTAATAGCAGATAGATGTGTCGGTAGATATACAAATATTTTCATCATTGGGGTGGCCCCTAGTTGGGCAAGAATCATTTTGTGGTAATTCAGCCAAAAAAAACATGGCCGCTGGTGGCCATCTTGGATTTCAAATTTGAATCTATTGCCGCAGGCTACAGGCCATACTGTTTGTCTGATCATCATAAAATTTCTCAAGAATGTTGACATTTACATGTAGATGGGAAACCAGTCATTTTAGGATTAATCGGCCAAAAAACATGGCCGTTGGCGGCCAACTTCAAATTTTACTCTTTGCATCACTAAATCCTTTGACACAGACCACATCCCTGATCAGATCATCACCAAACTTCATATGGATCATCGGGGTGGCCTCTTGATGGGTATGAGTCATTTTGGGGTCATTCAGCAAAAATATATGGCCACCAATGGCCATTTGGGATTTTACTCTTTGTATGACTGAATTTTTCTACAAATTCCATTAGCATGGGTTATAGACTGATCTGTTTGTTTGATCTTCATGAAATTTGTCACGGATGTTGACATTGACATGTAGATGTAGTCATTTTGGGGTCATTCGACAAAAAAACATGGCTGCCGGTGGCCATTTTAAAATGTATTATTTGCATCACTAAATCTTTTGGCACCCCCTACAGACCACATCCCTGATCCGATTATTATGAAACTTGTCAACCATTAAATTATTCCCCACCTAAGTTGAGCTACAGTGTCATTGACACTTTCATTTTGTGATATATACAGGTACAATGTGCAAGTATCAGTGTATCGCACGGAGCGGTCGTGTGGTTGTGTTTCCCAATGTATGGAGTAAAACACTATGCATGAATATATTGCCATATTAAATGTCCTCTACAGAACCGTTGGAGAGTGAATATATGTACATGTCATTGCAAACGGAACGAAGAATACATCTAATAGGCTTAGTGGCAGTAAATAAGCCACAACTAACTAACTTTCTGGTTTCGTAGTTGACAAAACCAGAATAACTTTGTCAACTATAATAGATTTAAAATGCGCAGTATAAGCATGATGTCTGTCGTTTCTCTGCATCAGTATGTCAGTCTCCATTCAGGATGTGAATCTGACCAATTAGATCAATTTTTAAATATGGCCGGAGTTACAAAATAATTATCTGGTGGTGGTGTGTGTTTTTTTAGTGGGACATTGAATAATCGTATTTATTTTGTCGGGCATCGGCGTTTGAAATCAAATGGGTACGCCATTATGTGTAGACTTGTGTTTGATTTGAATTGTTGCTATTTTACAATGTACTTGTCAGCAGAAATGATAATGAATTTCTGAGAATATTGTAAATGTGCGAAAGGTATAATACACAGGGGTCTGGGAACTTTTTATTTTATTATATTATTTTTTAAATTAATATCATAAAATGATTTTAAAAAATGTTCCCGGACCCCTGTGTAAAAGATATCATTGCATGTTTATCTTGATGTGGTTATTATGCACAACGTGTGACGTTTAATTCCTACTGTAACTATCATACCATAAACTAAAGGTTTCTATAATTGACATATATGAGGTTTTGATGACCAGATATCGGCTTTCAAGAGAATATGTTTAACTCATTGGTTGTCAGTCTTGCAAAAATTCCAATTATCGCATCTAATAAAGAGCGTCCATACTTCCACCGAAACGTGGTAGGTAATAAAGAGCGTTTTAATTATGATAGATTGTACTCGTTTTCAATGTAAAACCATCAACGTATGTAAATATAAATCGATGGTAAAACGGGTGGAAACTTTTCTGTGTTTACGTGATGTCTGTGACATAATAATTGATGGTGACTATTTAACGTTTATTTTTAACCACGGAATGCTAGAAAAATACAATTTTGTCTAATTTAGTATCGACTTTATGTACCGCGCTTGGATCTTCAAATTTATGTTTTGTTTTTAAATTTGATGAGGACAAATAAATAATTGATTTGCAGTGATTTAATTATGGTAAGAAAATCAGAAGTTAACTGAATTATTAAACTTATATATACTACGGTAAAAAGTATGTTAATATTTATCATATGCTTGTCTATACAATAGCGGACAATAACTGAAACGTATCTCTTCAAAGACACGTTGAGTAAGATTATTTCATCATCATGAAAGTAACACAACCTCATTGAGTGAACATTGCGGTGCACGCTGTCCACTATCCAATCAAAAATGACGAAGTTATGACGCACATGTTCAATCGAGAATTCTGTGTTTGAATCACAGCGTATCAATTTCAACTTTGGGCTCAGGTTAATTCTTTTTTTGTAAATACTGACACGTGGATTCTTTTATTAAGTAGAATAAACATTTATTTAATTAAGAGTTAACTTGATAACTTTGAGTATAAATAAGGCACATATGATAACAAAGATTTATTGCAACAAACATATTAGCATCACCGCCCTATTAATTAAATATCTGGCCACTATCAAAGGAAGACACACCCATGCAATGTTTGGAAAAAAATTCGGAATGTCAATCTACTTGAGAAACGCCCACGTGTGACAATAAACTTATATTCTTGTGCGGTTACGTACATTTATGTGTTTCATATGGCGAAAACACTAATCTGAGACACCTGCAGCTCTGTTAATCGATTTGTGTATTCTACCCCCATCGCCCCCAGAATGTTAGTTATATACATGAAGACGAAGGTAGCTTGATGTGCACTATTTTAATTGACGTGTATTTTTGCGTGGGTGAAAACTATTGACAATTTTCGATTTCTACAAGAATATTTCCTTTCTGAATATTTCATGCAGCCTTTGACTCCGTGATAATGATCTCATGCTTGTCGCTTGATCATATACAAGTGCCGGGGGCTCTCGATGGGATGTTTCTTGAAACACGTACAATACAGAAGAACAACGTTGTCAGGATATAAGTAGGGAACATTATGTTTTTTATGTTACATATACATGCACTAGTTTAATCACAGATAATATAACATAAGATAAGGCAAATTAAATAACATGTGTTTCCGATTTGTTGACCTAAAAACTCCAGGTAGATAAGTACATGTACACATATTCGGCTACATGCCATCATCTCAGCCTTTCCATCATTGTTGAGTTAATTCTTTCATGATAAACATTCATTGCATTTTGGAAGCTTCAATATTCACCGATAACATGCCCCATATTGTTTTTGAGTTCATTGGCACCACTGTCAATCATTCGCAGCAGGCTTTTGATCTGCAGTCTGTCAGTAAATGTGACGAATCATTGGATACCACGTCGATTACACATGTACATGTATGTGTTATCATATCTTCATGAAGATTTCAAATGACAGCGGACCATTTGGCGTACAGGGGGATACAGGTAATCAACCTTTAATCAGATATGATGCTGAATATTTAATATTAAATATTCAAAGAACCCATGTACATTGCGATGTGACCTCAAAGTTTTTTGTCTCAATTAATTACATCTCCATTAATTTGTGCAGTGCGATCAACGTGATCTACATTTATTTATTAGTTTTTTTTCCGGAACCAATCATGCATTACTGTGCCTCCCACATTGCATTATGTTGGCAACGTTCCATTTTGTTGACTGTTATCTCGACTGCGTTTGTTGTGTTGACAGTTACCTCGACCCCGTTATTCCGACCGCGTTATTTTGCATTGATGGTTACATCGATTGCATCGGAGTAACGTTACAACCGCGTTGGAGTAACGTTATGACCACGTTGCATTAACGTGAGAACTGTGTTGATGGTAAATTCTCAATGCAGTCTCAACTAAGTTCAAACACGGTCAAGAGGGACATTAATTTTGAGAGGATCTGTAAGTGGTAAGACAGTAAAAAGTCATAATCACAATGAAATGCTGGCTAACGACTCAAAAGCTTTTTGATATATTCTTGATGAAATTATCATAATTTGATAATGTTATTTCTGAATTATAACCTACAATGAAGGTCTGTCCCTTTAATCAATTTCAATAATGAAAATGACTGTTGCTTACACATCAATAAATACTGGAATTCAGGCAGCGGTTCCTGTGTTAATCGTAAGTAAACCATACAAATGATTTGAAGTAGTTATTTAAATCTCCATTCTAATTTGTTCCATTAACTAATTGCAGATAGATATGGTGGTAGATATACAAATATTTATGCCATTAATTGACTGCTATTGTAATTAGAGATTTAAAGTTCCAAGTGTTGAACTTAGATACATTCATGGGACTCAAATAAAAATCATTGTTTTATAGGTAACCAATAAGGGGTAAGACAGTAAAAAGTCATAATCACAATAAAATGCTGGCTAACGACTGAAAAGCTTTTTGATATATTCTTGATGAAATTATCATAATCTGATAATGTTATTTCTAAATTATAACCTACAATGAAGGTCCGTTCCTTTAATCAATTTCAATAGTGAAAATGACTCTTGCTTCCACATTTTTCAGTACAAACCTTTGGTGAGACTTGTTACAAAACCCCAGATGAATCGTGTGGCATTGACTTGACCTGTACAACTCTCTCTGGAGGTGGAGGAGATAAATGTAGATGCACAGACAGCAATAAATACTGGAATTCAGGCAGCGGCTCCTGTGTTAACCGTAAGTAAACCGTACAGACACCAATAAATACTGGAATTCAGGCAGCGGTTCCTGTGTTAATTGTAAGTAAACCGTACAAATGATTTGAACTAGTTATTTAAATCTCCATTCTAATTGATTCCATTAACTAATTAATAAATAGAGCATGGCTTGGAGTGAAATACGCCGATATAGTGCATAGTGAGGTTGTGTAGTTCACGACGCGAAGCGGAGTGAACTACACAACCGCACTATGCACTATATCGGCGTATTTCACGACAAGTCATGCTCTAATTATTATATTGTATCGAACAAATGCAGAAACTAGAATGCACTCAGAGAGATGCCAACGTGCGCAAAAATGTAATAAACAATAATTTAAAAAATAATTTCACTGTATTTTACTTAATTTATTTAATTTAATTTAATGTTAGCAAAAAAAGACAATTACCATTTCTCATTTCATCACAGATAAAAGGCAAATTACTATATTAATCATTTAAGTAATTAAAACCAATTCCATGTTGCCGAAAAGATGAGACTTTAATATCGATTACATTTTTTTCAGCGGCATATTTTCATTTTCATTTTCCGATAGTCAAAGTTGACCAAAGGAGCAATTATAAGAAATAATTAGTACTATTTTTGTAAATATTGATAGCAGTCAATATGCAACAATACATATCAATAATTAATCAATAACGATCATTGTATGTAATAATAAACTCTTAAAACGGTGTTTGTGTTAACAAATGAGTTTTGTTTTGTGTTACGTCATTCGTCGTATTTGACCCGGAACTCTGCTGAAGGTTAGGCTATTCAGCATATTGCGTCGAATTACAAAATCGCGTTTTGAATGTCTCTCTTTTCCCGCACGATAAAAAGAGGTCTTCGCACGAACCAAAAATGATAAAACTTCCCAATTATAAGTGAAAATACCCAAATGAAGGAGTCTATGTAGGTCCCGAAGGAGTCTATAGACTCTTTGATGTATATTTCTGATGGAGAAAATGTAGGTCGATCTATTTTTGTCATAACTCTGACGAATTTTGACCTGGGAGAAAAAATCGAAATCGAGGCCAACTACGAGCATGCCAGTTTTAAATATAGAAACAGGGAATCCTGACAAATGGCGATATCGGAGACAAACAAATAAACGAAAACAACACATAAAATAAACATAGCAAAAACGCGGCACAGTAAAAATGTCAGAACGCCACGAGGTTTTACGTCGTTTTTGGTGACGTCATGGAGTGTGACACCAAGCTACCAAGCTACCAAGCTACGAATCTGTCTGATCGCCATACTGTTGCGCGAGCGCACGTAATTAAAGGCAAACCAGTGGGCAAACACCATTTTTTTTAAAAGAAAAAAAAATAATATGTAAAAAAAAAAAAAAAAATTAAAAATTTCTCTTTGTTCAGGTTTGTTTGTTTGTTTTTGTTTAATTAATTCTTTGTAATTTTTTTTTTTTTCAATGTTTGTTTTCCTGTTTTAAAAAAAACTTTGGCTGCCTGTTTGTTGTTTTTTTTAATTTTTTTTTTTTATTATTTTTATTTGTTGTAAATGTTTATTTATTGTTTGTTTATTTTTCATGTTTGTTTTCCTGTTTTAAAAAAAACTTGTTTTTTTTAAATTCCCCTTTGTTCAGGTTTGTTTGTTTTTTTAAATTAATTTTTTTATTGTAATTTTTTTCTTTTTTCAATTTTTTTTTTAAACTTTGCCTGCCTGTTTGTTGTTTTTTTTATTGTAAATTTGTTATTTAAAATTTTTTTTTTTTTTTAAATTCCCCTTTGTTCAGGTTTGTTTGTTTGTTTTTGTTAAACTTTTTCACCTGTTTGTTTGTTTGTTTTTAGTTATGCCTGTGTTTTTTTTTCATTGTTTTTTTTCCTGTTGAACTTTGTTGTTTTTTTTGTTGTAAATCTTTATCTATTTTGTTTATTTTTCATGTTTGTTTTCCTGTTTTAAAAAAAACTGTTTTTGTAAAAAACTGTGTCAAGAATTGCCCGACCTGTGCCTGTGGTGACCAGTGACCAAAGTCAAGAACATTTAGACCAATGTCAACACATTTCAACCACTTACCCACTCTTAATTGGTGCCCGGACGAACGAAGAATGTTTTAAATTTGGTCATTTATTAGTATAAGTCGCTCTTGTACACGGAACTATCAGAATAATTGAGCCGCGAAATTATTGATTATTTTCGAACCGAGCGGTCACGTGACTCTGATCGGAAGCAAAGAATTTACGGCTACAAAAAAAAGTGTACCCAACTCCGGAAACATGAACGTATGATTGGTGTTATTGGGCCATGAAAATCTGCAGTAGCGTGTTTTTTCAACGCTTAGTATACAGCATAGGGGTATTATTTATTTACAAGAGACAGCTAAAACAAGCTGTAATCGGCAAATTGTATTCTCGGTTCATTTTATTAGTTGTTCGGGTACGGCAACCGATCACACGTTTTAGTGTTACCGGTATAGGAATGGGGTATCGCGAACTTAGGAAACGCAACGGGACTCCAGAGAAAACCTTTGTAATTTTGATTTAGCAGTAGGAAACTACTATTTTCAACTTTGACTAAGTTCAGACAATTGATGTTCGCCTTACTGAAGCTTTAATTTGGATCAGCGGCGAAATAACAAGTAGTTTCAGAACAAAGTTTGATGAAGTGTTCGTTACTATTTTTAGTAGTCAAAACTACATATGCATAGTGCACGATGGGAGAGACTTGAAGGCGTAGTATACAACTACGACTAATAGAGTCGAGTAGCCAACCAATCGGAAAGCTTGATTTCAATAACAAAGTCACGTGAGATACAATATTAGCAGATAGATGTGTTGGTAGATATACAAATATTTATGCCATTAATTGACTACTATTGTAATTAGAGATTTAAAGTTCCAAGTGTGGAACTTAGATACATTCATGGGACTCAAATAAATATCATTGTTTTATAGGTAACCAATAAGTGGTAAGACAGTAAAAAGTCATAATCACAATGAAATGCTGGCTAACGACTCAAAAGCTTTTTATGTGTACCCATAAACACGGCTGTTGACATGTAAATGAGAATGAGTCATTTTGGGATCGTTCGGCCAAAAAACATGGTCGCCAGCAGCCATCTTGGATTTTACTCTTTGCATGACTAAATCCTTTGGCACGGGCTGCAGGTCATACCTTTTGTCAGATCATTATGAGATTTGTCATGGCTGTTGACATTGACATGTAGCTAGGAACGAGTCATTATGGGGTCATTCGACCAAAAAACATGGTCGCTGGCGGCCATCTTGGATTTCAAAATTAAATCCATTGGCGCGGGCTACAGGTCATAGTGTTCGTCTGATCATCATGAAATTTGTCATGGATGTTCATATTGACATGTAGATTGGAACGAGTGATTTTGGGGTCGTTCGGCCAAAAAACATGGCCGCCAGCAGCCATCTTGGATTTTACTCTTTGCATGACTAAATCCTTTGGCATGGGCTACAGGTCATAGCTTTTGTAAGATTTTCATGAAATTTGTCATGGATGTTAACAGTGACAAGCAGATGGGAACGAGTCGTTTTGGGGTCATTCGGCCAAAAAACATGGCCGCCAGCAGCCATCTTGGATTTTACTCTTTGCATGTCTAAATCCTTTGGCATAGGCTACAGGTCAGATCATTATGAGATTTGTCATGGCTGTTGACAATGACATGTAGATGGGAACGAGTGATTTTGGGGTCGTTCAGCCAAAAAAACATGGCCTCCAGTAGCCATCTTGGATTTTAAAATTCAATCCATTAGCATGGGCTACAGGTCGTATCTTTTGTCGGATCATCATTAAATTTGTCATGGATGTTAATATTGACATGTAGATGGGAACGAGTAGTTTTGGGGTAATTCAGCCAAAAAACATGGCCAGCAGCCATCTTGGATTTTACTCTTTGCATGACTAAATCCTTTGGCATGGGCTACAGGTCGTAGCTTTGGTCTGATCATCATGAAATTTGTCACGGATGTTAATATTGACATGTAGATGGGAACAAGTCATTTTGGGGTCGTTCGGTCAAAAAAATATGTCCGCCAGCAGCCATCTTTGATTTTACTCTTTGCATGACTAAATCCTTTAGCACGGGCTACAGGTCGTAGCTATGGTCTGATCATCATGAAATTTATTATGGATGTTAATATTGACATGTAGATGGGAATGAGTCATTTTGGGGTCGTTCGGCCAAAAGACATATCTGCCAGCAGCCATCTTGGATTTTACTCTTTGCATGACTAAATCTTTGGCACGGGCTACAAGTCGTATCTTTGGTCTGATCATCATGAGATTTGTCATGGATGTTAACAATGACTTGTAGATGGGAAACGAGTCATTTTTTGAGGACATTCGGCCAAAAAACATGGCCACCCGCAGCCATCTTGTATTTTACTCTTTACATCACTAAATCCTTTGACACAGGCTACAGGTCGTATCTTTTGTCGGATCATCATGAAATTTGTGATGGATGTTAACAATGACATGTAAATGGGAACAAGTCTTTTTTTGGTCATTTGGCAAAAAAACATGGCTGCCAGCGACCATCTTGGATTTTACTCTTTGCATAACTAGACCTTTCAACTTTCCACATTCATAATCACTCCATTGACTGTAAGACATGAAATTATTCCCTTTCCAAGTTGAGCTACAGTGTCATTGACACTTTCAATTCAGAAAACTTTGGCCAAATTGAAAAACAAAATATTGGATCATCGTGAAAACCAAAACTAAAACATAAATATAAAGAGACACACAACCAATCAATTTTAACAAAAGTGATCATGGATATGTGCACATATGATAACTACAAAAAAATTAAATAAGTCTAGCCGGCAACATTTATCTACATAAATGAGCACTGATTCATCTACATTGTCTAACCACAAAGCAGTAACGTATTATCAGTTGATTAAGAAAGTACACCTTTCTAGCAGCTAATCACAATAGTTTTGACAAGTAGCAAGTGGGACTTTTGATAAATTGTTATTCATAAACAGGCAAGCAAATACTGATTACCTATTAAGGATTGAAGGGTTTCATGAAGATCTGATAAGGATTTGAGAGGTCATTGCTGACTATAGCCTTGATCAAAATGTTTGAAGAAATGTAATTTTTTATGGCCATTTTCAAAAAAAATGGCTACTGACAGCATGAACACTGTTAGTCATAAAACAATATTGGCAATATATTTATTACATTTATTTTAATTTAATTAGTTTTCAATTGAAAACTAATTACTTTATTCACAATGGTACTATATATAAAACCTGAAATTCCCAAACAACCAAGTTCCCTTTTTGGGAGCCACATGATATATGTTAACTTTAATCACAATAGCATCATGTGATTGTGGTTTTGTTGCACAATATATGTTTTTGGTAAATTGAAGCCCCATGATGATCAGTTTATGATTCACCCACTGACAGAAGGTCACAACATTTTCTACAAAAATTTATTGAGGTTACGGTTTCAAAGGGTTTGGAAAGTAAATTTTTGGAAAGTGAAAGTGACTTGCTTCCACATGTACATTTTTCAGTACAAACCTTTGATGAGACTTGTTACAAAACCCCAGATGAATCGTGTGGCATTGACTTGATCTGCACAACTCTCTCTGGAGGTGGAGGAGATAAATGTAGATGCACAGACAGCAATAAATACTGGAATTCAGGCAGCGGTTCCTGTGTTGACCGTAAGTTGACCGTATATCATCAGATGTCAACAACAACAACATTTTTTGAAATGCTGCTTCAGTTATTAGAATCGAGAAATTGCCCAAAAATAATGCTAACGACAGTCAACTATAGTATAAAATTGCCCAAAACCTGTTATTTATCAACATTTTGTTCAAAGAAATTTTGCCGGTTTGTCAAATATCTGACACAAAAAAGCCAATTGAATTGAGAGTTATCCTTCTTCATACGCAATTTGGCTCGAGACCGACTTCTCGTCGACTCTTTACTGGGCCACTTAAAATTATGAGTGGTTAAAAATAATATATTTCAAACATTGATATCTGATCACTCTGAGCTTTGACTCGAATATAACATTTTTGTTTTTACCTCCGAAGCCAAGGAAATAATAATTTGCGAGCCATAATTCGGATTATGCATCTTTAATTAACTTGTTAACGCCCTATTGTATTCTTTTGATGACGCCAGAATGGCCGCTGCCATCAGTCATGCACGGACGGTGAACTCGGTGACCTGAACTGATCTCAAGCGCACTTGTAGGCCAGGTTTCTTTTATGTGACGTAATTGATCAGTGACAACTTGTATTTATTTATTTTATTGGAAAAACAGTGTAATACTAGAATAGTCTTACAATAAAATGGCTCCAAGAATATAGAAGTGCTGTTCCCATCAGGAAACGATCAAAGTTTGATCTGAAGTAAGTTCTCGTAGAACAAATATTTTGTAAAAATGGTTTACATACCTTGCACTTCCATTTTTTATATCAATTTATTATGGTGCCGTTCACCAGCATGTGTACCTATAAATCACTATTGTGGAGATACCTTAATAGGATCATTTGATGGTATGTTGATGATAGACCCTGGGACAAATATTGACATGTAGTTTAAGCAAATTACCACAGACAATCTCGGCATTTGAACATTCTAAAACGGAAGTTGGATACTAAAAAGTTCAAAAACTACAATACACATGGGTTTAGAAACGAGAAATTTCGGAAGGCATCTGAATAATCGACTAGAATTTGATTACCTCTGTTGACTGGTCCTCCCTAACTGTTTCACTATGATCAAATTGAGTCACTGTCCTGTGACTTCTACTTAGATTATGCCCTCTATAGGCATTATACCTCATGGGGGTATGCACCAGGCGACAGCACTGATCTTGTTTGTGTTGGGCAGAACATGGCTATAATAAAACTTGAATATTTATACACAAATTCAACTTTGTTTTTTATCATGGAGCAAATGCATCTCTTACGGGAGGCCTATCTATCCGGGGCAAACAGAACTTGAAAGCTGCCAATGCTTGACTGCACACCCCATGACTGGCATGAGCAAACTGTTCATCAGTAGTATCCAGAATAATTTTCTATTAACATTTGAAGTGATAGACATGATCTTATGTTAAAAACTAACTCTTGTTTTGGAAATTTTGCAGTGAAAACATCCAGTGTTCAACATATATTTCTATAAAATTGATACATTCATTCCAATAAACAATTATGCATTGGGAACAAACACCTGTCAATCATGCTTACAAATGAAGAGAAACATAAATTTTAATAATTTTCAGTCAGTCAATAATACTGGCATTGGGCCGAACTGTCCAGTGTGCACCTGTGCTTTATGGAGGATTGACTGATGTTGATTAATATTATCAAGAAATAACCTTAATCACTGATTAAGTGACAACCAATTGTTTTACAGTATTTTGTGAATTGACGGCTTAACTATTATTAAATTAGTTTTACATTCTTTTGTGATTAAAGTGATTTTGTTAAGACGGCCTATTTAGGCCTGTATATATTTACTAATTACTCTGAACAGGATTAACATTCAATGATACATGTGAGGCTGCAACAGACGGCATGTGCGGAACTGAGTTTAGTTGCCAGAATGGAACATGCAGATGTTCCAATGAATCAGATTACTGGAACGGAACTAATTGTAGCATGCGTATGTAAATGGTTTTCATGACACAGTATGTTGTTCCTCCTCTTTGCAGTCCTCTCCTCTCTGAACACTCAAGCCACATGCTAGTGACTTTGTCTCTCTATCCTTCTTGTGCACTCACACGTATATGTGTATATTATATATCAACGTTTTTACGTCAAAATATAAATTGTATCCCCAGGAGACCGAACATGTTATTCCACTCCCAAGGTGTTCTCCTACTCTCAGCACTACGTCTTACATGTATATTTGCGTAATTCGGTATCATTGCAGACTATTTAGCCCTTTCAGTGCCAAGTCCGATTTTTGTATCAACCCATATTTCTTTGATCATTTTTCAAATTTGTTATTATAATAATCTCAATTCAAACTTAGAGCATAGAGCTCTTTCCATCAATGTATCACATTATTATAATCAATAAATTTGAAAAATGATCAAAGAAATATGGGTTGAAGCAAAAATCGGACTTGGCACTGAAAGAGTTAAACAAAAAAGCTGGTGGTGTTGTAGCTTTAAGAACATGTTAGGTCTATATACCCATGTGTTTCATTGTGGTCTGGGTCATAACAAACTGGTGTTGAAAATATAATAAACAGAATAGTTAACAGCATCAATTAAAATGTCAAAATCCAGATGTTTTCATGGAATCAGTCTCCACTCCTTCATAAATGATTAACCCTAGCACTCAAACGGAATGATTTCAATGTTTTCTCATAAATCCGGTGGAGACCGATAACTTTGATTGAGCGGTTTATTATAATACAGTGTGGAGATATTCTGCTAGTCAAATCTGGATATAGTGTGTCTGACATTTGCAGATACTTTGTTTCTCCAAAAATGTTCTCCATTCTTCACGCGCTCTCACATGTACTGTACAATGTTAAGCGCTGGACCGAAAAATTTATAGCAGTTTACAATTAGTTTCCAAAAAGGTAATGCATTTAAATAAGGTAATTACATTAGGTTGGAATTAACATTAAATGCAGGAGTTTCGTCACTGAAACACTGAACATGCTGTACATACAATACAGTGTGCATTGTTCATAAAGGGTAGGAGTTTTGAACGTATTCATCGACTAGCTGGTGTCAAAATGAATTTCAAATATATACGAGTCCAGACCTTTCGTACCGTTGATATGGAGAATAGACTTCACACACAAATGAAGCACATTCCCAGTAGGCTAGCATCACCAAATTCACCCCCTTGGGACCTCATTCTGCTTAGGCCTCATCTTCTGGGAAGTATCTATAGTATCAAATTAACATTGTTTTTTAATTACTTTTTCCCTTCTGGGAAGTTTCTACATCCCCTAATTAGCAGAAGATAAAATACATAATCGAGGTGACTATATAATTGGTGAACATCACCGACTTCAACTAGGGAGCTTCAATCTTATCCTAGGTATCCCATAGATGATGAGGTATCAGCAGAATGAGGATACCAGAGGGTGAATTTTAAATTTTAAAACATCGGAGCACGTGCTTGTCAAAAAGTTGGATATGCTTCATCGGAAACATCGAAGCGCTAGCATCAGTTGGCTACGTACATTGTGAGATTGCTATGTCGCGCGCATGCGACTGGCACAATGACCTCCTTTCAAGTTGGTGCAGCTTGCTCTATCAACTGTAACCGGTTGCTTGGAGACGGATTACGATGTCAGATTTTATATTGACCACACCAGCTGAAATTATCATTGTGAGATTGGTATGTCGCGCGCATGCGACTGGCACAATGACCTCCTTTCAAGTTGGTGCAGCTTGCTCCATCAACTGTAACCGGTTGCTTGGAGATGGTTTACGATGTCAGATTTTATATTGACCACACTAGCTGATGATCATGTCAATGAGTGTAAATTGCGAGTAAAATCATTTTGTGGACATGTGCTGTGGCATCATGGCATTGCTATTGCTTCAACGAACATCAAATTCACAAACTAATTGAACATGTCTATATTTATTTTCCTTGGCCAAAAAAATGTCGACACAAATTCATTTCACGTCGGCTTTTGCCTCGGCACTGCCCATTGTCAACGCTAATTCCCAGGGCTGCCGTATATGTACATTGAAGTCTCACGGTGTTACCAACTACCAATTACCACTAATAAATAGTCTCACAAACAACCAATTCCTCACGAATAAATCAAATGGAAATTTGAAACCGAATGCGGTGCTTAATGTGTGGTGTTGAGCGCTATGGTCGAAGGGATATAACTCTAAAAATTTAAAATGCAAGTGAGCCTTGTTATATGATTATATCCCTTTGTTTCAAAGTTATTGTTTTCTCCGTCAGCAAACTGTCAATTGTTGCAGATGAGTGGTTATTATGTATACTGTGATGTTACTGATAATTGTTCAATACACATTTACTCGACCTCGCATGACCCACAAATCGTAAATAAAACGTAGGGATGTATTGTGCAAACTTTATTCATGAAACATTGCATATATTATACATTGTACTTACCAATTGTTATATACCAAAATAATATCGCGATAATATCGTGTATCGCGATATTGTCACCATAATATTGCGATATTATTTGGGGCCAATATCGCCCAGCCCTAAATTTGATTGAGCGATCAGTAGTTTATTACAATACAGTGTGGTGATATTCTTCTATGAACTAGTCAAGTCTGAATATAGTGTGTCTGACGTTTGCAGAATGATGTCCCCAGAGGGTGAATTTAGTGACGCTATCCCACACAGCAGGCTAGCATCACCACTTTCCGGGGACCTTGTTCTGCAATTTTGCCATAAATTTATTGACAAGAAGGAGCAGATTTTTATATATATTTTTTTTATAGATCAGAAATCATATCTGGGCATTAACCCTTCCATGATGGGAGTTTCATGAAATTTGCGAAAACTCTGTGCCACTGCATTCTCTTACATACGTGAGTCTCCCATGGGAGCCTCGCATACATTAGTGTATAGATTGGCTTAACAATTTTTAAGCCATTGCATTCTCTTATATATGCAAGGCTCCCTATGGGTGACTTGCATATATAAGAGAATGCACTGGCACAGGATATTTAGTGCTGCCCCAGCACAGCTCCTGTCATGAAAGGGTTAAATATAACACTCCTGTATGGAGCCTCACATGGACCCGAGCAGATGACAGTCACCAGTGCATTGTTCTCTCTGTCTGGGGCTCCATAAAGGTTTAAATATCTGAATGGTGGTTATGTGATGGTGCTACCGATTGTAGTCTCTTGTTAAAGTATAATGATCTGAAGTTGATGATCATATGAACCGTTCACGCCATTTGGGTTAGTTATCTTCTCATTAATAATTTTAGTACAGTTTGGTGTTACACGGTATACTGATTTAAACACGTTGATATTTATAGATTGTTCATTTCCACATTGATAAGCATTTTATAATACATTTTTTATTCTCTGGCTTTTATGTGAATGAAAAGGACATTCTGCATCTTTGATCTCTATGCATGCTATTACAATATCATCTATATATAGAAAACATGCAACGTTACTTGTTCTGCTCTTGTATCGTCTATGCATCTATATTTGAAGCATATTTTGCTGGAGCATGTTACACGCTCTCTCTATCTTTCTCTCGCTTTCTGTCAATCGCTTCCAGTGTTATCATTCAATGGGGACTGTTCCAGCACTGGAGCGAACTCGTGTGCTACACGCCTGAGCTGTCAGAATGGCCTATGTAAATGTGGTAATGGCTACCAATACTGGGACGGTGCCAGCTGTACAGCTAGTAAGTATCTCGGACCAGACTTTGAAAGTTGTTTTTGTCCCCTGAATTTTTTTTTTCGGGGAACTATTAAAATAGCCGGTGTCCGTCCGTCCGTGCGTGCGTGCGTCCGGAAATGGTTTCCGGATGATAACTTTAGTTTCGGTTATTAGATCAAAAGCAAATTTCATAGGTGAGTTTATCAGACCAAAATAAAGGTCAAGTTCGAATATGGGTTTGCTCCACCCATTTTTGCGAGAGTTATGGCCCTTTTTTAACTTGGGGAAAACCCCTGAAAGTTGGTTTCCGGATGATAACTGTAGTAGAGTTAATCGGATTCAAACCAAATTTTGTATATTACTTTCTACCAGCAAAACACAGGTCACGTTCGAACTTGGGTTCTGCCCGACCATTTTTGGCAGAGTTATGCCCCTTTTTCGACATAGAAAATTCAATTTTCTTCTTTTTTTTGGTTTCCGGATGATAACTTGATTTTGGATTGTTTATATGCAAAACCTGTTTTTTTGTGGATTACTTATATCAAAATACAGCTCAAGTTCGAATTTCGGTTTAATCCGATAATTTTTGCGAGAGTTATGGCCCTTTTTTGTCCGCCGACCGGACATATAAAACCCCAAAAGTTGGTGTCCGGATGATAACTTTAGTAGAGTTAATCAGATTTAAATCAAATATGGTATGTCTCTTTCTCCCAGCAAAACACAGGTCAAGTTCGAATTCGGGTTCCGCCTGCCAATTTTCACCAGAGTTATGTCCCTTTTTGACTTAGAATTTTTGCTAATTTGAGGTTTCCGGATGAAAACTTTAGTAAATGTGTACTGAATGAAATTAAATTTGGTATATGTAGGTTTACTAGCACAAAAGACAGATCAAGTTCGACGAATTTGAGTTTGAACCGATGATTTTGCTCAGAGTTATGGGCTTTTCGACTTAGAAAATTCAATTTTTCTTGTAATTTTCTTCATTTTGTGCCAATTTGAGGTTATATTTTGACTTTAAGAGTTTTTTTAAGATTTGGTTATTTGTATGCATGACAGTAATGAGACAATGCACAAGTGTCTTATCCATATAGTATACTTCTACAAAGCCTCCGCTCCAAATGAAGCCACCGGTTCGGGGGACACTGTGGCCGAGCGGCCTTTTATTATTTGTGAGTTTTTGGGTAACGTCTGCTCATGTATTTAATTATTTGTCTGTTTTTGGCTAACGTCTGCTCATGTATTAACCCTTTGTATGTTTTTGGGTAACGTCTGCTCATGTATTAACCCTTTGTGTGTTTTTGGGTAACGTCTGCTCATGTATTAACCCTTTGTGTGTTTTTGGGTAATGTCTGCTCATGTATTAACCCTTTATGTGTATTTGGGTAACGTCTGCTCATGTATTAACCCTTTGTGTGTTTTTGGGTAACGTCTGCTCATGTATTTAATTATTTGTGAGTTTTTGGGTATTGTCTGCTCATGTATTAACCCTTTGTGTGTTTTTGGGTAACGTCTGCTCATGTATTAACCCTTTGTGTGTTTTTGGGTAACGTCTGCTCATGTATTAACCCTTTGTGTGTTTTTGGGTAACGTCTGCTCATGTATTAACCCTTTGTGTGTTTTTGGGTAACGTCTGCTCATGTATTTAATTATTTGTGAGTTTTTGGGTAACGTCTGCTCATGTATTTAATTATTTGTGAGTTTTTGGGTAACGTCTGCTCATGTATTTAATTATTTGTGAGTTTTTGGGTAACGTCTGCTCATGTATTAACACTTTGTTTACTAAATGGATTCTCTCCCGCTCGGTTATAAAAGTATACTTTGGAATGGTCTATTATCATATTGATCAGGAGGGGTGTTCAGGAAATTAAAGCAGACGACAGATAACACAGATAAAGTGCAGAAGGATTTCTATTCATTGGTGGGAAATACTCAGATAATAAGTTCAAGGCCTTGACGTTTGTGTTGAACTTATTATCTGAACATTTTCAATGAGAATTACATGTCAATAGTATTTAGTAAAGAATGGGTTAATTTATTATCTGCACATTTCCAAAGAGAACTACATGCTGGTCAATGTATATGGTAAAGTACGGTTTGCTTTTAGTTTTTCTGTCAACATTTACTTTGAACAACTTCTCATCTAATTTAATCCAAATTTGTTTGATATTTCCCCTGTTAACCGTTATGTGTATTCAAATGATTAGAATGATACAAATGATGGGCATGTCAATAATGGCTGGAAAATAAAATATATGGTTAAAATAATAGCAAATAATTTAAATTGATTAATAGTGGCTTTAACACCACATCTTTAAATGTCTTCACAAAGAATTGTATTTGTACAAATATGCAGTATCTTTAAATGTCTTCATAAAGAGTTGTATTTTATTTGTACAAATATGCAGTTTGATATTTATTGTTTGTTCTGTTACAACAAGAGTCCAATAGAATACAAGACATATTTGTTTGTGCACTGTAGGTTTGATGCAAGGCGTCCAGTGTTCCTCACACATGACCCATGATGACCCCTGTTCACATGCTCTGATTTGCCGGGATGGAGTGTGCAAATGTCCCACATCGGACCAATATTGGGATGGTACTTCATCGTGCCCGGCAAGTAAGTTAACTATCTTTATGTGATGCATACGCGACCCATGATGACCCCTGTTTATATGTCCTGATTTTCCGGGATGGAGAGTGCAAATGTCCCACATCGGACCAATATTGGGATGGTACTTCATCGTGCCCAGCAAGTAAGTTAACTATCTTTATGTGATGCATACGTGACCCACGATGACCCCTGGTTTGCCTGTATGGAGAATGCAAATGGCATTCATCATACCAATATTGGGATGGTACTTAACTGTGCCCAGCAAGCAAGTAACCTCTGCTTGATAATTTCATCTCAGTCTGTTTTACTCTTCACAATTTCTTTAAATGACATCCCCTATCAATTCTCTTGGTGATACATCAACCAATAGTTGGAAGGCAGTTTTCCTGTCCAACAAGTAAGTAACCTCTTTGATTTATTCATCTCAATCTGTTTTACTCTATACATTTTCTTTATATGGCGTCCCTTATAATGACCTATATATTACATGAAGTTTTCGTGGATGGCTGGAGTTCGTTCTTGATCTGAGTCACGAGGAAATAACTGTAACAGAAAAAAATCTCAATCTCTGTTTCAAATAGTGAATCAATTAATTCAGAGTTAGAGCTAAAAAGAATAAAAGTTCAAGGTGTATTCATAAAGTTAAGCGCTCTTCGTGTCAGTTGTGTTTTGATATTAAAGGTGAGTGTTACTTGCAATAGTAGGGGTCATGCTGAGTGAAGACATTTTCTGTTACAGTTGACATCGTCAATGAAGTAATCGGTTTGTATTGTCTAAGGACAAGACATATTTTTATTAACATTATGAAATCTGTATTTTGCTGTATTTCGCAAAAATAAACCAATGGGTATATGCAATATACATGAAAAAAGTAAAATGTAATTATAACAAAAATAGAGATAAAGTCACACTCACAACAAATAACTGATACATCTTTAGGTAGAGTTGTATGAGAACATTGATATTGCAAATGTGTACTGAAACAAAACAAAAGCTACAAAACTGTAACATAGGTCTACATGTACGGGGCTTAATTTAACTGGATTCACATCGCTATTTGCAATGCAATTTCCAATTTCTGCTAACCAACTTTAATATGAAAAAACATGTATTAATAGGGAATGCAAAATGCTGCACAAATTAAAAACAATTAAATTGACCCCTGCATGTAGCTGATATTGTATACAAATATAAACTGTAACATAGGTCTACATGCAGCTGATATCGTTGATATATGAATGAGTAAAGATTTGACTATTGTTGGAACCATTAAGATGTATTGCCTATTGACTCACAAAGGACACAAAACTAGGGGCAAGGCCCAATGATATGGTGCTGGACATTTATAGAGTGAACTGTACAGTGGGCTAGCATCATTAAATTCACTCTCTGATGACTAATTCTGCTTATGCCTCATTTTCTCTGGAAAGTATCTTTATTATCAAATTAACAGGTTGTTTTGTTTCATTAGAAACTTCTTCACAAAGATTCTTTTTCTGTTCAGTTTAGTATCTCTATATTCCCAAATTGGCAGACGACATGTTGCATAATCGAGGTGCTCATTGGGTAAACATCACCATCTTCTCCATGTGGGAACAGATATCTGAGTCTGGGTCTCCCATAGTAGATGGATGCCATGCTAATGAGGTCCCAAGTAGTGATGAGCCGATAATCGGGAACGACAATCGGAATCGGCCGATTGTGGCCCATCGGATGACAATCGGTACTCGGGTTTGAACATCGGGATTTCCGATTGTCTAAATAATAAATAGTGCTTGTTTTTCTTCAATGAACTTGTTTAAATATGACGATGTTTTGTTGAATAAATGACCTGTAAACATGGGGAAAGTGATCCCAAACACAAACTTGATATAAAGACATGTCCTCTTCAATACCCCGGCCGTACCTGGGTCTATGTTTGAACAATATATAGTGGGGATCACCGGGAAGCACGTGACACTTTGTGTTAGAGTGACGCTGCAAGCATGACGCCATGATTGCGCATAATCATTAATTATTGGCATACCGGAACAGTCGTTTCAGTCGATTGATTTCATTAGCATTATGATGTACACATCATGGGACTCATGTATGCCCATAGGTAACTTTATTGTTCGTCAACATGTAGACATTTTGATTTATGTCAGACTATCAAAAATCAAGATGTATGCATACGGAGTACAACAGAGCTATCTATATAGTGCGTACAGTGTAACAGGTATAAACTATACTATAGAAACCGAAAGTGCATGTCACGTGGCTTTAAATAGTCAAAGACAATGTCATTCCATGATCCAGTCAGTCTCGTGTGACGTCACGTATAGGTCACCACCAATGATTATTATGATGACCACGCTGAAATTGACATGAACATGGTGTAACTTGCAATTAGTTCAGTCGGCTCATTTCCTTTGATATGATGTCTTTGAATTGGGATCAAAGAAAAATGCCGTTTGATGAATTGTTATCAAAAACGAACCGTGGACATGTCGTCATGTCATCAAACTTTCAAACAATTTGTTATGGAATAGCCTAAAATACATGGGTAAGTTGCCTGTATTCGATCACAAGTCCGCCCATGCCCACCTATATATACTTACCCAAACATATACTTATGTATACTGTGTACTGGCATATTATTTCGTTTGTTGCTTGCTTCTATAATTCTAAGTATTATATAACACATATAACATATATTCTGCTATAATTATTGAAATAATCGGAATCGGCACCTGAATCGGCCGATTGTGATCTCAAATAATCGGCAATCGGCGCAAGGCTCTATTTGACAATCGGCTCATCACTAGTCCCAAGAGGATGAATTTGGTGATGCTAGACCACTGTGAGGGGTAGCATCACTACATTCACCCTCTGGGGACCTCATTCGGCACATGTCCGTCACCATATTCTCAGCCCTGCTAGGGGCTAATCATAATTATTTTGATACCAGTAAGTAAGCATGTGCAACTTCTGATAAATTGTTATCCGACATATAGTGGCAAGCAACTACTGATTCATTACATATTGAAGGCTGTAAGGGTATTAGTGAGACATTCGGCGAGATGATTGATGATTATAAGCCTCAAACGTTTTGGTTAACCATTTCATGATGGGAGCTGCGATGGTGCAGCATTAAAGACCCTGTGCCAGTGCATTCTCTTATATATACGAGTCTCCCATAGGGAGTCTTGCATATATAAAAGAATGCACTGGCTTATAAGGTCAAGGTAAATATTGTTAGGCCAATGTATTCACTTATATATGCGAGACTCCCTACGCAAAGTTGTGTCGGCATATTTGGTGTTTACATGACGACCAGCATCATCCCAGAAGTCCACAATGTGCATGATATAGGGTGTACTCGATCGTCTATCCTGATTGTTCTAGATCACACTAACAAAATGTTTGGCTGGGTTCCCTCTGTCTAATGTTGTTTCTACAACTCACGGAAACTAATAATAATAGAGGAAAGTGCTGACATAATTTCTTTCTTGAATTCCAGAGGTGGCATACAATGACAACTGCAACATTAATCCAGTCATAGTAGACCAGTGTGTTGTCTCTCTGTCTTGTCAAGGAGGTGTCTGTAAATGTGCTGACAGTACTACAAAGTACTGGGATGGAGACAGCTGTGAAACAAGTTAGTTATATCATACGTTTTCTCTAGTTTAACAGTGTTTCTGTGGGGACATTTTGGTATATAGAAAAATGAGCTGAATTCAACACACATCTGAACATTATGTTTTTAGCTCAACTTTACAAAGTTTGAGTTATTGCCATGGACTGGTATCCGATATCCGTGTGTTTGTCGTGTGTTGAGACGTCCGTCAACAATTTCCATTAGCACAGGCTACAGGTCGTACCTTTGGTCAGATCATTATGAAATTTGTCATGGCTTTTGACATTGGCATGTAGATGGGAATGAGTCATTTTGGGCTCATTCAGTAAAAAACATGGCCACTAGCAGCCACCTTTGATTTCAAGATTCAATCCATTAGCATGGGCTACACCCTTGCGAAAATACCTTGGACATTCTTGGGATATCCTAGATTTATTCTATAATGGAAAGTCGGTATAACCTTGGATAAGTCCTAGTCCATTTAGTACCAGGTTATAAGCTGGAGGAATAACCTGGGTTACGAAACCAAGGTTATCCCAGATTGTACATGGATAGTACTAGCTTCTGTAGAGTGAATAACTATAGTGGAATATTAACCTGGAATAACCTTGGACAACCTTGGACTAAAACCTGGAATAACCGTGGACTAAAACCTGGAATAACCTTGGACAACCTGGGACTAAAACCTGGAATAACTTTGGACAACCTGGGACTAAAACCTGGAATAACTTTGGACAACCTAGGGCCGAGATCAACAGTATGGTAGCCTTGGTAGGTTATTCATGCTTTGTTAAAGGTTTGATTAAAGCTGGCCTGACATACGAAGTCCCATGTTATCTATTATCTAAGGAATATACCAGGTTTTTCCTCCCTAACAAACTGTCTACATATTGGTCAGAATTTATACATTGATTATAACATCATATATGTGTAAAGTTACTAGTTCCTTAGTGTATTGATAACTTGTGGGTACCTGACTTGAGTGGGAATTATAGCATATTTGAAATGACCCAGTGATTTACATTATTCTCATAGGAATACCTTGAAAATAGGAGACTTTGTAAAAACATTTACCTCAGAGAATCCTTTCCTTATATAATCCAATTGGAATAACTGTTGTGCTGAATCCTGGTTTTAACTAAAGAGGTAACTGATATACCCACTCTTGCCATTCTTCAAATAAGTTGCGAAATTACTTAGCAAACCTGTCAACACATTTTGTTAAGACATACAGCTTCCAACTGAATTCGGAAAATATAAACTTGATCATGACACAGAATTCAGCCAAGGAGATATTAATTCAAATTTTAGCAAGATGTCTCAGCTTATCTCAGTTTTATGAAAACCTGATAATTTACTTGTGGATAATGGCTGATGCCATTCGACAGAAGTCCCAGCTTTGTCCTAGTTTTTTGTTGGATGCTGGGACATCAAACTTATTTGTTTGCAATCAAGTCTTAGCTTAATCCAGCTTGTCCCAGGTTTGGGGAAAGGATATTCCCTCTATATTTATGAGTTCCAGGTTATACAAGCTTATCCCAGATTTTCATACAGTGGGTTCTCACAATATACCAGCTTTGAATAAACCTAGAATTTTTTGCTGTTGAAACCAGAGATTGACCTAGGATATCCTAAGATGTCCAAAGTTTATTTCCAAAAGCTGGAATTTCATTCTGCAACGGCAGGCCAAACTGTTTGTCGGGTCATCATCAAATTTTTTAACATTGACATGTAGATAGGAACGGATCATTTTGGGGTCATTCGGCCTTAAAACATGGCCGCCGGCAGCCATCATGGATTTTACTCTTTGCATGACTCAATCCTTTGGCACGGGCTACAGATCGTACCTTTGGTCGGTTCATAATGAAATTTGTCAGGGATGTTAACATTGACATGTAGATAGGAACGAATCATTTTGGAGTCATTCGGCCATAAAACATGGCCACCAGCATCCATCTTGGAATTTAATCTTAGCGTGACTAAATCCTTTGGAATAGGCTACAAGTCGTACCTTTACTCAGGTCATTATGAAATTTGTCATGACTGTTGACATTGACATGTGGATGGGAACGAGTCATTTCAGGGTCATTCGGTTAAAAAATTCAATCCATTATCACCGGCTACAGGCTGGAGTGTTCGTCTGATCATCATGAAATTTGTCGTGGATGTTAATATTGACATGTAGATGGGAGTAAGTCATTTTGGGGTCATTCACCCAAAAACATTGCTGCCGGATCATTATGAAATTTATCACGGATTTTAATGTTGATATGTATGGGAATGAGTCGCAAAACAAGACCTTTTCTATAACTTTTGGCTTTCCTTCTTCTTTATCATTCTATTCATTGCTCAGCAAATAATAAACTCCTTCCCAAGTTGAGCTATAGTGTCATTGACACTTTCCTGTTAGCTCAACTTGACAAAGTCAAGTTTGAGCCATTGCGTGGGTTGGCGTTGGAGCATCCATCAACAATTTTCTTTGACACACCCTACAGTCCACATCCCTTATCTGATCACCACTAGGGTTTAATATATTCCCGGATTTTGCGGAACCGGGACCGGGACTGAAAACGTCATCAGAACCGGGAACTGGGAATTTTCCTGGGTAATTTACAGACCAACAGGAATGACTGACAACTGAATATGTACATGCGCTGTCTGTATGATCATGGGTGGAGTGCCTAGATAAATAGTGAGTGATGTTATGGTTATGGGTAATGTGTATAGGTGTACATGGGATGACTGTACGGTCATGACTCATGATTGAAGTGTATATGCATACCTGGACTCCTGGAGTAAGCTGGATGTTCATTGGCGAGCGTGTGGGTATATAATGACTAAATGAGTGCCCTTTTGGTAACGGGTGGGACGTATATTTATATATGTTGTGAATGTATTATCATTGGTGGTGTATATGGAGTAGCTGTATGATCATGGATGGCGTGTATGAGTATACAGTGAGTTGCTGAATTGTCATGTGTGAGGTGTATATGCAAGTATGGAACTTATGAGTGGTTGTGTGTGCGGGTATTGGTATATCTGGAAGGGCTCACCATTGGTGAGGTCACAATGAACATGCGATATTAATCACATTGAGTCAGTTTTTGCTGCCGAAGTACTTCCTTAGAAAAAGGAGATCACACAACGATCGATCACTAAGAGACTCATGCACTTCACAGCCTTTGAGCCTTTGGCACGTGAATTGCGTCATTCTTATTTATACTGCACGTGAATTGCGTCATTCTTATTTATACTTTATAGACACTCAAATCGCTCAATGTGCCTCACGTTTGTCACTTATACACATTGTGGAATTTGTGGCATTACACAACCATGTTCATCCCGTGACTCTGTGAGTCCCGTGACCAACGAATCTGCGACTGGGACACCATGGATCACGAGTGAGTGACTCGTGAGTGACGCGACTGTGCATGCAGCATGTGTTGATGCCAATCATGACTCTTTAAATTATTGACCCTGCTTCCGTGAGGGCAGTCATTAATATTCACGTTTTGTTCTATGAAAAGAAATCATATATTGGCTCTAATATCGAACGTATTAGACGGTATTACGCTAATTATATAGGGACTTTGATTCCCGGTTCTGCTCATTGAATTTCCCGGGAATCGGGACCAACTGCCGGAACGGGGAACCCGGGAATTCCCGGTCCCGGGATTAAACCCTAATCACCACCAAACTTCAATCGGATCTTTGGGGTTAAAAAACATGGCCGCCAGCAGTCATCTTGGATTTCAAATTTTAATCCATCAGTACACCCTGCATATCAAAGAAATGTTTTGAAAATTTACAGGCATGATTAGGATTACCTCCAGATGGTAGCTATCAAATTTGAACGATTTTCGATGAAAAACATGGCCACTGGCAGCTATCTTGGATTTTACATTTGAATCTATTGGCACACCTTGCAGCCCACATTTATTGGAGAAATGTTTGAAATGAAAATAATTTCATTAACTCGTTTAGGATGGGAAACGGATACATGTATATCCATTTCCCATTTCATGCACTTTTTATCTGCAAATGATTCTTTTATAAAATGTTTGCACAGATTATAACATGTTGTCATTCAGTGAGGGGTCCAGGATGATGTAACCTATTTTTGGCATTATGTGAGGATCAGGTGCCATGATTCGTGACATCATTGTTCCAAAATGGCAGACTCGTGATAGTAAGCCGAAGATGCATAGACAAGTTTTTGGTTTGCACTCGTTCTTATTGCTGCATATTCTATCGCTAGGCTTCATTACCCTGAACTTTGACTCCATTTGACTGCATGCACTCAATCGGAAGTAACTATAAATTAACTAATCAACAAATGCAGCCATGGTATGGGCTTAGTTAATTTAGTTACTTCCCATTGAGTGCATGTGGCCAAATGGCGTCAAATGTACTCAAATTTCTGTGTAATCAAACCAAATGGCACTGACTTGAGTGATGCATTTTCTTTGTTTTTACTAGTATCGCGTTTAGCCTTGTAGTTGTGTCAAACTGCACGCCGTTTCTTTTCTTTAAGTGTTTTACAATGCCATGTGCATTGGTTGCCAACCACCAAATTCAAAGAATCCAAATTCTCGCCTGTAATGAACTTTTACATGCCAGGACAAAAATTATAAGCTCATTTGTGAGCTGGAGACTTGCTAGGTCAGTCCATGGCAGGTGGATCTTGTCGCCTTCAGCGGAAGGAACCAGAAGCGAGAGCAATTTAAATATAATCCTGGATCATATAACTTTGGAAATTAATTACATTTGATTCAAAATGTCGCAAACATCTCATCAAATAGCGAAATTACAGCCCCCAAATGCATAATTTTCTGAAAATCAGTGATTATAGCATACAATATGTTTGTGATATTCATGTGTGTATTTTGTACTTAAGTTATCGTATCCTCATAAAGACAAGCGCCAAAGTAGATTTGCATGTGTTTTCCATGAGCTGTGTAGAGCAGCCACACTGGTAGTGCTGGTTTATGTATGTGACTAGATTGTTATTTATTACAGGGCATCCCTTTGGTCCGGGCTGTACAACATCACCTGGTGAAGACTCTTGTGTCTCTGGGCTGCAATGTCTGGGTGGATCTTGCAAATGTTCAAATTATGAGACTGAGTACTGGACGAATTCTGCCTGTGTATCTCGTAAGTAATCTTGTCTGTTGTGTATGCATGAAAAACCTATATTAAATACAGCATGAATTTATGTAAATGGAAGATTGGATATCATTATGGTAATTGCTTACTGGCGGTCGATTGATTCTGTGTGAGTTACTTAGTTGCGTAGCATAATGTACTTTCTGCACCATAGACCAACACAACTGATAATGCGAGTAAGAACCGATGATAAAACTTCTCCAACCAACCATTGTTTGTTTAATGTGAGTAAGAACCGATGTTAAAACTTATCCAACCAACCATTGGTTGTTTTGATGATGTTACCATAAAACATTGTATATTTTAGTACACTTATATATCATCTGGTATGTAGAAGAGTGGGTCTGGGATATGCAGATTTGTATCTTTGATCATAAGAGGTCAGTGCACACAAGAGTTACTTTATGTAGTACTTTATATGTCACCAAGCTGGAAAAGATGATTGTAGTCTCCATTATCCATATTTTATTCCAGGAAAAAATGTGAATATTGGTTGTCAAAGAATCCCTGAGAACTCATGTAAGGTTGGACTTACTTGCGTCATTGCAAGTAATACCTGTACGTGTGATGACAGTAACCTATACTGGACTGGATCAGCTTGTGCATCTAGTGAGTTCCTGATTCATTATCACATTCAGACAGGCTGCATTTACCTGGGGTATACTGGATTGTCTATCTATCTGTACATGTATTTAGCCGTTCTATCTTACTGTCTGGGCATACATCTCTTCCATGGGTTAACAGATCTGAATGAAATTTGGTATGGAGGTTCCACATGGGCTTGAAATGTGCTTCGCTGCCCCCAATACCTGTATGCGTCGTCCCTATATACATGCCTGTTTTGCATCATGGTAACATACAAGAGACAAGGGAACAATATAATTTCTTCTAATAATTTCTCTATGGGTGAATATATCCACCCATTTTTGCCATGGTAATTCCTTGTCGACTTAGAATTTGCCAATTATTTTGGTTTCCGATGATAACTTTAGTTTTTGTAATCTGATTGTTTTTTAATTTGGTTTGTTTATGAAGCACTTGAAGATACAGGTCAAGTTCGAATTTGGGTTTGATCCGCCCACTTTTGCAGGAGTTATGGTCCTTGTCGACTTAAAATTTGCTGATTATTTTCGTTTCCTGATGATAACTTTACTTTTAGTTATCTGATTGTTTTTAAATTCAACTGAATCTCTTGATATTTGGAAAGTGGTTCAAATTTCAGAAGACAAAGGC
The DNA here is from genome assembly GCA_032622095.1 of Siphonodentalium dalli. Lineage (NCBI taxonomy): Eukaryota > Metazoa > Mollusca > Scaphopoda > Gadilida > Siphonodentaliidae > Siphonodentalium > Siphonodentalium dalli. The sequence goes on from CP136061.1 coordinate 632,546, forward strand.
CAAGTTCGAATTTGGTCATTAGTTTGGGAGCCAGGAGGGTTTTAATTACACTATCGCGCAAGGAAGGTTTGATGCTCTTGATTTGTTGGCGGTGATAGATCATTACGGAAAACTAATTTCTTAAGTTGCGCATTCCTGGCGTTTAGGGGCCAGATGGCCCTCCAAAACCCCAAAAATGACTTTTAATTACACTATCGCGCAAGTCCACCATCTTTACATTGAATACTCTACTATGTTCACTGATCATAGAAACATAACTTAAGAACGGAAATTTCCTGGCGTTTTCAAATAAGAAGGGGTCTTCTAGGGGGACCCAAAAATGTCAAAATTTCACTTTTAATTACACAATCGCGCAAGTCCACCATTTTTTCCTGAAATGGTCTACTGTATTCACTGATAATAAAAAACGCAACTTAAGAACGCAAATTTTCTGGCGTTTTCAAATAAGAAGGGGTCTTCTAGCGGAAGGGGGGGGGACAAAAATGTCAAAATTTCACTTTTAATTACACATGCAATCGTGCAAGTCCACCATTTTTTCCTGGAGTAGTCTCCTGTATTCACTGATCATAAAAAACAACTTAAGAACGGAAATTTCCTGGCATTTTCATATAAGAAGGGGTCTTCTAGGGGGACCCAAAAATTTTAAAATTTAACTTTTAATTACACAATCGCGCAAGTCCACCATTTTTACCTGGAATAGTCTATTATGTCCACTGATCATAAACACACAACTTAAGAAAGCAAATTCCCTGGCGTTTTCAAATAAGAAGAGGTCCATATATAGGTGGTACAAAAAACTCACATATATGTAGTTCTTTGTGTGATAATATATTGTCATTTAGTAACTCAAGCTTAAAACATGGCATACAGAAGTGAAACATATACCTGTTTAAAAATTAAAAATTAAATTAAACACTTTGAACACTAAAGCTTCTTGGAACAATTACGTTTATTATTAATTGTCGAGATCATAGAACATAAACACGGAAAGATTCATTAAGCTATTGAGCTCGGCATCTATTGACAATGAATGTATATAGATCTATGGGTCCATTTGGTAATCCGTGTCGGATTCATCAGCACAACCAGTTACACGTTCATCGTCCGTATCATCGTTGTCACATTCCGGTTGTTCTGGGATAACTGACTTTGGCAAATGCGGCCCATCGAACCAGATGATCCAATACGACCCATCAGCAAGTTCCCATTCACTGCCAGGATCATTGGGCAGACTGTTATCACCACAGCATGCCACATATTAACCACATACTTAGCCCTGTAAATTTTCTGAGGCACATCAGACTTGCAAGGCGGAATACTACTCCCTACAGTCCTTTCAGTTTTGATAACGGTCGGTTTTCATCCTTCGGCCCAAAAGTTTTCTCAAAACTTTGAATCTGTATTTGTTAATTGGGATGGGTTTGCATGCGGGCACCATATAACGTTAATCTATACTCTTCAAGCATCTCGTACGTTTCGTCTGAAACAGATTCTGAGACTAAGTCTGCAAATGCTTCAGGATATCGATCGTCGCGATCTACAGAGAAGCAAAATGGCGTTTCTTGCCCTTCCGAGCAAAATCGGCCGTATAATAGCACCCGATGTAGACGTGAAATGCTGGCAGCGCATAACAGATGGTTTCTCCTATTTCCTCAGACACAGCTGAAACGTTCAAGTAGCGTCTGTTACCATGTCCAGTTGTGCCAACGTCCATCCAGATAACAGATTTAAATGTATGTATGTGATGCAATAGAATTACGAGTAAATCTGTGTCCGCAGCTCGTACTACGATGTTACCAACGGGTATTTCATGACCAATATCCACCATGTGTAGACAAACCCTTGTGTCTGCCTCAGGATGATCACAATACAGACTTTCATGGTCTGCTTCTCGACACTGCCATCGACAACAACAAACTTCACACACTCTTCGTCAAAGCCAAGGTACACTTCCCTGTCGACCAAGACATGTGTGTGGTGTGAAGAAGACCAATATTTGGCAAAAAATCGAGGCAGCTGCTTTTTGAAAGATGTAGATTTCAATGCTTTAGACGCATATTTAGGGATCAACTGCTCAGGACCGGTTATCATGTATGTGACCTGCTCAGCACCTCTGCATTCTCGTTCACAGTCATGGGTGGAAGTTCCACGTAGCCTATGCATGTGTCGAACACCACGTCCATTCGCTTGGACGTTAGGTTTAATATCTCGATGTCAATGGGGATTGAAGAAGGAATTCTATGTCATCTTCACGTTTAGTTGCAAGGGTTGCTAGTCTTCCCAGCATAACCCTCGTGTGGCGGAGCTCTTTAACAACAATTTTACGCGCCCTTGTTTGAGAAGGTTTTCAGTTTATTTCTGGAGATCGGCCTCTCAAAGCGATCTGGATTATCCGTACATTCCTTCACTAAATCGTGCTGGAGTGTGACAAAGGGAAGTAGAGCCGCACTTATCAGCGCTGCATTTGAACTATGTGGACTACATACAACTATATGATGTCCGAGCTGAACTGACTGACAATAGGATTGATCGTGACAATGGTGACCCCAACAAGCTTCTCATCTGTATACAGGCTAACGCATATCCATTTACTCTGGAAACAGACACCCTCTTGAACGTACAGGCCAATGTGCCAGTACTGAAATTAGCGATTCCTTATAAACAAAAAAGAAAGTTGGCAAACAGAAGCACGACGATTTAACGATGATAAAGAGCTCCGCTGCACGAGGGATATGCTGGGGGAAAATAGCAATCATTGCAACTAAGCGTGAAGTTGACATAGAATTCCTTCTTCAATTCCCATTGACATCGGTACCACTCTCTATCTACAAGACTGACGGTACAATGGCTCACACGGACAAGAGTTCATTATTCCAATTGCTCGAGGGGAGGGTCATTGACGATGGGACTCCAGAATTCGTAGATGCTCACATCGTCATTCCTGCTGCAAGGCTTACCGTCGGCTTTACCCCCGACAGATGGTTGACTCTCTCGTGTCGTGCTTCACATACTTTTAAACCTAAAGTCCAAACGATCGAATCGACGTGGTGTTCGACACATATGTGGAACCTTCCACCAAGGACTGTGAACGAGAACGCGAAGGTGCTGAGAAGGTCACATACGTGATAACCGGTCCTGAGCAGTTGATCCCTAAAGATGTGTCTAAAGCATTGAAATCTACATCTTTCAAGAAACAGCTGCCTCGATATTTTGCCAAAGATTGTTCTTCTTCACACCACACACATGTCTTTGTCGACAGGGAATACACCTTGGCTTTGACGAAGAGTATGTGGAGTTTATTGTTGTCGATGGCAATGTCGAGAAGCAGACCGTGGAAAGTCTGTATTGTGATCCTCCGGAGGCAGACACAATGTTTGCCTACAAATGGTGGATGTTGATCATGAAATACCAGTTGGTAACATCGTAGTACGCGCTGCGGACACAGATATACTCGTATTTTTCTATTGCATCACATACATACAGTTAAATCTATTATCTGGATGGATGTTGGTACAACTGGATATGGTAGCAGACGCTACGTCAACGATTCAGCTGTGTCTGAGGAAATAGGAGAAACCATCTGTTCTGCGCTGCCAGCATTTCACGCCTACAGCGGGTGCGATTATACGGCCGCTTTTGCTCAGAAGGGAAATAAACGCCCTTTTGCTCTTGATCCCGACGATCGATAGTCTGAAGCATTTGCAGACTTGGCCTCATGATCTGTTTCAGAAAAAACGTACGAGGCGCCTGAAGAGTATACATGTATATGCTATATGGTGCCTGCAAACCCATCCCAATTAACGAATACAGATTCAAGGTGTTCGAGAAAGCTTTTGGGCCTAATAATGAAAACCGACCGTTATCAAAGCTGAAAGGACTGGACGGTAGTAGTATTCCGCCTTGCAATTCTGTTTTGCATCAGAAAATTGACAGGGCTATTTATCTGGTTCGACGGGCCACAGATGCCAGAGTCAGTAATCCCATGGCGAACAACCGGAATGTGACAATGATGATACGGACGATGAACGTGTACCTGGTTGCAGTGTTCGCGCTGTCGGTAGCCAAATTAGCCAATGGCTAATATTATTCGAATTTGGCTAATAAAAATTTCATTTGGCTAAACTTTTTTTAACCCCAAATGGAGACGGAAAGCATGGAGTCGTAAAGCTAATTAATAAAAGCGCTGAATAGATCGAAGTTATGTGACGAAAGTATTTCGTACTTATGTTAATACGCTGTCGATGACATTTAACCAGCCTAATCGTCAAAACGCTTAAGCTGTATACTGGTTATGTAACTGATTAAGCCGTCTGTAAGATAAAATACCTAAATGCTTTGTTCAGAAGAGCAGTTCTTAATCAATGGTTGCGTAATCTGCATCCCGTTTAATAAACTGGCTTCTCGTCATAAAAGTGTCAACGACATAGAGTTATTACAATTAATTAGCTTAGCGAATTTATGCGGGCTTTTGCGATGTGAAATCCCGCCATATTCTATAGTAATGTTTTATGAATTGATCTGCTTGTGTGATATTCATGTAATACATACATATGTTCGTATAATATTGTTTTTAAAGTTGTTTTTGTGTTGTTTTAATTATGTTTTTATACTGAATAACAAATAAAGTTTAAAGCGAATATTTTAGTCATTAATTGTGAACCGCCCAGAAAATGAGGATTTAATTTGGCCAAAAAACATTTGGCTAAAGTTTTTCTCATTTGGCTAATAAAATTTTCATTTGGCTAAAATATTTTTCGGTCCAGCGCGAACACTGCCTGGTTGTGCTGATGACTCCGACACTGATGACGAAATTGACCCATAAATATACATTCATTGTCAATAGATGCCGAGCTCATTGCTTAATGAAGCTTTCCGTGTTTATGTTCTAAGATATTGACAATTAATACCAAGCGCAATAATTCCACAAAGCTTTAGTGTTCAAGGTGATTAATGTTTTTTTTTATTTTGAAACAAGAATTCTGAATGCCATGTTTTAATCTTGATTTACTACATGCTTATATATTGTCACACAAAGAACTACATATATGGCTGTTGTACCACGCATGGACCTCATCTTATTTGAAAACGCCAGGAAATTTCCGTTCTTAAGTTGTGTTTTTATGATCAGTGAATACAGGAGACTATTCCAGGAAAAAATGGTGGACTTGCGCGATTGTGTAATTAAAAGTGAAATTTTGACATTTTTGGTCTTAAGTTGTGTTTTTATGATCTTAAGTTGTGTTTTTATGATCAGGAAATTTGCTTTCTTAAGTTGTGCTTTTATGATCAGTGAATACAGTAGACTATTCCAGGAAAAAATGCGCGATTGTGTAATTAAAAGTGAAATTTTGACATTTTTTGGTCCCCATAGAAGACCCCTTCTTATTTGAAAACGCCAGGAAATTTGCATTCTTATAAAGTTGTGTTTTTATGATCAGTGAATACAGTAGACTATTCCTGAAAAAAATGGTGGACTTGCACGATTGTGTAATTAAAAGTGAAATTTTGACATTTTTGGTCCCCCTAGAGGACCCCTTCTTATTTGAAAACGCCAGGAAATTTGCGTTCTTATAAAGTTGTGTTTTTATGATCAGTGAATACAGTATACCATTTCATGAAAAAATGGTGGACTTGCGCGATTGTGTAATTAAAAGTGAAATTTTGACATTTTTGGGTCCCCCTAGAAGACCCCTTCTTATTTGAAAACGCCAGGAAATTTCCGTTCTTAAGTTATGTTTTTATGATCAGTGAACATAGTAGAGTATTCAATGTAAAGATGGTGGACTTGCGCGATAGTGTAATCAAAAGTCATTTTTGGGGTTTTGGAGGGCCATCTGGCCCCTAAACGCCAGGAATGCGCAACTTAAGATATTAGTTTTCCGTAATGATCTATCACAGCCAACAAATCGAGAGCATCAAACCTTCCTTGCGCGATAGTGTAATTAAAACCCCCCTGGCTCCCTAACTACATGGTCTGATGAATTTTGACAGAACTATAAAAAGCTATCCTTACTAAAAACCACCTTGGAGGCCTTTTATTATATTTTGGTTGTTTGCTTAGAGAGATCAATGTAAATGGGGTGTAAGCTATCCTTACTAAAGAGCCACCTTTTCGGGGGGACACATTGTCGCCAACCTTTTATTATATATTGTTTGTTTGCTTACAGAGATCAATGTAAATGTGGTGTGTAACTCACCAACTGCAGCCCCAGAGAATCCCTGTCAGGGGGCTATGACATGTGAGAGTAATCGATGTACCTGTAGTAACACTGACTATTGGACTGCAGGATCAGAGTGCTCCACGCGTGAGTAGCCGTGATAACCATAATTAAATATGTCTCATCCGAGTCAGGGATTTCCAAACATCAAGTTACAACGTACAGCAACAAAGGTAGCTCATCAAAAGCTGCTTTAGTGATCAAAATTAGTTTATTTCCAATGAAATCTGCAACAATATACGTATAATATCATAGTTGTCAAAAAAGTCATCTTTAATGTTTTCATGACATTTTCCATAGAATGGAATGGATTATTACAACATCGTAAAAAATAGATTCATTATGATATAATTACACCCCTTTCTCTCTTTCATTTTCCTTGATTCTGATTGGAAAAGTCCTAACAACGCCTCAGTTACTTGTTGCTTGAATTTATTGATAACGATGTAAGTGGCCGAGTCACCAGCATAAGAATTCGGGAAGGGTTAACATTCACGTGAGTTGAATGCCCCTGGGGTGAATTTACCTAGAGTGTTATGGTGTGTCCTTTGTTACCGATCCTTTCTCGTTGAATTGAACCTCTTTTCTTGCACATTTGTTTTGTTGGCAAAATCAGCCAATAAAATTTCGTCCAATCTTTTGAACTGGATACTGGAAATCATGATTTTTTTACAACAGACAGATTTGAGATAGTTCTTTCTAATATGTTGAAGTTAATGTGCCGGAGCGTAATGGACGATTTGCGACTAGAAGAGTTATTATCTCCTCTAACTAGTATGTACAGCTATGCTCTAATTAATCGACCCTCCTTAACGAGGTTGACATGCGGTATGACCGCGGTGTAATAACGCCTGACCGCGGTGTAATAACGCCTGACCGCGGTGTAATAACGCGGTCAGGCGGTCAGTTTTTTGGTACCGCGGTGATATCGACCGCGGTGTCATGTGGTAAGGCATTTCATGACCGCGATTGACTTCCGCCGTAACGAATTTCATGACCGCGATGTCTTATAATAACTTCTTGGTTGCACGCGGGCGGCGATAGAAAACTGAAGTTGCATACACCTAATCGTTATTTAACTATAATAAAATGACTTATCTGGTATATCTGTTGTTAGATTTGTTCTGCATGTGCCGTTAGGGTCGATCGGGTACTTTTTTCGGAAGTTCGGCACTGCCGAGGAGATTACGATTTTGCGTCGGCATTGTTTTTGTCGAGGGAGATTTCGAGGTAAGTGTCGACATTTCTTAACATGAATAAAAAATATTTATAATATTCCAAGTTGCCGGAGTTATTATTCCCGTTATCGAGTTAAATAGTAACCCAAATTCCATTAAAGTACTGTCAATACAGCAGTGCCAGGCAATAAACCCCCCCCCCCAATTGCTGGGTATCGGTACTACAAAGGAACCGAAAAAGCGGTACGAAACGTCTTGTACCCTAATTACGCAGTTTACTGCATTAACCACGCTTCAGTTATTATATATGAGTGAAATTAAATAATTATGTGAAATAGCCCGACGAGACCAATTACAACATCTCATTGTTCACAAATTAACAACTACTATCCAACGTAGTGACCGCTAATCACCAATATTCAAACTGATAATCAGGTCAGACAGTGACCTCAATGACCTCTTATCAAAAGCCGACATAAAAAAAATCTGTAGACAGTAAACAAGTGTTGCGTCATGCACTGTCTCTACAGTTGAGTTCAAGATAATGTGGTATAACATCAAAATCACTTCCCCAAACGGAGATCTCGCGTAGAATTCTTGTATTTTATTAATTGGATAGGGATATTTACACTAGTAACAATTATTAACATTTTAATTGTTTTTATTTGTAATTAAACATTTCGTTCTTGTTTTGATGTGAACGGTCATGCACTCTTCCGAGTTGTAGGCTGTGACGTCATCGTGGCGAATGCCAAAACTCACCTGTGTCTAAGTTAGCCAGAATTCAGACCCCCAAAAACAGTTGTATATGGCGCATGCATATTTGATGGGAAATACTGGGTAAAAAAAACTTTAGTAGCGAAAGAATTATTGTGTGTTGGATTAATTAACCCCCAGACAGCCGATACCGCCGACAATTAATTCCTTATTCACACATCGGACTTGTCAGCATGCCGACGAAAATGAAACTTATCTGTGTCGAATGGTCATGTTAACCTCATTTTCAGGTGGATGGATTAATAATAACGCTCTTTATAAGTTTCATATATGAAAACACTCTTTATTAATTTCATATATGAAAACACTCTTTATATATTAATTTCATATATGAAAACACTCTTTATTAATTTCAATTAATTGTTTTTGTTTTTAGCTCAACTTTACTTTGTAAAGTTTGAGCTATTGCCATGGCTTGGTATCCGTCGTGCGTGTGTGTGTGTGTGCGTGATTCGTCAACAATTTCCTTTAGCACGGGCTACAGTTCGTACCTTTGGTCCGATTATTATGAAATTTGTCATGGATGTTGACATTGACATGTAGATGGGAACGAGTCATTTTGGGGTCATTCGGCCGAAAAACATGGCTGCCAGCGGCCATTTTGGATTTCAAAATTCAATCCATTAGCACGGGCTACAGGCCGTACTGTTTGTCTTATTGTCATGAAATTTGTCATGGATGTTAATATTGACATGTAGATGGGAACGAGTAATTTTGGGGTCATTCGGCCAAAAAACATGGCCGCCGGCAGCCATCTTAGATTTTACTCTTTGTATGACTAAATTCTTTAGCACGGGCTACAGGTCGTACTTTTAGTCTGATCATCATAAAATTTGTCATGAATGTTAATAATGACATGTAGATGGGAACGAGTCATTTTGGGGTCATTCCAGCCAGCAGCCATCTTGGATTTTACTCTTTGTATGACTAAATCCTTTAGCACGGGCTACAGGTCATACCTTTAGTCTGATCATCATAAAATTTGTCATGGCTGTTGAAATTGGAATGTAGATGAGAACGAGTCATTTTGGGGTCATTCAGACAAAAAACATGGCCGCCAGCGGCCATCTTGGATTTCAAAATTTAATCCATTAGCATGGGCCACAGGTTGTACTGATCGTCTGATCATCATGAAATTTGTCATGGATGTTAATATTGACATGTAGATGGGAACGAGTAATTTTGGAGTCATTTGGCCAAAAAACATGGCTGCCAGCAGCCATCTTGGATTTTACTCTTTGTATGACTAAATTCTTTAGCATGGGCTACAGGTAATACCTTTAGTCTGATCGTCATAAAATTTGTCATGGATGTTAACGATGACATGTAGATGGGAACGACTCATTTTGGGGTCATTCGGCCAAAAACATGGCCACTAGCAGCCATCTTGGATTTTACTTTTTTCTTCATGTCTATAAACTAGTATTAGACATTCAACTTTCCACATTCCTAATCGCTCCATTGACTGTAATACATTAAATTATTCCCTTTCCAAGTTGAGCTACAGTGTCATTGACACTTTCATTTGTTTGTGTGTGCATGTGTGTGTTAATTTGTGATTGGATCATTCGAAATACGTATTTTACTCTATAAAACTGCATGAGTTCGCTGAAAGTAGGAGGCAATCAATATACAAGGCATAGCTATATCATGTATACGATAGACATCGGGTCTTGCATTTCACTGAATCCACCTGACAAAAATTGACTCACGAAAATAAAGTCATTTAGAGAAGTGTTACATATCCTTATATAGTTCTGGGCACTGTCAGGAAAACATTTATGGCCATGACACCGCCCGGTTTGTATTAATTGTGCATTTCTTTTTGACAAACCACTATATTTAATAATGTATAAATGTATTTAATAAAATGAATAAATCCTCATCCATTCGGTATATCCACACATATTCGTAGTAATTTGGTACACCGAGTAGGATACCACGTGGCAATGTTTGTCGGAAACCTTAGCGCCTCGCAGTGGAATTAATTATTTTTAGAACATCTGGTCAATAAGTACAAACGCTATTGGAAAACGTTGAGGTTGAACGCTGTGTGTCCCGGGAATGTCTGCTTGTTCGCGCATGCATTGTACTGGGGCTTTCCTTGAATTTGGGCATGCCAAAAAGAAGCTGTTGAAACATTCTAGAATTAATTTCTGTTTGCTTATACGAATCAAATGTATGTTAAGGGTCAGACGCACGTTTTGTCAAAATTACCTGGTATTTCAAAATGGATCCTCTATTTTTGGTATTTTAAAATGGATTTTCTCAAAATCTGCCGGTCAAGAATTTCTTTTCGTGAAATTTGGTACATTCGATTATTGTGAGTGACACAATATTTAAGAACCATTGGGTATAATCTTATTTACTTTAATTTTATGGAATGTACACTATTTAAAATTTCACTGTTTTCAATTATCAAGAACTCCTGCAAAATAATTTTTCAAAAGTGCAGTTCATATATCACTGATATCTCAAGATCATGGGCGGAGACTTAATTCTTGATTCGTGAAATAAAATGATTATTTTCATTTAAAAAGGCAACTACCATAAATATTTCTCTAAATTTGGGAATTTTCATGTCATGCCTGTTGATCAATGAACAATTGTGCTGAGATGAGTTTTGAATACATCCTGCAGGTTATTTCCTTACATGATAAGAATACAGAGTGTTTGTGTGGATGCCTGGACGGTTGGAAAACAGCTAATACATTTTTATCACCGTTTTTCTTGCACGTGATTTTTCAAAATAAGTTGATCCAAAAGCGAACAATTGCCGTGCCAGGTCTAAATTATACACATATTTAATACTATATTACATAGTAGGCTACCATGCAGAGGCAAGCTTCGAGTTTTTTTTTTATTGAAATTGATTCGATGTGAAAACGGGCCGTGGCTCTAACATTGGTTCTAAATCAGAAAGAGATAATGATGAAAATGTCCCCACTTAGACCCCGAAGCCACGACAAATAGTTTTCACGGCTGGCTCAACCGATATTCGTGGCTGGTTAGCTAGCTAAGCCGGCTCAGTCACGACGTTCGTGGCTGACGAAATATGGCAGCTCAGCCGGCTGAGATGTTATCATTCAGCGCGTATTTTCGTTTCCGAAATGTTCCTAATCTCCTGTTACCGGTTATAGATGCCGTTTTTTTTAGCGTTTGTGGTGAACCCGTAGAATTCCAGACCACACATAATCTTTTGATGTTGGGCTTTTCCATTATGGCGAAAATTCACGAAGGACTGGCATGGATATACTATGTAGTTTCCCATATAATCGGTATAAGTAGTTACATTGGGACTTCTGTCGACTTCAGATTGCTATCATCACTGCCATATTGCGATATATGCATGCACCATTGAATGATGAACCCGATAGTAATGATATATAATATTACAAACTATTTTCTATTCTTATGTGTATATATTGACAAATGCCAGTGATGTCTGAGACTGGGTGTTGTCGATATAAACAATTTATATTTTAACCCTTTCAAGACCGAATGGATGCGCCCATTCAGTTATATATGAAAGAATGCATTGGGATAGTCTATTCCACATTAAAGACACGGTTGGCCTTGGTGGTGGGTATCCTGTGAAAATATCTCCACCCGTCAAAAACCGCCACAAACAGAAAGAACATCAAAATGTAGATAGACTTTGTCCGTATACAAATAAGAAATATCGAATAAACAGTATGTTATGGTCATTTGTTTGACCATTGTTATGTAAACAAAAGCATAAAAAGTTACTTTTCTGGTGTTTGTTTATATTATGATGGTAAACATAAAGAGCGTTCTTTGTTGGTGAATACCTGATATGGAACTAATAAAGAGCGTTTATGTCATTTGTGTGTGATTAGCCAGTAGCATTGTGCTGTCTTCTGTAACACAATCAGGCTATCGCTTAGGTAAAATATAGTAGGTCTTTATGATAACATGCTGTTTACGCGATGGTCATGGTATATATGAACGGAACTGTATGCGTTTTAATGTTTTTCTGTTTACGGTGTTTGGAACAAATATGAATATTTTCGACAATTAAGGCCGCACGTGCCTTTAAGGGGTTCTGATAATATAACAACCATGCCGTGTCCATGCGAGTATGCCAATATTATAGGCAATGCGGTTTAGTTCTTTGCGATTCACAGTACAGTTGTGCTTAACATATAAGCCCATGCACGGCTCAGCCATTTTACAATTCCGGCGGCGGAGATTTTTAAATGTGGCTGGCGTTTGAAATAATATGGCTGGCGGCGGCTTGTGGCCAATGTGGCTGGCGGCGTACGATGGCGGCTTCGGGCTCTATCCCCACTTGACATTCAAGTCACGTGGCGGTTTGCGCTCCAAAATACACCTAATATTATTGCTTTTGAATTTTTCCCCGATATCAAAATTGGTCGATAAATACTTGAATTAACTTTATACGGCATCATATGTCCCAAAAAAGAGGCATAGAAGTAATGAAAAAAAAAACAGCTTTAAACTTGGTGTTTGGCATGGATCCCAAACAAACAAGTCATGTGCATGGCATTGGCATGGAACAAAAAGAGCGTTCGTGTTAGTCTATTCCTGATATGGTAGAAATAAAGAGCGCTTGTTTCATTCTATGCGAAAAATTTAAAGTTAGAATGTTCCTGTTTGTAACACAAATAAGAATTTGCCGGCCTAACTTTAATAGTCATCGATGACTGGAAGTCCACTCGAACTGAAAGGCGAAAGCAGTCGCAATGTTAATACATGCACATCAAAAGAGATTACGGCGTTACGTAATCCATGCTCTGCCACTCTGTTTCAAATCATACAGTGTGGAAGGTCAGACCACATCTAATACATTTGTTTGTCTAGCATGTGTTTTTCGATAATGTCATTGTGTTCCCTTGCGGTTATCAATTTCAATACGTTAGTTGTAAAGATAAGTTTATAGTAAATTCTAACATGCCCATAGTTTAAACGCGATCATCACATTGCATGGTTAAAAAAAAACGAACTGCAATTGTCTTGGGCCGCGTTTTTATTCAATTAATTCAGGTGTTAAATTAACGTTGTGGAAGCCACTACAATAGTGATGCGGTCCGGTCCGGATCGGGTGTCACTGGACCGGACCGCTTTTTGCCGCCGGTCCGATACTCTCCGGTCCGGTCCACTATTTTACTTCAGTAAGTTCAGTTATAATAAACTATCGCGAATATTATTGCGTATTTGCCGTCATATCAATTAGCAACGATGTATGACATGTATTGACGCATTCAAGTGGTTAATATATATTAAACGTTTGATGCCACGAAAACAATGTATAGATGTACTTTGTACATGTCACTTTCCTTATGAAAGTGCCAGTGTGGGTGGCCGCCTGCTTTGATGTCCCCGATTTCCGACTGCCTGCTTTGATGTCGCAAAATGTTAAGCATTCTGAAAACATTTTCAAAATATAAAAATTGCTTGTTTCGTTCTAAATTGTTTTAATAACTACTATCCTACACGGGCCAACACTTTGTAGCACCCTATCAATGCGACAAACATGCAACTGAATGAGTATGGAACTATTTGTCATAAACAGTGTAACATGGCATCCACTAATCAATTTGGATGGATATCGAATCGAGTATTCTATTGTTTTTCACAGTTATAATTATCGAAGAAACATGCAAACCACATTACATAGTACATATACAAGACAGTCACATTAATCCAATAGTAGTTGTACTTAGGTATATATATCTTTATTTCCTCCATCTAGGAGAGTATGTTTTACAAAAAAAAATTATAATAATAATACAGAGACGACAATAGATAATAATAGTATAGTTATTTCGTTTTAAATTTCAATTTAATGAAAATAAGTATGATACGAATCATGCATACGAATAGTTGAGTGCCATGTTAGATTGGTTATAACACATTCTGACCCTAGCTATATATCTGTCCAATACATTTAATTGGTGCATGTGTGCCATGTTCGCATTACTAGAAATACCATTATCGTGCATCGTTCCCAGTATATCCCACCAGAGACAGACAATGATGCATACAATATGGACTCATTGCAATGCAAAACAGAATTCATTAACATATAGCCTATTATAGGTGGACCGGACCGGTCCAGGCATGTGTACCGGACCGGAATGGCCTGGACCGGACCAGACTGGACCGCCTTGGCAGTGAAGGTGGTCCGATCCGGTCCGCATCACTACACTACAATAATTTATTTTTGGTGATTGTTTCAAAGGAATTACTATGAATGTCGGGATAACTTTTCATGGTATAAGTATTAATAAATATACGAAATATTTAATGTATATAGTTTATATCAATCTTATAATTATATGAGAAATGAACGTAAATTTATTTCCTATTGGGTAACTGGACGCCAATGAGAAATGAACGTAAATTTATTTCCTATTGGGTAACTGGACGCCTACATGTGTTCCAAAGACTGCCATATATACTTGAAATAACTATTTATAACACGCGGTTATGGCACAGGTCGATTCCGCCTATACTCAACATTTAACATTTTTGCCGGTGCGGGTAATATTTGTGTGTAAAATAATTGCTCAAACCGCTCTCTGGATCGGCATCTTATAGATGTTACCGAATATTTATATGACTTTCGGCCTCATTTGTTGAAGCGGCTTTTTATGAGAAAGAACTGAATTCATACAAGCCAATAAAACATGATCATGCACCATCGTTTGCGAATAGTTTGGGATTGTTGATAGTAAATTATACAAGTAACATGCCCATAGTTTAAACGCGATCACATTGCATGGTTAAAAAAACGAACTGCAATGAATGGTATTGGACGCGTATTCAATTAATTCAGGAGTTAAATTAACGTTGTGGGATCCACTACAATAATTTAGTTTTGGTGATTGTTTCAAAGGAATTATTATGAATGTCGGGATAACTTTTCATGATATTATAGTATTAATAAATAGGCCTACACGAAATATTTAATGTATATAGTTTTATATTAATCTTATATAATTATATGGAAACTAAACGCTCTTTATTGATCCATGCTGTTGAATAAATTTTAGGGTAAATTTATTTCATATATGGTAAACGGACGCCTATACATGTGTTTCAAAGACTGGCATATATACCTGAAATAACTATGTATATTATAACACGCGGTTATGGCACAGGTCGATTCCGCCTGCTCAACTTTTAACATTTCTTGCCGACGTCAATTTTGTGAACCCAAGTATACAAAAACGACATTTGATTCAGAATGAAATAACTCTTGCAGAGAAAGTGACAATAAGTAATCATTAACGCAATGAAGATTAGTGTAGTAACAGCGGTCACAAATCCCACAAAGTAAGTCGCGCGTGATTCATATAAATAGACAACTGGTGACATAATAATTTCTCTTTTGATGTAGCTGTGTGTTGTTGGTCAGATATCGTTAAAACCAAATTAGTTGCCAAGATCATACTCCTGTTTATGAATTTTATGTTGAGGAAATTTCTGAATTTTTTAATTTAAATTTTTATTGTTAAATTGAGCAAAAACATTCAATATCAAATTAAACAAAAATGGTGGTTATTTTTTCATTTTTTTTTAAATCAAAGTTTTTAAACTATCAATATGTATAAACAAAGTGCACCAAGGAGAGTGTTTCGTCTAACATAATCACAAACGCTGATAAATCAATTCAACTATTTCTGCAGATTCCTTGTATCCTAGCAACCGTAAGCTCATTCCACTAGTGAGAATATTTGTAGAAAGTCTACAGCTGACTCTGGAGTGACCACCGGCATCGAACGTGTTATGTAACGTTACGCATGGTGGATTGCGACTGTTTTGTAATTCCTAATTGATTTGTCCATATACGAAACGGTATATATATGAAGGATTTCACTTTGGAATCATGACTGACTAATTTCGTGGTATGAAATTGAGAAATCGCAGGTTAAAATCCGATGAGAAATAGGTTAAACACGAACTATATTTTAAATATTCGCAAGTTGAAGATCGGCTTCAGTCATCGCGATCGAGTCATCACCTAAGAGGTGTTGATGAACGTATCAACGGATTTTATCATTTTCTTGTGGATCGTTCTTTTGCCAACACGTCGATACATGACATGATCGGGGGGATATATTTGTGTGTAAAATAATTGCTCAAACCGCTCTCTGGATCGGCATCTTATAGATGTTACCGAATATTTATATGACTTTCGGCCTCATTTGTCGAAGCGGCTTTTTATGAGAAAGAACTGAATTCATACAAGCCAATAAAACATGATCATGCACCATCATTTGCGAATAGTTTGGGATTGTTGATAGTAAATTATACAAGTAACATGCCCATAGTTTAAACGCGATCACATTGCATGGTTAAAAAAACGAACTGCAATGAATGGTATTGGACGCGTATTCAATTAATTCAGGAGTTAAATTAACGTTGTGGGATCCACTACAATAATTTAGTTTTGGTGATTGTTTCAAAGGAATTATTATGATGTCGGGATAACTTTTCATGATATTATAGTATTAATAAATAGGCCTACACGAAATATTTAATGTATATAGTTTATATTAATCTTATATAATTATATGGAAACTAAACGCTCTTTATTGATCCATGCTGTTGAATAAATTTTAGGGTAAATTTATTTCATATATGGTAAACGGACGCCTATACATGTGTTTCAAAGACTGGCATATATACCTGAAATAACTATGTATATTATAACACGCGGTTATGGCACAGGTCGATTCCGCCTGCTCAACTTTTAACATTTCTTGCCGACGTCAATTTTGTGAACCCAAGTATACAAAAACGACATTTGATTCAGAATGAAATAACTCTTGCAGAGAAAGTGACAATAAGTAATCATTAACGCAATGAAGATTAGTGTAGTTACAGCGGTCACAAATCCCACAAAGTAAGTCGCGCGTGATTCATATAAATAGACAACTGGTGACGTAATAATTTCTCTTTTGATGTAGCTGTGTGTTGTTGGTCAGATATCGTTAAAACCAAATTAGTTGCCAAGATCATACTCCTGTTTATGAATTTTATGTTGAGGAAATTTCTGAATTTTTTAATTTAAATTTTTATTGTTAAATTGAGCAAAAACATTCAAATATCAAATTAAACAAAAATGGTGGTTATTTTGTCATTTTTTTAAAAATCAAAGTTTTTAAACTATCAATATGTATAAACAAAGTGCACCAAGAGAGTGTTTCGTCTAACATAATCACAAACGCTGATAAATCAATTCAACTATTTCTGCAGATTCCTTGTCTCCTAGCAACCGTAAGCTCATTCCACTAGTGAGAATATTTGTAGAAAGTCTACAGCTGACTCTGGAGTGACCACCGGCATCGAACGTGTTACGTAACGTTACACATGGTGGATTGCGACTGTTTTGTAATTCCTAATTGATTTGTCCATATACGAAACGGTATATATATGAAGGATTTCACTTTGGAATCATGACTGACTAATTTCGTGGTATGAAATTGAGAAATCGCAGGTTAAAATCCGATGAGAAATAGGTTAAACACGAACTATATTTTAAATATTCGCAAGTTGAAGATCGGCTTCAGTCATCGCGATCGAGTCATCACCTAAGAGGTGTTGATGAACGTATCAACGGATTTTATCATTTTCTTGTGGATCGTTCTTTTGCCAACACGTCGATACATGACATGATCGGGGGGATATATTTGTGTGTAAAATAATTGCTCAAACCGCTCTCTGGATCGGCATCTTATAGATGTTACCGAATATTTATATGACTTTCGGCCTCATTTGTCGAAGCGGCTTTTTATGAGAAAGAACTGAATTCATACAAGCCAATAAAACATGATCATGCACCATCGTTTGCGAATAGTTTGGGATTGTTGATAGTAAATTATACAAGTAACATGCCCATAGTTTAAACGCGATCACATTGCATGGTTAAAAAAAACGAACTGCAATGAATGGTATTGGACGCGTATTCAATTAATTCAGGAGTTAAATTAACGTTGTGGGATCCACTACAATAATTTAGTTTTGGTGATTGTTTCAAAGGAATTATTATGAATGTCGGGATAACTTTTCATGATATTATAGTATTAATAAATAGGCCTACACGAAATATTTAATGTATATAGTTTATATTAATCTTATATAATTATATGGAAACTAAACGCTCTTTATTGATCCATGCTGTTGAATAAATTTTAGGGTAAATTTATTTCATATATGGTAAACGGACGCCTATACATGTGTTTCAAAGACTGGCATATATACCTGAAATAACTATGTATATTATAACACTCGGTTATGGCACAGGTCGATTCCGCCTGCTCAACTTTTAACATTTCTTGCCGACGTCAATTTTGTGAACCCAAGTATACAAAAACGACATTTGATTCAGAATGAAATAACTCTTGCAGAGAAAGTGACATTAAGTAATCATTAACGCAATGAAGATTAGTGTAGTTACAGCGGTCACAAATCCCACAAAGTAAGTCGCGCGTGATTCATATAAATAGACAACTGGTGACGTAATAATTTCTCTTTTGATGTAGCTGTGTGTTGTTGGTCAGATATCGTTAAAACCAAATTAGTTGCCAAGATCATACTCCTGTTTATGAATTTTATGTTGAGGAAATTTCTGAATTTTTTAATTTAAATTTTTATTGTTAAATTGAGCAAAAACATTCAAATATCAAATTAAACAAAAATGGTGGTTATTTTGTCATTTTTTTAAAAATCAAAGTTTTTAAACTATCAATATGTATAAACAAAGTGCACCAAGGAGAGTGTTTCGTCTAACATAATCACAAACGCTGATAAATCAATTCAACTATTTCTGCAGATTCCTTGTCTCCTAGCAACCGTAAGCTCATTCCACTAGTGAGAATATTTGTAGAAAGTCTACAGCTGACTCTGGAGTGACCACCGGCATCGAACGTGTTACGTAACGTTACACATGGTGGATTGCGACTGTTTTGTAATTCCTAATTGATTTGTCCATATACGAAACGGTATATATATGAAGGATTTCACTTTGGAATCATGACTGACTAATTTCGTGGTATGAAATTGAGAAATCGCAGGTTAAAATCCGATGAGAAATAGGTTAAACACGAACTATATTTTAAATATTCGCAAGTTGAAGATCGGCTTCAGTCATCGCGATCGAGTCATCACCTAAGAGGTGTTGATGAACGTATCAACGGATTTTATCATTTTCTTGTGGATCGTTCTTTTGCCAACACGTCGATACATGACATGATCGGGGGGATATATTTGTGTGTAAAATAATTGCTCAAACCGCTCTCTGGATCGGCATCTTATAGATGTTACCGAATATTTATATGACTTTCGGCCTCATTTGTCGAAGCGGCTTTTTATGAGAAAGAACTGAATTCATACAAGCCAATAAAACATGATCATGCACCATCGTTTGCGAATAGTTTGGGATTGTTGATAGTAAATTATACAAGTAACATGCCCATAGTTTAAACGCGATCACATTGCATGGTTAAAAAAAACGAACTGCAATGAATGGTATTGGACGCGTATTCAATTAATTCAGGAGTTAAATTAACGTTGTGGGATCCACTACAATAATTTAGTTTTGGTGATTGTTTCAAAGGAATTATTATGAATGTCGGGATAACTTTTCATGATATTATAGTATTAATAAATAGGCCTACACGAAATATTTAATGTATATAGTTTATATTAATCTTATATAATTATATGGAAACTAAACGCTCTTTATTGATCCATGCTGTTGAATAAATTTTAGGGTAAATTTATTTCATATATGGTAAACGGACGCCTATACATGTGTTTCAAAGACTGGCATATATACCTGAAATAACTATGTATATTATAACACTCGGTTATGGCACAGGTCGATTCCGCCTGCTCAACTTTTAACATTTCTTGCCGACGTCAATTTTGTGAACCCAAGTATACAAAAACGACATTTGATTCAGAATGAAATAACTCTTGCAGAGAAAGTGACATTAAGTAATCATTAACGCAATGAAGATTAGTGTAGTTACAGCGGTCACAAATCCCACAAAGTAAGTCGCGCGTGATTCATATAAATAGACAACTGGTGACGTAATAATTTCTCTTTTGATGTAGCTGTGTGTTGTTGGTCAGATATCGTTAAAACCAAATTAGTTGCCAAGATCATACTCCTGTTTATGAATTTTATGTTGAGGAAATTTCTGAATTTTTTAATTTAAATTTTTATTGTTAAATTGAGCAAAAACATTCAAATATCAAATTAAACAAAAATGGTGGTTATTTTGTCATTTTTTTAAAAATCAAAGTTTTTAAACTATAAATATGTATAAACAAAGTGCACCAAGGAGAGTGTTTCGTCTAACATAATCACAAACGCTGATAAATCAATTCAACTATTTCTGCAGATTCCTTGTCTCCTAGCAACCGTAAGCTCATTCCACTAGTGAGAATATTTGTAGAAAGTCTACAGCTGACTCTGGAGTGACCACCGGCATCGAACGTGTTACGTAACGTTACACATGGTGGATTGCGACTGTTTTGTAATTCCTAATTGATTTGTCCATATACGAAACGGTATATATATGAAGGATTTCACTTTGGAATCATGACTGACTAATTTCGTGGTATGAAATTGAGAAATCGCAGGTTAAAATCCGATGAGAAATAGGTTAAACACGAACTATATTTTAAATATTCGCAAGTTGAAGATCGGCTTCAGTCATCGCGATCGAGTCATCACCTAAGAGGTGTTGATGAACGTATCAACGGATTTTATCATTTTCTTGTGGATCGTTCTTTTGCCAACACGTCGATACATGACATGATCGGGGGGATATATTTGTGTGTAAAATAATTGCTCAAACCGCTCTCTGGATCGGCATCTTATAGATGTTACCGAATATTTATATGACTTTCGGCCTCATTTGTCGAAGCGGCTTTTTATGAGAAAGAACTGAATTCATACAAGCCAATAAAACATGATCATGCACCATCGTTTGCGAATAGTTTGGGATTGTTGATAGTAAATTATACAAGTAACATGCCCATAGTTTAAACGCGATCACATTGCATGGTTAAAAAAAACGAACTGCAATGAATGGTATTGGACGCGTATTCAATTAATTCAGGAGTTAAATTAACGTTGTGGGATCCACTACAATAATTTAGTTTTGGTGATTGTTTCAAAGGAATTATTATGAATGTCGGGATAACTTTTCATGATATTATAGTATTAATAAATAGGCCTACACGAAATATTTAATGTATATAGTTTATATTAATCTTATATAATTATATGGAAACTAAACGCTCTTTATTGATCCATGCTGTTGAATAAATTTTAGGGTAAATTTATTTCATATATGGTAAACGGACGCCTATACATGTGTTTCAAAGACTGGCATATATACCTGAAATAACTATGTATATTATAACACTCGGTTATGGCACAGGTCGATTCCGCCTGCTCAACTTTTAACATTTCTTGCCGACGTCAATTTTGTGAACCCAAGTATACAAACGACATTTGATTCAGAATGAAATAACTCTTGCAGAGAAAGTGACATTAAGTAATCATTAACGCAATGAAGATTAGTGTAGTTACAGCGGTCACAAATCCCACAAAGTAAGTCGCGCGTGATTCATATAAATAGACAACTGGTGACGTAATAATTTCTCTTTTGATGTAGCTGTGTGTTGTTGGTCAGATATCGTTAAAACCAAATTAGTTGCCAAGATCATACTCCTGTTTATGAATTTTATGTTGAGGAAATTTCTGAATTTTTTAATTTAAATTTTTATTGTTAAATTGAGCAAAAACATTCAAATATCAAATTAAACAAAAATGGTGGTTATTTTGTCATTTTTTAAAAAATCAAAGTTTTTAAACTATAAATATGTATAAACAAAGTGCACCAAGGAGAGTGTTTCGTCTAACATAATCACAAACGCTGATAAATCAATTCAACTATTTCTGCAGATTCCTTGTCTCCTAGCAACCGTAAGCTCATTCCACTAGTGAGAATATTTGTAGAAAGTCTACAGCTGACTCTGGAGTGACCACCGGCATCGAACGTGTTACGTAACGTTACACATGGTGGATTGCGACTGTTTTGTAATTCCTAATTGATTTGTCCATATACGAAACGGTATATATATGAAGGATTTCACTTTGGAATCATGACTGACTAATTTCGTGGTATGAAATTGAGAAATCGCAGGTTAAAATCCGATGAGAAATAGGTTAAACACGAACTATATTTTAAATATTCGCAAGTTGAAGATCGGCTTCAGTCATCGCGATCGAGTCATCACCTAAGAGGTGTTGATGAACGTATCAACGGATTTTATCATTTTCTTGTGGATCGTTCTTTTGCCAACACGTCGATACATGACATGATCGGGGGGATATATTTGTGTGTAAAATAATTGCTCAAACCGCTCTCTGGATCGGCATCTTATAGATGTTACCGAATATTTATATGACTTTCGGCCTCATTTGTCGAAGCGGCTTTTTATGAGAAAGAACTGAATTCATACAAGCCAATAAAACATGATCATGCACCATCGTTTGCGAATAGTTTGGGATTGTTGATAGTAAATTATACAAGTAACATGCCCATAGTTTAAACGCGATCACATTGCATGGTTAAAAAAAACGAACTGCAATGAATGGTATTGGACGCGTATTCAATTAATTCAGGAGTTAAATTAACGTTGTGGGATCCACTACAATAATTTAGTTTTGGTGATTGTTTCAAAGGAATTATTATGAATGTCGGGATAACTTTTCATGATATTATAGTATTAATAAATAGGCCTACACGAAATATTTAATGTATATAGTTTATATTAATCTTATATAATTATATGGAAACTAAACGCTCTTTATTGATCCATGCTGTTGAATAAATTTTAGGGTAAATTTATTTCATATATGGTAAACGGACGCCTATACATGTGTTTCAAAGACTGGCATATATACCTGAAATAACTATGTATATTATAACACTCGGTTATGGCACAGGTCGATTCCGCCTGCTCAACTTTTAACATTTCTTGCCGACGTCAATTTTGTGAACCCAAGTATACAAAAACGACATTTGATTCAGAATGAAATAACTCTTGCAGAGAAAGTGACATTAAGTAATCATTAACGCAATGAAGATTAGTGTAGTTACAGCGGTCACAAATCCCACAAAGTAAGTCGTGCGTGATTCATATAAATAGACAACTGGTGACGTAATAATTTCTCTTTTGATGTAGCTGTGTGTTGTTGGTCAGATATCGTTAAAACCAAATTAGTTGCCAAGATCATACTCCTGTTTATGAATTTTATGTTGAGGAAATTTCTGAATTTTTTAATTTAAATTTTTATTGTTAAATTGAGCAAAAACATTCAAATATCAAATTAAACAAAAATGGTGGTTATTTTGTCATTTAAAAAAAAATCAAAGTTTTTAAACTATAAATATGTATAAACAAAGTGCACCAAGGAGAGTGTTTCGTCTAACATAATCACAAACGCTGATAAATCAATTCAACTATTTCTGCAGATTCCTTGTCTCCTAGCAACCGTAAGCTCATTCCACTAGTGAGAATATTTGTAGAAAGTCTACAGCTGACTCTGGAGTGACCACCGGCATCGAACGTGTTACGTAACGTTACATATGGTGGATTGCGACTGTTTGGTAATTCCTAATTGATTTGTCCATATACGAAACGGTATATATATGAAGGATTTCACTTTGGAATCATGACTGACTAATTTCGTGGTATGAAATTGAGAAATCGCAGGTTAAAATCCGATGAGAAATAGGTTAAACACGAACTATATTTTAAATATTCGCAAGTTGAAGATCGGCTTCAGTCATCGCGATCGAGTCATCACCTAAGAGGTGTTGATGAACGTATCAACGGATTTTATCATTTTCTTGTGGATCGTTCTTTTGCCAACACGTCGATACATGACATGATCGGGGGATATATTTGTGTGTAAAATAATTGCTCAAACCGCTCTCTGGATCGGCATCTTATAGATGTTACCGAATATTTATATGACTTTCGGCCTCATTTGTCGAAGCGGCTTTTTAGCTCACCTGAGACGAAGTCTCCGGTGGAGCTATAGTCATCACTCCTCGTCCGTCGTCCGTCCGTCCGTCCGTCCGTCCGTCAACAATCATCTTCTCGTCCCGAACCGTAAGACTTAACGTGTTCATATTTGGTGTGGATGTTCCCTAAGTGAATCACATTCAGATTTGTTCAAATGAGGTCACTGGGTGGAATAGTTGTGAAAGCAGGGCCATAACTCTATTCCTCCATAGTAATTCTTAGAACGACTTCTTTTACTGAACTATAAGGCCGTATGGATTCATATTTGGTGTGGATGTTCCCTAGTTGACTCACATTCAGATTTGTTAAAATGAGGTCACCAGGTTGATTAGTTGAGAAACCAGGGCCATAACTCTATTCCTCCATAGTAATTCTTAGAATGACTTCTTCTTTTGAACCATTTGACCGATTTAGCTTACATTTGGTATGGAGAGTCCTTGTGTGACTGGGGTTCAGATTTGTTCAAATGGGGTCACTGGGTCAAATAGGGGCAGAGCCAGGGCCCAGGGACATAACTCTTAAAAAAAAGTTAATTCAAATCCTTGTTTTAAACACTTGCCCCCCCCTCCACCCCACCTCCCCCACCACTGCATGTCCATGCCACCCCACACCAGAGATCCCTGCAAGGTTCACCCCATTAAAAGCCTTACACTTTAGTTATATGACATACCAGGAACTGACCAGCCTTAATTCTCACAGTGCTCACAGCTGTGTGTCCAGTCATTATAAAGTAATTAACTTTTATCTCAATATCCACAGTTATCAGGGTAAGAGAGAAAGATGTCTGTGAATGAAATTTAATCCTATGTGTTTACAGCAATCTCAAATACAACTCTAACTGTTTGACAGTGTACACATTTTATAATAGCATTAGTATTAACCATTTCATTACCAGAGCTATGCTGGTACAGCATAAAGACCCTGCACCAGTGTATTATCCTATATATAAGAGAATACACTGGGGTTCAAGATCAAGGAAATATTGTTAGGCCAATATGGTCAGACATCCAAATAAATCACACATGTCCTACCGGTATTCTCGCAGGGATGTCCCCACATATGTTTGGGGAGGGGGCAAATTTCTTAGATTTGTTCATTGAGATGTAATTGTTTTTCCAAAACCAATTACATATACTAAAATAAAATGAATATAAAATAATAGACCATTGATCAAGAGAAATGAGCTCCTAGTTTTAATATTTGTCCAATATTTATTATTTTATAACAAAGTACTAGTATCATGCCAGTGCATTGTCTTATATATGTGAGTGTCCCATAGGTAGCCTCACCTAAGAGAATGCACTGGCTTTCAAGGTTAAGGAAATATTGTTAGGCAAATGTAGACAAGCATCCAATAAATCACAGATGTCCTATTCTTGCAGGGATGTCCCCATGGGTTGAGGGGTGGAATTAGCAGATTTGTTCAATGAGATGTAATTTGTTTTCTCAAAATTAATTATATAGACTAAAATGAATATAAAATAGTAAACTACTTAATTTTTTAACCCCCAGATTACATTATATAAAATATATGGCATATTATATACCATTTGAAAGAGCAAGCTCCAAAACATTGTATTATCAACTTATCCAGTATAATAAACTGTGGACATGTTGTTTTTATTGAGTTGCCAAAGAGTTTTGTCATCTAGATTGCAGTAAAAAGCTAAATTATTTTCAATGCAGGGGGAATAACTCTATATATTAAAGATGGAGTTCTTCCCCTTCCATTAAAAAAGTTTGAATTCTGTTGCATTTTGGGATCCAAAGTGGGGGGGGGGAGTCATTCTATAATTTCAATAGTTTTTGGCTCACCTGAGACAAAGTCTCTGGTGGAGCTATAGTCATCACTCCTCGTCCGTCCGTCAACAATTCTTTAAACTTCTCCTCTGGAACCATAAGACAGAATGGGTTCATAGTTGGTGTGGATATTGCCCAGGTGACTCACATTCAGATTTGTTCAAATGAGGTCACTGGGTCAAATGTGGCAGGGACATAACTCCACAAAATATTAAAAATTGCAAGTGAAGTCTGACATTTTTATAAACATTTCCTGGAGATCTGCTAGAGGTCATTAATTCCCAATTACAACATCAATCTATCATATGTATTGTTCAAATCTTTCAACAGGACATTTAACTCTCCCACACCCACCACTTCACCAGAACATATTTGGCAAACTTGAAAAGTGTTCTTTGAAAGAACCACCAGCTCTATTTAGTTCACATTTAATATTGAAGCTCCTTTGGTGATGTGTGATTCAGATTTGTTTAATCAGGGTCACCAGGTCAAGTAGGTGCAAGGCCAGCTACATTACTCTTTCTCTCCATAGCAATTCATCATACGTCTTCTATGCAGGAATGAAATGGCCTATTTTGCTTATATTTAGTAGGAAATTACCTTGGGTGACAGATTTGTGAAAATGGCATCACAAAGTCGAATAAGGGCATTGCCAGAGACATAACTATTTCACAACATAGTAATTCTTAAAATATGTATGGCAGAGCCAAGAACTAGTAGTGTACATTTGGTAATTTGGCCACATATCCTGTTTAGATCTACTTCTTTTAAAGTGATTATGAAAAGTTCTGACTGTTGTGGTCTCCAGAGTCCCAGTCTTATCAGTCTTTGCAGTCTGGTGAGCGACCCCACAGTCATTGACTGTCTTGTTATGAGAAAGAACTGAATTCATACAAGCCAATAAAACATGATCATGCACCATCGTTTGCAAATAGTTTGGGATTGTTGATAGTAAATTATACAAGTAACATGCCCATAGTTTAAACGCGATCACATTGCATGGTTAAAAAAAACGAACTGCAATGAATGGTATTGGACGCGTATTCAATTAATTCAGGAGTTAAATTAACGTTGTGGGATCCACTACAATAATTTAGTTTTGGTGATTGTTTCAAAGGAATTATTATGAATGTCGGGATAACTTTTCATGATATTATAGTATTAATAAATAGGCCTACACGAAATATTTAATGTATATAGTTTATATTAATCTTATATAATTATATGGAAACTAAACGCTCTTTATTGATCCATGCTGTTGAATAAATTTTAGGGTAAATTTATTTCATATATGGTAAACGGACGCCTATACATGTGTTTCAAAGACTGGCATATATACCTGAAATAACTATGTATATTATAACACGCGGTTATGGCACAGGTCGATTCCGCCTGCTCAACTTTTAACATTTCTTGCCGACGTCAATTTTGTGAACCCAAGTATACAAAAACAACATTTGATTCAGAATGAAATAACTCTTGCAGAGAAAGTGACAATAAGTAATCATTAACGCAATGAAGATTAGTGTAGTTACAGCGGTCACAAATCCCACAAAGTAAGTCGCGCGTGATTCATATAAATAGACAACTGGTGACGTAATAATTTCTCTTTTGATGTAGCTGTGTGTTGTTGGTCAGATATCGTTAAAACCAAATTAGTTGCCAAGATCATACTCCTGTTTATGAATTTTATGTTGAGGAAATTTCTGAATTTTTTAATTTAAATTTTTATTGTTAAATTGAGCAAAAACATTCAAATATCAAATTAAAAAAAAATGGTGGTTATTTTGTCATTTTAAAAAAAATCAAAGTTTTTAAACTATCAATATGTATAAACAAAGTGCACCAAGGAGAGTGTTTCGTCTAACATAATCACAAACGCTGATAAATCAATTCAACTATTTCTGCAGATTCCTTGTCTCCTAGCAACCGTAAGCTCATTCCACTAGTGAGAATATTTGTAGAAAGTCTACAGCTGACTCTGGAGTGACCACCGGCATCGAACGTGTTACGTAACGTTACACATGGTGGATTGCGACT
This sequence comes from Siphonodentalium dalli, assembly GCA_032622095.1. Taxonomy (NCBI): domain Eukaryota; kingdom Metazoa; phylum Mollusca; class Scaphopoda; order Gadilida; family Siphonodentaliidae; genus Siphonodentalium; species Siphonodentalium dalli. The sequence goes on from CP136061.1 coordinate 660,666, forward strand.
GTTTTGTAATTCCTAATTGATTTGTCCATATACGAAACGGTATATATATGAAGGATTTCACTTTGGAATCATGACTGACTAATTTCGTGGTATGAAATTGAGAAATCGCAGGTTAAAATCCGATGAGAAATAGGTTAAACACGAACTATATTTTAAATATTCGCAAGTTGAAGATCGGCTTCAGTCATCGCGATCGAGTCATCACCTAAGAGGTGTTGATGAACGTATCAACGGATTTTATCATTTTCTTGTGGATCGTTCTTTTGCCAACACGTCGATACATGACATGATCGGGGGGATATATTTGTGTGTAAAATAATTGCTCAAACCGCTCTCTGGATCGGCATCTTATAGATGTTACCGAATATTTATATGACTTTCGGCCTCATTTGTCGAAGCGGCTTTTTATGAGAAAGAACTGAATTCATACAAGCCAATAAAACATGATCATGCACCATCGTTTGCGAATAGTTTGGGATTGTTGATAGTAAATTATACAACTAACATGCCCATAGTTTAAACGCGATCACATTGCATGGTTAAAAAAAACGAACTGCAATGAATGGTATTGGACGCGTATTCAATTAATTCAGGAGTTAAATTAACGTTGTGGGATCCACTACAATAATTTAGTTTTGGTGATTGTTTCAAAGGAATTATTATGAATGTCGGGATAACTTTTCATGATATTATAGTATTAATAAATAGGCCTACACAAAATATTTAATGTATATAGTTTATATTAATCTTATATAATTATATGGAAACTAAACGCTCTTTATTGATCCATGCTGTTGAATAAATTTTAGGGTAAATTTATTTCATATATGGTAAACGGACGCCTATACATGTGTTTCAAAGACTGGCATATATACCTGAAATAACTATGTATATTATAACACGCGGTTATGGCACAGGTCGATTCCGTATGCGCAACTTGGAAAGTGACAATAAGTAATCATTAACGCAATGAAGATTAGTGTAGTTACAGCGGTCACAAATCCCACAAAGTAAGTCGCGCGTGATTCATATAAATAGACAACTGGTGACGTAATAATTTCTCTTTTGATGTAGCTGTGTGTTGTTGGTCAGATATCGTTAAAACCAAATTAGTTGCCAAGATCATACTCCTGTTTATGAATTTTATGTTGAGGAAATTTCTGAATTTTTTAATTTAAATTTTTATTGTTAAATTGAGCAAAAACATTCAAATATCAAATTAAACAAAAATGGTGGTTATTTTGTCATTTAAAAAAAAAATCAAAGTTTTTAAACTATCAATATGTATAAACAAAGTGCACCAAGGAGAGTGTTTCGTCTAACATAATCACAAACGCTGATAAATCAATTCAACTATTTCTGCAGATTCCTTGTCTCCTAGCAACCGTAAGCTCATTCCACTAGTGAGAATATTTGTAGAAAGTCTACAGCTGACTCTGGAGTGACCACCGGCATCGAACGTGTTACGTAACGTTACACATGGTGGATTGCGACTGTTTTGTAATTCCTAATTGATTTGTCCATATACGAAACGGTATATATATGAAGGATTTCACTTTGGAATCATGACTGACTAATTTCGTGGTTGAAATTGAGAAATCGCAGGTTTAAATCCGATGAGAAATAGGTTAAACACGAACTATATTTTAAATATTCGCAAGTTGAAGATCGGCTTCAGTCAACACGATCGAGTCATCACCTAAGAGGTGTTGATGAACGTATCAACGGATTTTATCATTTTCTTGTGGATTGTTCTTTTGCCAACACGTTGATACATGACATGATCGGGGGGATATATTTGTGTGTAAAATAATTGCTCAAACCGCTCTCTGGGTCGGCATCTTATAGATGTTACCGAATATATATATGACTTTCGGCCTCATTTGTCGAAGCGGCTTTTTATGAGAAAGAACTGAATTCATACAAGCCAATAAAACATGATCATGCACCATCGTTTGCGAATAGTGTGGGATAGTTGATAGTACATTCTACATGTAACATGCCCATATTTTAAACGCGATCACATTGCATGGTTAAAAAAACGAACTGCAATGAATGGTATTGGACGCGTATTCAATTAATTCAGGAGTTAAATTAACGTTGTGGAGGCGGAGCCACTACAATAATTTAGTTTTAGTGGTTGTTTCAAAGGAATTATTATGAATGTCGGAATAACTTTTCATTGTATTATAGTATTAATAAATACACAAAATATTTAATGTACCGGTATATAGTTTATATCAATCTTATAATTATATGGACACTAAACGCTCTTTATTGATCCATGCTGTTGAATAAATTTTACAGTAAATTTTATTTCATAATATGGTAAACGGACGCCTATACATGTGTTTCAAAGACTGGCATATATACCTGAAATAACTATGTATATTTTAACAGGCGGTTATGGCACAGGTCGATTCCGCCTGCTCAACTTTTAACATTTCTTGCCGACGTCAATTTTGTGAACCCAAGTATACAAACGACATTTGATTCAGAATGAAATAACTCTTGCAGAGAAAGTGACAATAAGTAATCATTAACGCAATGAATATTAGTGTTGTAACAGCGGTCACAAATCCCACAAAGTAAGTCGCGCGTGATTCATATAAATATATTTTGACAACTGGTGACGTAATAATTTCTCTTTTGATGTAGCTGTGTGTTGTTGGTCAGATATCGTTAAAACCAAATTAGTTGCCAAGATCATACTCCTGTTTATGAATTTTATGTTGAGGAAATTTCTGAATTTTTTAATTTAAATTTTTATTGTTAAATTGAACAAAAACATTCAAATATAAAATTAAACAAAAATGGTGGTTATTTTTTCATTTTTTTTTAAATCAAAGTTTTTAAACTATCAATATGTATAAACAAAGTGCACCAAGGAGAGTGTTTCGTCTAACAAATCACAAACGCTGATAAATCAATTCAACTATTTCTGCAGATTCCTTGTCTCCTAGCAACCGTAAGCTCATTCCACTAGTGAGAATATTTGTAGAAAGTCTACAGCTGACTCTGGAGTGACCACCGGCATCGAACGTGTTACGTAACGTTACGCATGGTGGATTGCGACTGTTTTGTAATTCCTAATTGATTTGTCCATATACGAAACGGTATATATATGAAGGATTTCACTTTGGAATCATGACTGACTAATTTCGTGGTATGAAATTGAGAAATCGCAGGTTAAAATCCGATGAGAAATAGGTTAAACACGAACTATATTTTAAATATTCGCAAGTTGAAGATCGGCTTCAGTCATCGCGATCGAGTCATCACCTAAGAGGTGTTGATGAACGTATCAACGGATTTTATCATTTTCTTGTGGATCGTTCTTTTGCCAACACGTCGATACTTGACATGATCGGGGGGATATATTTGTGTGTAAAATAATTGCTCAAACCGCTCTCTGGGTCGGCATCTTATAGATGTTACCGAATATATATATGACTTTCGGCCTCATTTGTCGAAGCAGCTTTTTATGAGAAAGAACTGAATTCATACAAGCCAATAAAACATGATCATGCACCATCGTTTGCGAATAGTTTGGGATAGTTGATAGTACATTCTACATGTAACATGCCCATAGTTTAAACGCGATCACATTGCATGGTTAAAAAAACGAACTGCAATGAATGGTATTGGACGCGTATTCAATTAATTCAGGAGTTAAATTAACGTTGTGGAGGCTGAGCCACTACAATAATTTAGTTTTAGTGGTTGTTTGAAAGGAATTATTATGAATGTCGGAATAACTTTTCAATAAATACACGATATATTTAATGTATATAGTTTATATCAATCTTATAATTATATGGACACTAAACGCTCTTTATTGATCCATGCTGTTGAATAAATTTTACGGTAAATTTTATTTCATATATGGTAAACGGACACCTATACATGTGTTTCAAAGACCATATATACCTGAAATAACTATGTATATTATAACATGCGGTTATGGCACAGGTCGATTCCGCCTGCTCAACTTTTAACATTTCTTGCCGACGTCAATTTTGTGAACCCAAGTATACAAACGACATTTGATTCAGAATGAAATAACTCTTGCAGAGAAAGTGACAATAAGTAATCATTAACGCAATGAATATTAGTGTAGTAACAGCTGTCACAAAGCAAGTCGCGGGTGATTCATATAAATAGACAACTGGTGACGTAATAATTTCTCTTTTGATGTAGCTGTGTGTTGTTGGTCAGATATCGTTAAAACAAAATTAGTTGCCAAGATCATACTCTGTTTATGAATTTTATGTTGAGGAAATTTCTGAATTTTTTGGCATTACGTTCGCGTGTGGTTACACATCTCAATAATTTACATTAGCCATAAAGACCAGTTCAAGTTGGTTGCATCATTGTCCCATTTTGAGGTTTAATCCATGGCAACTATTCCATGTGGTCAGTTTCCCCTCCAGATCCATTCCTGATAATGTATATGCATTATTAGTTTCAATATATGCATGTTTTCTAAATCATAGAAGCGCAGTTATTCATTGTATATTTCGATATGTTCAATATGGACTAACAGCATATACCCACCTCCAAGGCGCCCGTATCTTTAAAATCCGATGAAAATTGGTTAAACACAATTTTTTTTTTAAATATTGGCAAGTTGAAGAACGGCCTCATCGCGTTTGAGTCAACAGCTGCGAGGTGTTGCTGTGTTGGTGAACGTATCAACTGATTTTATAATTTTCTTCTAGATCGTTCTTTTGCCAACACGTCGGGTTGACTAGACCTCTTAATTCATAGTACGGCGATAGGTGGATTGATAAAAATTATTTCCGTTGATCAATTGCATATAAACTTGAATAAGTGACATAACTGCTCTATACAAAGCATAATTAGACTCCAATAAGTTCGTAATGTAATCTTCTAGTATATATACACAGAGTATATATACATCCACCGATATGCAGGGACAAATGCAGCGAAATGCAATGCAGCAGTGTTCGGTTAATTATCAGGCGGCATGCACGAGAAAAGAAACATTCAAAACACCAGTCAGTGAGATAGACAATGTTGTAAACTCTGTCCTTGATGTTGGTACGTCACTGGCCACGTGCGCGTTCGTGATTATTGTCGGGCGGCATTGTTTGATCTTTTCCTGCAACGTTTGGTAATCGCATGCATTTGCTGTAGTGGGCAGTTCACAGTACAACATATTTTTTACATATTCTTATCAAATCACGATTCGGATGAAACACATGTATGCAATTGGAATGGGGAAAATATCCCTCTATATAAGTCTGTTTCAAGTTGGTTCGCGCAAGATAATTATGCGATCCCCAAATTTCACCGACACAAAAATCTGATAATCTGATAATTCTTATAAATATTTTTGAAAGCATCTTCAACAGAGAATAAATAAAGACACTGTGTGGTGGTATGTTTAGTTCTTTATTCCGGATTTTGTTATCGCGTTGGAGTTGAATGGAGTTGTGTCGGCATATTTGGAATTGAATTTGAAAATTCTCTGTCTCCTTGGCTTACCTGTGGTCGCTATCCAAATGTTCTAACTGATTTACGTACGAAAAGACTTGGAAGTATGTCTGAATATAGATCCGAGCATATTATCACCCAATTGCCCGCGCCCGCCGAAAGCGGCGACCTCAAGGAATTATGTGCTTGGGGACGTCAACCATTGAAGACGTTAGTACTCTAAAATATATTTAGTTTCACGTGATGAATGAATGTAAGGTCAGTTTCTTAATATATTAACGCATATTATAGACCAACTTGAACAAAACAGATCGAAAATGTCACACAGCCTTGAGTCTTAAAAAAAACAGCGAAAATTATTCTTATCGGCAGATTATTCGATCGCGGTTGACACGAGGAATGACCGCGGTGTAAGGCCGTCGTGGAAAATACTACCGCGGTGCACGCCGGTAACGGACTAGATTACCGTGGTGTACTACCGTATGACCGCGGTGTACTACCGCATGGCCACGGTGTACTACCGCATGACCGCGGTGTATTACCGCATGACCGTGGTGTATTACCGCATGGCCGCGGTGTACTACCGCATGACCGGCCCATAACCTCGTTAAAGGGGTCGATTAATTAGAGCATAGCTTTATATTGAACTCAAAGAAGATCACCAAATGCGTTCTTCTCAAAGTAACATAACCCTTTGAACCCGACTGGCCGCAAAAGCGGCCAGCCAGAAAACGTTCATACACCCGACTGGCCGCAAAAGCGGCCAGCAGCATTCAGTTACATCATAAACCTATGTAGCATGTGTATACATGTTATAACCATTGGTATATCCACTTATATCTATGTAAATGATCCCAAGGAACTTCAGCATTGCCATGGGTGTATATGTATGAGTTTGTTGCCGACTAGTTGGGGTAGAAAAACATGCGCATGCGCACAGCGCAGAATTCAACAAACGTACATTATTTGAAGCTATTCGGATAAAGCTCTACATTGTTGCGCGGTTCGCAGGATTGTAGAAAGACACCATGCATTTCGATCACTCTTTTTGGTTTAAATTAGTATTGCATACATAATCAATGTTCTGTCATATGTGCGGAAGGCGAATGCAGTTTCTTATTTGAGTCGATTTGTTTCGCGCATGCGCATAGGATAAAATGATAAATGTATGGATTATTGTGAAATGATACATTCACATCAAGGATCTCCATAGTACATAAATTTGCGTTATACAGCTGCACGTTTTGACATTGCACCAGAGTAGTACTGTGGAAATGGGTTGCATGGTCACAATACCATCTAGTCCGATCTACTTGCGCGTGCACATTACAAACATGTGGTCAAATCGTGCATTATTGAGCAATTATGTAAAGTTTAAGACTCGTGGCACCATTTGAACATGACCATCACCTTGCACTATAGGCGATGTCTAAAGGGACGTAACGCCATTGAATGCATAGGGAAGTGGTGTCATTCGATCACTTGGGCTATATGCTTAGCAACCATTGATACCGTTAAATACAAACTACATGTAGGTTCAATCTTCTGACCTGCTGTATCTCCAGTTTCACAATAGGGTATTGACTGCATAGAAAATGCTGTTTCTTAGCACGGAATTATACGACGCTATAAGCTATAATTGAATTATACTTTCAGTTCCGGGTAGTTGCTTAGAAACCGTTACCAGGGTACCAGGGAGTGATCGTGTGGCAAAGTATACCGTTTAAAAAAAAATACACAGTGGCCCATGGGAACATACCTTTAAAATTTCAGACCTGTAGCACCATTTGAACATAACCATCAGCATGTGCATGCCAAGAATGTCTAAATTGGGGCATAATACAATTGGATTCACAGGGCAATGGTGTCATTCGAGCATTTGGGGTATTTGCTTAGCAACCGTTGCTACCCTTAAATACAAGTTAGGATCAGACTTCTGGCCAGATATATCTCAGATTTCACAATAGGGTGTTGACTGCATCAAAAACGCCATTTCCTTGGGCTGAATTACGACCATAAAAGCTATAATTGTATTTTACTTTCAATATCGGGTAGATGCCTAGCAACCGTTACCAGGGAGTGATCACGTGGGAATGTAACCATATCGTAAAATAATCAGTGATCCATGGGGAACATACATCTAAAATTTCAGAAATGTGACACCACTTGAACATAAACAACACCATACATCTAAACACTGGCCACAATATAAAAAATACCACTGGGAGCCCAGGGTCAGGGTGTAGATCGTTGTGGGGAGCCAGGGTTCAAAGGGTTAACAAAGCAATGTTATATCAAAACTGCAACATGATTTTTTTGCTTTATTTGTCAATATCAATATCAGAATGGCATAATCCTAACTCCACAATAATTGAAACATATTTGCTAGTTCTTTCATTTTATACGGGGAATATATAGTTCTATACGCCTACAAAGACGGGAATATCTGCCTGTGGGCTGTTTATACACACACCTGTGGAAAGACATAGGACTGTAGATTGTCGTCTTAGAAGTAAGAAATCAACGTATTTATTTTTTGCATTTATGGGCTTATAAAATTGTAAGTGGCTGAAAAACTTACTTGGTATAATTTCGCAATATGTTCTTTGGCCCCTTACATTTGTATAAGACCATAAATGTAAGAAAAAAAATTGTTGATTGCCTATTATATTGATCAAATCAGCAGATAAAACCAACTGTGTATGTTGATGTGTGTACATATGTATAAAGTGCCTACAATCTTAAAGGATTACGGCGCTATTTTAAGTTTGCATGTAGTCGATCGCGGCCCCTTTGAAGATTGTCACGTTATCACACTGCGAATGCAAAACTTCGGCGAAAACATCGCCGTTCTCGTAATTAAATGTCTTTATCGTGTTATTATTATTATTTTATGTATCGCGATGTGTTGTTACTATAAAGCCATGCCCGTATATTATTCAGTGCTCGTGTTTATATATTTGTTTTCGTTACCGGAATAGTCCCAAGTTATATTATATATTCATATAAAGATTGCATATATATATGCGAAGACTTGCATAGTTATTAGGCAATTATCATCTCGTAAACATTCCAATTTCCAGATGCCCTTAGTCGTGTGTCAATAAAGAGCGTTTCGTTTTAATTTATTGTAACGCGGTAAAACAAAAACAAATCGGTTTATTGCTGTCGGATTTAATCAATTATAATCAAGTCATTCATTACCAATATGATATGATAAGTTCATTTTTTCTTGGTTATGAATCATGTATATATTAGGGCAATATAGTGTTTATATATATTTCGGAATATTGCTTCACCCACCCCCAAACAATCTTGCCGACTGTCACTGATGGAAATTCACTGCGTCTATGCATGGTTATTGGCCTATAAAATTAGCAGTCTAGCGATGCGGTCTATTGAATATCCAGGTCACAAATCGACCTCTATGTGTCATTTACGCATAACAATAGGATTATAAAATATATAAACGTTCGCCGTGGTTCGTTTAAACATCCAATCATATCTAACATTTTTTGAAAGAGGGATAATAATCCGGTTTAATATGTAATCACATATACAAGCGCTCTTTATTCGCAATAGTTCGTAATTGTTAACGCTCTTTATTGCGTCAAGGTAAAGGGACTCGACTTAGAACAGTTGTCATTGTGATTGTTTACTGATTACACCAATACAGGTTAATACATGTACACGAACTTCCGATATGCATGATTTATATATCCTTCCAAGTCATAGCAATTTCCGCTTTATTAAACTCTTTTTATTCGTACCATATTAGGAAAACTCTTAACATGGAACGCTCTTTATTGAGCCATGGTGAAGGAAATGGGGACTCGACTTAGAATAGTGGTCATCGTGAATTATTCATCAACATACTCCCCACTTTAACTGCAATTGTATGTATTCGTAACCATGACTGACTCGTCAAATTAAACGCTCTTTATTTGTTATATGTAATCGGTTTCTGATTTTGCGCAACAGGTTTCCCACAGAAATCCCGCCAAATGTCACGTAAACGAACATCGTTTGGAAATGAATACAACATTATACCTAACTGGGAATCACTAGACCGGCCACAGCCGAAAACACTGCATTTATATGGCATTGTCGCGAATGAAGGATTGTAAATACGGGACACTCGGGGCATATATACGGAAAATTCAAACAACATCGCGAACACGCACCCGAATAAAGTTCACATGTCAGCTCGTTTTTTATAACCTCTATTTTTGACACGAAAGTGTTATCTACCCCGATCAATCGGCCTTCTAATGTTTTTGTTTTAAGACAAATCACAAGTGAAGATAACTCACCGCGCGATGACAATTCATCATGTGTACACAATGATATTGATATGCCCCGCAGTAATTCCATTACACTCACGCGCTGATGTCGATTCCGGATTTTCCATCGCCATATAGGTAGACATAATTAACTCCGATTCCCTGGTTTTAATTAGTTTACCTCGCTTGACGTCATGCGAGGTTTTGCGACGGAGATAGCCGACAACCGGTGGTGGTATTTATTTATTTATTACGCGATTTTTATGGGACTTGGATCATTGTGATCACAATAGGGGTGGCTTTCCGATAGAGTTTTGTTGTTTCATGAGGATAGTAATCCTTTAACAGGCACATGTGTTGGGTTTGTGAGTATATTGTGTGAATTTTTTATGGGGGTGGGGTTACATTTTACATGGGTATCAAGATTAACAGATATATGCAACTTACCATTATTAGCTCAACTTTACTTTGTAAAGTTGAGCTATTGCCATGGATTTGTCATCCGTCGTCCGTCTGTGCGTGTGTACATGTGTGCGTGATTCGTCAACAATACAGGCTACAGGTCGTACCTTTGGTCGGATCATTATGAAATTTGTCATAGCTGTTGACATCAACATTTAGACTGGAATGATTCATTTTGGGGTCACTCGGAAAAAAAAAATGGCCGCCAGCGGCCATCTTGGATTTCAAAATTCAATCCATTAGCACGGGCTACAAGTCGTACTGTTCGTCTGATCGTCATGAAATTTGTCATGGATGTTAATATTGACATTTAGATGGGAACGAGTAATTTTGGGGTCATACTCTTTGCATGACTAAATTCTTTGACACGGGCTACAGGTCAAAATTTGTCATGGACGTTAACAATGACATATAGATGGGAACAAGTCATTTTGGGGTCATTCAGCCAAAAAACATGGCCGCCAGCAGCTATCTCGGATTTTACTCTTTGTATGACTAAATCATTTAGCACGGGCAACAGGTCGTACCTTTAGTTTGATCATCATAAAATTTGTCAGGATGTTAATAATGACATATTGATGGGAACGAGTCATTTGGCCAAAAAACATGGCCGCCAGCAGCCATCTTGGATGTTACTCTGTATGACTAAATCCTTTACTGCTCATTTTTAGCTCAACTTTACTTTGTAAAGTTTGAGCTATTGCCATGGCTTTGTCGTCCGTCGTCCGTGTGTGCGTGTGCGCATGTGTGCGTGTGTACGTAAGGCGTCAACAATAGAGGCTACAGGTCGTACCTTTGATCGGATTATTATGAAATTTGTCATAGCTGTTGACATCAACATTTGTACCGGAATGATTCATTTTGGGGTCATTCGGAAAAAAAACATGGCCGTCAGCGGCCATCTTAGATTTCAAAATTCAATCCATTAGCACGGGCTACAGGCCGTACTGTTCGTCTGATCGTCATGAAATTTGTCATGGATGTTAATATTGACATGTAGATGGGAACGAGTAATTTTGGGGTCATTCGGCCAAAAAACATGGCCGCCAGCAGCCATCTTCGATTTTACTCTTTGCATGACTAAATCCTTTAGCACGGGCTACAGGTCGTACCTTTAGTCAGATCATCATAACATTTGTCATGGATGTTAACAATGACATGTAGATGGGAATGAGTCATTTTTGGGTTATTCGGGCAAAAAACATGGCCGCCAGCAGCCATCTTGGATTTTACTCTTTATATGACTAAATCCTTTAGCACGGGCTACAGGTCGTACCTTTAGTCTGATAATCATGAAATTTGTCATGGCTGTTGAAATTGGAATGTAGATGGGAACGAGTCATTTTGGGGTCATTCGGACAAAAACATGGCCGTCAGTGGCCATCTTTGTTTTCAAAATTCAATCCATTAGCACGGGCCACAGGTCGCACTGTTCGTCTGATCATCATGAAATTTGTCATGGATGTTAATATTGACATGTAGATGGGAACGAGTTATTTTGGGGTCATTCGGCCCAAAAACATGGCCGCCAGCAGCCATCTTGGATTTTACTCTTTGTATGACTAAATTCTTTAGCACGGGCTACAGGTCGTACCTTTAGTCTGATCATCATAAAATTTGTCATGGATGTTAACAATGACATGTAGATTGGAACGAGTCATTTTGGGGTCATTCGGCCAAAAAACATGGCCGCCAGCAGCCGTCTTGGATTTTACTCTTTGCATGACTAAATCCTTTAGCACGGGCTACAGGTCCTACTTTTAGTCTGATCATCATAAAATTTGTCAAGAATGTTAATAATCACATGTAGATGGGAACGAGTCATTTTGGGGTCATTCGGCCAAAAAACATGGCTGCCAGCAGCCATCTTGGATTTTACTCTTTGCATGACTAAATCTTTTAGCACGGGCTACAGGTCATACCTTTAGTCTGATCATCATAACATTTGTCATGGATGTTAACAATGACATGTAGATGGGAATGAGTCATTTTTGGGTTATTCGGGCAAAAAACATGGCCGCCAGCAGCCATCTTGGATTTTACTCTTTATATGACTAAATCCTTTAGCACGGGCTACAGGTCGTACCTTTAGTCTGATAATCATGAAATTTGTCATGGCTGTTGAAATTGGAATGTAGATGGGAACGAGTCATTTTGGGGTCATTCGGACAAAAAACATGGCCGTCAGTGGCCATCTTTGTTTTCAAAATTCAATCCATTAGCACGGGCCACAGGTCGCACTGTTCGTCTGATCATCATGAAATTTGTCATGGATGTTAATATTGACATGTAGATGGGAACGAGTTATTTTGGGGTCATTCGGCCCAAAAACATGGCCGCCAGCAGCCATCTTGGATTTTACTCTTTGTATGACTAAATTCTTTAGCACGGGCTACAGGTCGTACCTTTAGTCTGATCATCATAAAATTTGTCATGGATGTTAACAATGACATGTAGATTGGAACGAGTCATTTTGGGGTCATTCGGCCAAAAAACATGGCCGCCAGCAGCCGTCTTGGATTTTACTCTTTGCATGACTAAATCCTTTAGCACGGGCTACAGGTCATACCTTTAGTCTGATCATCATAACATTTGTCATGGATGTTAACAATGACATGTAGATGGGAATGAGTCATTTTTGGGTTATTCGGGCAAAAAACATGGCCGCCAGCAGCCATCTTGGATTTTACTCTTTATATGACTAAATCCTTTAGCACGGGCTACAGGTCGTACCTTTAGTCTGATAATCATGAAATTTGTCATGGCTGTTGAAATTGGAATGTAGATGGGAACGAGTCATTTTGGGGTCATTCGGACAAAAAACATGGCCGTCAGTGGCCATCTTTGTTTTCAAAATTCAATCCATTAGCACGGGCCACAGGTCGCACTGTTCGTCTGATCATCATGAAATTTGTCATGGATGTTAATATTGACATGTAGATGGGAACGAGTTATTTTGGGGTCATTCGGCCCAAAAACATGGCCGCCAGCAGCCATCTTGGATTTTACTCTTTGTATGACTAAATTCTTTAGCACGGGCTACAGGTCGTACCTTTAGTCTGATCATCATAAAATTTGTCATGGATGTTAACAATGACATGTAGATTGGAACGAGTCATTTTGGGGTCATTCGGCCAAAAAACATGGCCGCCAGCAGCCGTCTTGGATTTTACTCTTTGCATGACTAAATCCTTTAGCACGGGCTACAGGTCCTACTTTTAGTCTGATCATCATGAAATTTGTCAAGAATGTTAATAATCACATGTAGATGGGAACGAGTCATTTTGGGGTCATTCGGCCAAAAAACATGGCTGCCAGCAGCCATCTTGGATTTTACTCTTTGCATGACTAAATCTTTTAGCACGGGCTACAGGTCATACCTTTAGTCTGATCATCATAACATTTGTCATGGATGTTAACAATGACATGTAGATGGGAATGAGTCATTTTTGGGTTATTCGGGCAAAAAACATGGCCGCCTGCAGCCATCTTGGATTTTACTCTTTATATGACTAAATCCTTTAGCACGGGCTACAGGTCGTACCTTTAGTCTGATAATCATGAAATTTGTCATGGCTGTTGAAATTGGAATGTAGATGGGAACGAGTCATTTTGGGGTCATTCGGACAAAAAACATGGCCGTCAGTGGCCATCTTTGTTTTCAAAATTCAATCCATTAGCACGGGCCACAGGTCGCACTGTTCGTCTGATCATCATAAAATTTGTCAAGAATGTTAATAATCACATGTAGATGGGAACGAGTCATTTTGGGGTCATTCGGCCAAAAAACATGGCTGCCAGCAGCCATCTTGGATTTTACTCTTTGCATGACTAAATCTTTTAGCACGGGCTACAGGTCATACCTTTAGTCTGATCATCATAAAATTTGTCATGGCTGTTGATATTGGAATGTAGATGGGAACGAGTCATTTTGGGGTCATTCGGACAAAAAACATGGCCGCCAGTTGCCATCATGGATTTCAAAATTTAATCCATTAGCATGGGCCACAGGTCGTACTGTTTGTCTGATCATCATGAAATTTGTCATGGATGTTAATATTGACATGTAGATGGGAACGAGTCATTTTGGGGTCATTCGGCTCAAAAACATGGCCGCCAGCAGCCATCTTGGATTTTACTCTTTGTATGACTAAATCCTTTAGCACGGGCTACAGGTCGTACCTTTAGTCTGATCATCATAAAATTTATCATGGATGTTAACAATGACATGTAGATGGGAACGAGTCATTTTGGGGTCATTCGGCCAAAAAACATGGCCGCCAGCAGCCGTCTTGGATTTTACTCTTTGCATGACTAAATCCTTTAGCACGGGCTACAGGTTGTACCTTTAGTCTGATCATCATAAAATTTGTCATGAATGTTAATAATGACATGTAGATGGGAACGAGTCATTTTGGGGTCATTTGGCCAAAAAACATGGCCGCCAGCAGCCAACTTGGATTTTACTCTTTGTATGACTAAATCCTTTAGCACGGGCTACAGGTCGTACCTTTAGTCTGATTTCGGGATCATTCGGACAAAAAACATGGCTGCCAGTGGCCATCTTGGATTTCAAAATTTAATCCATTAGCACGGGCCACAGGTCGTACCTTTAGTCTGATCGTCATAAAATTTGTCATTGATGTTAACGATGACATGTAGATGGGAACAACTCATTTTGGGGTCATTCGGCTGAAAACATGGCCGCCAGCAGCCATCTTGGATTTTACTTTTCTCTTCATGTCTATAAACTAGTATTAGACATTCAACTTTCCACATTCCTAATCGCTCCATTGACTGTAATATATTAAATTATTCCCTTTCCAAGTTGAGCTACAGTGTCATTGACACTTTCATTTACACTCCTTTTTAATCTCTCTATTCTTTGCTCAACACAAAAAAATTACCTTCTTTACAAAGTTGAGCTACAGTGTCATTGACACTTTCATTTTCGGGGGTTATTTTTATATATTTTAGGGGCATGTATTCTACCGGCATCTTACATAATCTTCAGATTTTCCACCATTATTTCACATTATATCTCAATGCATGACATGAGTGGTTGGGATACTGGATTATGGAATTCAGTTTTTCCACAAACTTACATCACTTCCTCCACATATTATGTGAATGATTGGGATATGGATTCAGTTATTCATACCATTTATCTGTCAGTCTGAGCATCTCAGCCACATCGTGCCAATCATGAGATCGACCAAGATAGTCAGTTGCATTTCACGGTCGGTGGTTGCTAAGTGCAGTGGGGCTAGCGACTGAAATTACAATAAACCAATCTAAATCCAGTTTCTTCATCTGCATCCTAATTAAAATCTCAATTCTACAGGGAACAACTTGAAGGAAAGTTGTGTGAGAGATCAAGAAGATTCCTGTATTGTTGGATTGATTTGTCTTACTGACACAAACAAGTGTAGATGCTCTGTTACGACGAAGTACTGGACTGGATTTAACTGTGATCAACGTAAGTTAGCTTACCACTTAGTAAATTTCGCCACATTGTGTGTTATATTTCCCATGCATGTACACAGGGCAACACTTGGCATGTCAAGGAGATAAGGACATATTGTTAATATTGTTAATATCAGAGTATGACACTTCCGGTCAGACGGTAGACAGGATGTGATGTTTGAATGCTGAAACTTTATAGTCCAGGAGATATTGGTAGACCTCTGCACCCCCCCCCCCCCCCCCCCAGGACTTAACTTCACCCCACTAATTTTCTTCCTTAAGGTCTCCTCTAATTTTTTTCACTTGTTAACAAGAAAAAAAGTGGCCGCAGAGACTCCAGACAAGATGGCGTCCATCATGGCGGCCATTTTTTTAATATGCACCAGGTCTCTTTGATCGCCGTTATAGTAAAGATGATGTCACATGCGGTCTTGTTTTCCGTTCGATTCGTTATGGTAATATACAACCCTTACAAATTAGCCAAAAATCCGACACAAAAATCCAATATGGCGGCCAAGATGGCCGCCGAAATGTGAAAATTTGCTATTTTTCGGACATTTCACCACCTTTCGTTTGTCTCTGTGGGAAAATATTGGCACCTTGACGCGATTTTATACATTTATCGTCTAGAAGAGTCATTGGCGAACACACGGGGACCATAATATATATTCCTTGACGGATATTTTTGTCCGATATCACGTTTTCCCAAATGCCGGTATAATCCGGTCAAAGCCAAAACGACGCTAATAACGCAATGTATGTTTCGAATCAATGAGTGTTATTGTTATTATTACTCCAGCCATGATTATATATGTGCAGGAGATACTCGGGCTAGGATTCCTCTTATACCTGAGTTGAGGAATATTCACCCAAATCCAAGATGGCGGCCAACATGGCCACCAGAAATAGAAAAATCACCGAAAATCGCTGATTTTAACATCAGTGAGAGTTATTGTCACGACAACTCCACACCTGCTTACTATCGTGAGTTGGGAACACTTAGTTGAATAACTTTCCTTATTTGCATCCAAATAATAGTCCCCCAAATCCAAAATGGCGCCCACAATGGCCGACAAATTTTGAAAAATCACCGAAATTCCCTCATGTTCACATCATTGGGCATTATTGTCGAGAAAAACTCCACACATGCTGACAGTTGAGTTGTAAATACTGAGGTGAAGTTATTACCTTTCATCCCTTGCAAGAAATGGTTTTCCAAATCTAAGATGGCGGCCAAAATGGCGACCGATATTTGAAAACACGCCTACATTCCTTTACTTTCTTACGATGGGCGTTATTGTTTCGCGAATTCTACCCACCATCACATGTTGATATGGAATATTGGTATGAAGTATTCATTTGAGTTTGTCAATTGATACTCAAGGTCAAGATGGAAGCTAAACTGGAGGCCAGAAATTGAAAAGAAATCGATATATTCACATACAAATTTCAACTTTTTGTCATAGTATCGATATGTATGGACGAAACTATACACAAACCATATATTAGTTCAACTTAAAACGTATCAAAACGCACAACATTGATCGGGTCCTTCTGGAAGTACGAAAACCCACACTTAATATAGCGATGTGTCATTTCGAAATCCATTTGACACTTCGCGCCGATAATGGCCGTAACCGTAGGTGCGCCGAATAGCCACATTAGAACAATTACCTGGTAAAAGATTCTGATTTGCCACGTCCTTAATGATCGGGACCAGTTTCCATTTATTTGCCTGATAAATCTAGGTCGTTCACACCGACAAAGTATTCAACACTTCCTGTGAGAAGGGTCCCTTTAGTCATAACGTTTCAAACAATTAATTTCCCGGTGTCTGGCTTAAGATTTTAGATGCTTGCTAAATATGAGATTTGTTCGTCATCTTGAACTAGAAAGGCATATGGTCGATAAGTATACATGCTTACAGAAAGTCATCTCTATGGATGTCTTTCTCATACCCCGTGGGGATAATGACATGTATACATGGCGAACTTCCCACTTAACTAGTCACTTCTCAATAGATGGTTCAACTCACAAACTTAGCGAACGTATTGGCATACGTGGACAACTTCGGCAGTGTTTCGGAGGTAGCTAGCTGTCTCATTCCCTTGGACAGATGCCTATCTGCTAAGGAGAAGACCATAATGTACCGACTACCCACACTTCTTGATCATGATCCTAAGAAAACTGTGTGACGTCCCGCAGTCGTCTCGTCGATTAGCTCCCAGCAGAGAAGAACAATACTCGCGGTGCTAGTTTGTGGACATGCGCCATGACAGTGGGAATGAAATGGGCCACGGTATACAACCCTACACCATGTGCATGTTTCAATATAGAATGTCATGCGTGTTGATCTTTTTGGTGTGGTAAGATTGTATTTCCACATCCGTTTCAAGGCCGTTCTGAATCAACATGACCAGACGTATAATTTTGTATGGATAATACTATCCTAGCCAGTCGGATGGACTAAAGGATAATGTCTTTATGGAATGAAGGTATGCATTGTTGTTATGATCTCTCAGGGTTAGTGTCAATATGTGGACGGTATTATTTAAGAAAATGTCAGGAACTGTGGTGCATTTATTTCACTGTGTGTTTAAAGAACAATTTATAGTCTCGATGGCAATGGATGTGGACGTTGGTGAACGTGACCTTTATGATCATATAGCTTTATATTATATAACTTTAGAATATAGTAGTTAAGATGTCCCATGCAGGACAATGGTTTTGAATGGTTATGTTACCAATAAATCACTTGGTGTACCCAACGTAGGTTAAACTGAATGCAAGATCTCATCAAAGTAACATTCCTCTAGATGTTCTTCGTGTTGATGGCATTGTACTTTCTTGAACCATACCGACCACCACCCAGCATGAGTATGACATATTATCGGTAACTATAAAATGCATCGTCCTGAAGACTACACCCCAGTCTGGTGGGGCTTATATAGTAGTAGCCAATGGTACACGTCTGGTTTGTTGATTAAGAACGGCTTCCAAGCGGATTAAAAGATACAATCTTAGCATACAAGGAAAGCAAAGCCACATGAGATCATGTCTGACTCTAAAACATACCCAAAGAAGGGGCGGTGCAGTCATGGTCCAATTTCATTTCCACGATCATGACACATGCCCACAAACTAGCACCGCATGTATTGTTATTATCTGCTTGGATCTGTACGGTGAGACGATTGATGGACGCCACCAGGACTGTTCTTCTGATCATGGTCAAGAAGTGTGGGTATATTATGCATTATGGTCTTCTACGCCTTAGCAGAAAGGCATCCGTCAAATGTTAGGCTTTCAACATTCGAAGCCATATACAGCAGTTGTCCGGCTATGTCAGTACGTGAATATGTGAATTGATGAACCATATATTGAGAAGTGGCTGGATGGGAAGATCACCAGATGTACAGTTTGTTATCCACATTAGATAACCAAATCTGAAAAATACGCAGATAGAGAGATCCTTCTGAAAGCTAGTATGCGCATCAACCGCATACCTTTGTAGTTTATCACGCAAGATGACGCTCAGATCCCATATGTAGCATCTGAATTATACCATAAGCTACCACGAATGAAGCTCGCCAAGAATAAGGATAAGAATTCCCAGCTTTCGAGACAAACACGTGAGCTTGACACCGGCATATGTGTTGTTTGAAACATTCCGATTAGTGGGACCCTTCTACCAAGAAGTGTAGAAAACTGTGTTGGAGTGAGCGAGATAGATTAATGTGACGAGACGGATGCTGATCCAGATAATGCTGAAAGTGGCAAATCAGAATAAGCTCAGGTACTGTTGTTTTGATTCTTGGAAGTCATAATATGACTATTCGGTGCACCCATATACGGTTACGGCCATTATGGGCGCTTAGTGGAGAATGGATTTCTAAATGCCACATCGCGATTATTGTGGGTTTTCATCCTTCCAGAAGGCGACGACCTATGTTGGAACTAATAGATGGCTTATGTACCGTTTCGTCCAATGCATACATATTGATATTATGACAAAAAGTTGAAATTAGTATGTGACAATTTCGACTTCTTTTCAATTTCTGGCCGCCAGTTTGGCAGTCATCTTGATTGTGAGAGTTGGCCAAACTCAAATGAATACTTCATATCAATGTTCCATATGAATACTTCATATCAATGTTCCATATGGGTAGAATTCGCGTAACAATAATGCACATAGTAAGAAAGTAAAGGAATGTAAGCTTGTTTTCAAAGTTCGGATGCCATTTTGGCCGCCATCTTCGATTTGGAAAACAATTTCCTTCATCAAATGCAAGGTAATTACTTCACCTCAGTATTTACAACTTAACTGTCAGCATGTGTGGAGTTTTCTCGGCAATAATGCCAAATGATGTGAACATGAGGGAATTTCGGTGATTTTTCAAAATTTGTCGGCCATTGTGGGCGCCATTTTGGATTTGGGACACTTTTATTTGGATGCAATATAAGGACAGTTATTCGACTAAGTGTTCCCAACTCACAATAGGAAGCAGGTGTGGAGTTGTCGTGACAATAACTTTCACTGATGTTAAAATCAGCGATTTTTCTATTTCTGGTGGCCATTTTGGCCGCCATCTTGGATTTGGGTGAATATTCCTCAACTCAGGTATAAGAGGAATCCTAGCCCGAGTATCTCCTGCACATATATAATCATGGCTGGAGTAATAATAGCAATAACACTCATTGATTCGAAACAGACATTGCGTTATTAGCGTCGTTTTGGCTTTGACCGGATTATACCGGCATTTGGGAAAACGTGATATCGGACAAAAATATCCGTCAAGGAATATATATTATGGTCCCCGTGTGTTCGCCAATGACCCTTCTAGACGATAAATGTATAAAATCGCGTCAAGGTGCCAATATTTTCCCACAGAGACAAACGAAAGGTGGTGAAATGTCCGAAAAATAGCAAATTTTCACATTTCGGCGGCCATCTTGGCCGCCATATTGGATTTTTGTGTCGGATTTTTGGCTAATTTGTAAGGGTTGTATATTACCATAACGAATCGAACGGAAAACAAGACCGCATGTGACATCATCTTTACTATAACGGCGATCAAAGAGACCTGGTGCATATAAAAAAAATGGCCGCCATGATGGACGCCATCTTGTCTGGAGTCTCTGCGGCCACTTTTTTTTCTTGTTAACAAGTGAAAAAAATTAGAGACCTTAAGGAAGAAAATTAGTGGGGTGAAGTTAAGTCCTGGGGGGGGGGGGGGTGCAGAGGTCTACCAATATCTCCTGGACTATTAAGCAGTGTTGTTAGAGCTCAACTTTACATTGTAAAGTTTGAGCTATTGCCATGGCTTGGCATCCATCATTCGTGTGTGTGTGTGCATGTGTGAGGCATCAACAATACAGGCTACAGGTCGTACTTTTGGACGGATCATTATGAAATTTGTCATAACTGTTGACATTGATATTTAGATGGGAACGAGTCATTTTGGGGTCATTCGGGAAAAAAACATGGCTGCCAGTGGCCAACTTGGATTTCTAAATTCAATCCATTAGCACGGGCTACAGGCCATACTATTTGTCTGATCATCTTGAAATTTGTCATGGATGTTAATATTGAGATGTAGATTGGAGCGAGTCATTTTGGTGTCATTATGGCCAAAAAACATAGCCGCCAGCAACCATCTTGGATTTTACTCTTTGCATGACTAAATCCTTTGGCATGGGCTACAGGTCGTACCTTTAGTCAGATCATCATGAAATTTGTCACAGATGTTGACAATGAGATGTAGATGTGAATGATTCATTTTGGGGTCATTCGACCAAAAAACATGGCCACCAGCAGCCATCTTGGTTTTTACTCTTTACATGACTAAATACTTTGGCACAGGCTACAGGTCATACATTTGATCTGATCATTATCAAATTTGTTGTGGCTGTTGACATTTATATGTAGATGGGAACGAGTCGTTTTGGGGTCATTCGGCAAAAAAAGTTGGCCTCCAGTGGTCATCTTGGATTTCAAAATTCAATCCATTAGCATGGGTTACAGGCCATACTGTTTGTCTGATCATAATGAAATTTGTCATGGATGTTAATATTGAGATGTAGATGTGGTCATTCGGCCGCCAGCAGCCATGTTGGATTTTACTCTTTGCATCAGGGGGGGGTCGGAAATTTTTTCCAGGCACGTATGATGGGGTGGGTGGGTGTCTCTTGGGTCCAAAAAGCAGTTTTTTCCATATGCCAATTTTTTTTTCCATTCCTGCTATTGAGTCTTATTTTGATGTGTTTTGAACAGAAACGGGTCATATATAGTTAATTGTAATGCTATGCTACATATAGAGGTTATCAGAAGTTGGATCAGTTGCACAATCGCCAACAATAACCCAAATTCAACTTGATAGAACTAGAAACTGCGCTATTGGAAAAATAAAATTTAATCAGGATTCCATCTACTGATACAACAAAATAAGAATGACTATGCAGAACTCAGCTGAAATAAGTAATAAAATGAAAGCACACTTGACCATATGTGACATGGAAATAAAGATATAATAAATAATGGAATAAAATAGACTTTTGACAACGTAAAACATAAAATCTTAACAAATAAATTGAAGGCCAGCCAGGCCAGCTTGAACAATTTCACATTGTTTTCCATGTTAATGTGGATCAGCTTGTAATGTTAATCACAGTAATGAAGATTTTATCGTCACTGATATCGTGAGCAAAAAAAGAAGTGAAATTGGGCTATCCATCCATATTATTCCCAATTATTACGAAGCCTATTACTTCAGGCAGTGGCTACCAGCCTGCCATTACACGCTATAACATGTTTCCTCAGTTCTGGTTTCTGAGATGCCCCAAGAAGAGTAGCGCGGTTATATCATGGTTATGTTTGGTATTAGCATTATTCTTCAAACTGGGATGAACTGGGATGAACAGTTGTATTTCCACATGTTTTGATAAACAATTTGATTCCAGCAATACAGTAATGCCCTAATTAAACGACTCCATAACCACAGCAGAATAATGAGTAATTTTTCACAATTTAGTCGGAAATATGGCTTGTTGTCATTCATTGGAAAGCTCTCACCGAGAGCTTTCCGATGAATGACAACAAGCCATATTTCCGACTAAATCCTGAAAAATTACCTATTATTCTGCTGTGTTTATGGAGTCGATTAATTAGGGCATTACTGTATATCACATAGCAAATATCAAAATATCAAATAATCTGAAATTTGTTGTACCGGTACCATGTATTATGTAGAATACTCAAATGTGATTATGTGACTAGATCATGTGACTATATATTATGAAAATGAATGTTAATAAACACTTTGGCACTCTGTCTATATATCCCTTGAAATGTGATTATGTTGACACATTTCTTGATTAATGACACTTATATAATAAATTCAAATAGTATCGTTATCTCATTATGCACTGTTCTATTCAAATATCGCGCAATAAATTATGATAATGCAGGATAATCAGCTATTTGGTTGCTCAATTGATAATTTTCTCAAATTTAGGGGGGTGGGTGTCCAAAACTGACCGGAAAAAAACTTCCTGAAACGGAAAAAAAAAGGGTGGGTGTCCAAAATTGCCTGGAAAAAAAGACCGGAAACGGAAGAAATTGGGTGGGTGGGTGGTCCGAGGCCGGAAAAAATAAAAATCATCATACGTGCCTGGATATTTTTTCCGACCCCCCCCTGTTTGCATGACTACTTTGTTTGGAACGAGTCATTTTTTGGTTTTTGGGTCATTCGGCAAAAAAAAAAAAAACTGCCACTGGCCATCTTGGATTTCAAAATTCAATCCATTAGCACAGACTACAGCCTGGAGTGTTCGTCTGATCATCATTAAATTTGTCGTGGAAGTTAATATTGACATGTAGATGGGAATGAGTTATTTTTGGTGGTCATTCGGCCATAAAACATGGCCGTCGGTAGCCATCTTGGATTTTACTCTTTGTATGACTAAATCATCTGACACAGGCTACAGGTCGTATGTTTTGTCGGATCATCATGAATTTTTTTATGGATGTTAACATTGACATTTAAATGGGAACGAGTCATTTTGGGGTCATTCGGCAAAAAAACATGGCTGCCAGTGGCCATCTTGGATTTTTCTCTTTGCATAACTAGACCTTTCAACTTTCCACATTCCTAATCACTCCATTGACTGAAACACATGAAATTATTCCCTTTCCAAGTTGGGATACAGTGTCATTGACACTTTCATTATATATATTGGTATGGATGAGCAAATGGAAACTGAACTAATGTGATATCTATCAGTGAGCAGAGATCTTCGCTCCTATGATTCAACACGCGTATGTCCCTGTGTGTGTAAAAATATGTATAAAAGAACTAGTAAAATTTGGTATGTGGGTTTATTAGCCGAAAAGTAAGTTCAAGTTCGAATTTGGGTTCCGCCCGCCAATTTTCACCGGAGTTATGCCCCTTATTTAACGTTTTTTGACTTAGAAAATCCTTGAAATTTGTTGTCCGGATGATAACTTTAGTATAGTTTATCGGAATGAATCCAAATTTGGTATATTACTTTCTTTCACCAAAACACAGGTCAAGTTCGAACTTGGGTTCTGTCCGACCATTTTTGGCAGAGTTATGCCCCTTTTTCGACTCAGAAAATTCAGTTTTTCTTATGTTTTTTGGTTTCCGGATGATAACTCGATTTTGGAATGTTTATACGCAAAACCCGTTTTTTGTGGATTACATATATCAAAATACAGCTCACGTCCGAATTTCGTTTTAATCCGATAATTTTTGCGAGAGTTATGGCCCCTTTTTTGACGTAATTTGACTTAGAAAATCCCTGAAATTTGTTGTCCGGATGATAACTTTAGTTAGAGTGAACCGATTTCAATCAAATTTGGTATGTGGATAAAAGACAGCTCAAGTTCGAATTTGGGTTCCGTCCGCCAATTTTCACCGGAGTTATGCCCCTTATTTGATGTAATTTGACTTAGAAAATCCCTGAAATTTGTTGTCCGGATGATAACTTTACTAGAGCTTATCGGATT
Organism: Siphonodentalium dalli; assembly: GCA_032622095.1. Classification (NCBI taxonomy): domain Eukaryota; kingdom Metazoa; phylum Mollusca; class Scaphopoda; order Gadilida; family Siphonodentaliidae; genus Siphonodentalium; species Siphonodentalium dalli. The sequence continues at coordinate 685,362 of CP136061.1, forward strand.
CAATGATAATTTGGTATATTACTTTCTCCCACCAAAACACAGGTCAAGTTCAAATTTGAGTTCCGTCCGCCAATTTTTACCAGAGTTATGCCCCTTTTTTACCAGTTTCCGCCGACCCAAGAGAGGGCGTATATTGCACGCCCAGCGTAGCTCTTGTTAGCAATGTTATCACTGTTAGCGCGATAACTCAATGAAATATTAACCAATTTAAACAATATTTGGTATATGAGTCTATTGCGACAATATCTCGGACGAGTTCGAAAACCTGGTTTGTCCGAATTTTTTCCCGGAGTTATGGGTCTTAGTTTGTCTATTTTAATCACAATTTTATCACCGTTAGTGCGATAACTCAATGAAATATTAACGGATTCAATTGATATTTGGTATATAGGTCTATTGCAATAATATACCACCGTCCAACTTTTTTTCCCGGAGTTGTGCACCTTATTGGCAGAAGTTTGGTTCAACTGCCAAAAAACTCGACAAAAGCATCTCAGATGTGTACCCCTTGTTAATTATTAAGATTGTGATTATTTGTTAAATATATATATTTGTAAATGACAACTCTCATGATACATATATCATTCGGGCCGAAAGCATATCCCTTAGGCCTGAGGGGGGGGGGGGGGGTTGGGAGGTGATGTCCCTCTCCTGTTGGTGCGTGGTCCAGAGGTTTTTCCCCCAGAAAATGTTTGAAAATCCAATGCATTGAGAGCAAATCAAGGGCAGTATTTTGAATTGGTCAATTTGATCAAGTTTCTAAAGTGTTTCTAACTTAGGAAATTTTGATATATGTATGGGATTGGAAATGCTTATAAGTTATTGTCAGATATGTTTTGGTTCAATGGATTTTGCTTATCCTGCTTGAAATGAGACTTACCGTATTATCACTTTAATATGCTATTTTCTAAAATTCAAGTGAGAGACACATGCATAATATAGTGCGGAAACAATATATATTAATTTAGTAATTACTAGTTGTAATATTCTCTATGTTAGTTATTCATTTGGTATTATTTGATCACACCTGATAACCATGTAGATTTTATCAAATTGTCAATGTTCCTGTGCTTTTTTGTGTAATTTCACTTGAATTCAACTGAAAATCTGAAGTCTGAAGGCTGAATGATAACAATCCTGAACTCAAACTCACAGATGAAAGCTAGATAAAGTCAAACATACTTTACAGTATAATTCCACCTGTTTAACTTAAATCATTTTTAAAACTTAAATGTCTTATGTCAATATATAATTGTATTAGTATCTTGGTATGATATGAATTGTGACGTGAATAAAAATATATTTAAAAAAAAAATAGCCTCCCTCTCTCATCTCAATTCAGATTTAATTGCCTGAGAACAGATTTTTTTTATTTTAATGGCATATAAATTGTTGAATTCTATTATTACAGGCCTCGGATTCAATGATGCATGTTCCGGAGCTCAGTTCCCAGAAATGCCATGCAGTTCAGAGTTCACATGCTCTGCAGAAGGGAAATGTGTCTGTACTGGAACTAATCAGTATTATACAGGGTCAACTTGTCAACCCAGTAGGTATCATGTGAAAATGTGTTTGTACTGGAACTAATCAGTATTATACAGGGTCAACTTGTCAACCCAGTAGGTATCATGTGAAAATGTGTTTGTACTGGAATTAATCAGTATTATACAGGGTCAACCTGTCAAGCCAGTATGCATGAAATGAAATGTGTCTGTACTGGAACTAATCAGTATTATACAGGGTCAACCTATGTGAAAATGTGTTTGTACTGGAATTAATCAGTATTAATCATGGTCAACTTGTCAAGCCAGTATGCATTAAATGAAATGTGTCTGTACTGGAATTTATCAGTATTAATCATGGTCAATTTGTCAAGCCAGTATGTATAAAATGAAATGTGTCTTACATGTACAGGAACTAATCAGTATTATACAGGATAAACCTGTCAAGCCAGTATGTATGAAATAAAATGTGTCTGTACTGGAACCAATCAGTATTATACAGGGTCAACTTATCAAGCCAGTACAGCTATTCTTAAAGTAATTGACCACTTATAACATATGGTGTCACCCCGGTAATACTGCGGTAACCTCAAACAATGCGGTGAGGTTAAACGGTATTACCGCTTCAAAACTGCGAGTACCGTGGCTACATTACAATACAGTTGCTTTAATGAGCATGGCATCGGGCATTTGAAGTGCAGATATCAAACAGGTACTACATGTCATCCGTCGTAATTCTGCGTATCCTGTGAAGCAAAGTCAAGTGCGGGCAGGTCATGCTTTGAATTGATAACTAGATTAATTTTCACACGTGCGCAGTGATAGACATTTCCGGAAAGGTACATAGTTTCACTTTCAGTTTCTGGTTCGATTATAAACATGGGCGCCAACGTTAACCATAATTGTGGCAAAGGCAATAAAGTTAAACTGAATACATACAAGAATTTGAATATGGGAGGTCAAATTGGGTTGGAGACATCAAAAGTTGATGGCTGTGAATATGTGATTTAAACTTGGTCATCATTGGAAAGCTCTGTCAAGGAACAATCCACTGCATTACTTACTCCCCAAAAAGGGAAATATTCTGAATCTACAGAGTAAACTAAGTAAAATTGAATTGCTCTTTCCATAATCCAAATTTTTTATAAATCCCTTATTTAATTGTTGAATTACAGCAGTATTGTGTCGTTTTATTGGGATTACTAAAATGAAAATATACTAAAATGAAAATATTTGGTGCCCCAAACAAACTGATGTGTGTATTTTGGTAAGCTGGTGATACATCCCCTATTAATGTGATAATCCTGACGATCTCGTCTGCGAATGTCATGGATACACATCTAATTCTGAAACAGATTCGTCCACATTTAAACGCATGCGGGGAGGTCATGGTTAGCGCGTGGTCACTATTGAGATAATCCTGACGATAAAGTGTGCAAACGTCATGCATGGATACATATGTTTATCTGAAACAGATGCGTCCACTGTAAAGGCATGTGCGGAGGGGAACTTTGTTCTCATTTCATATATCAATTATGCGAAAATCTGAAGAGGTCCCAGATATTAAAAGAAATAACCCAACGTGAACCACACGGCAATTAAAAGCAGAAATGTCACAATTACAACAGTAAACACGGTACAAATAAATCATGTGCACTTTTTGTGGATGCGACATGATTGGTCTTCATTGCAATTTTCCAGCTGAGTGCCCCACAATGTAGCATGCCAGGAACTTTATGCAACTTTGAAGTTGTTGACATTGCTTCAGCTGTCAATTTTTATAAACTCCACTCATCGCCTGGTCAGATCGCATTGATTGGCATTACACATGCAGGCATGAAAATAAAATGCAGTGATTCACCTTATATCTGTGGAACTTAAAAACATCCTTATAGGCGTACTATTTGTTCAACCGTCGGTGTGATGACCCACTAATAGACTGTGGTCTCATAAGTGCGCGATACCGATACCACCTAAGTGACCGCCTTGATACTGCGGTGGACACCGTATAGTACCAGTAATACCGCGGTCATGACCAGGGTATCATCCCATTTTTCAGGTCAATTACTTTGAGGATAGCGGTACAGTGATACCTGTTATGAATGACCACCCGTTTTGCGACGGAAAAACAGTCGATAATGACAGGTGGTCGCTCACAAGAGGTTTCTACCAGAAGTACTAATCTGTAAATTTAGAAATTCTCATTCTCTGTTAGGTAGGGAAGACTGAACATATAACTTGAAGATGGATTATCTCTTCCTTTAACAAGTTTTATATAGTTTCCTGGGTATAAAATAATAAATATGAATCTAAGGTAGCAGTACACGATTTCACGGGTTGTAGGGGGTCTGAAAAATAGAAAAATAAGTATCTGGGGGGCATTACTGTGTATTTACTGGTTTGAAGGTTTAAAGTTCTCAAAAAAGTGAAAAATTTGGATACGCAACAGGGTTTTCGTATTAAGTGGAGGCCAACTCTGTGTTATTGGTTACAGGAAAATAGCCCGATTTCTCTCCCCTGAATTCTGTCATCTGGGTTCACAAGACATTTTTTTCAAATTGATACGATAACTGTTTTTCTATTTCAAATATTTCTCAGCTCCAACATAGCTCTATCACGTGGAAGAAGCTGATTTACTGACATTCGCTCTATCATGGTCTGTTTTTGGGTTGAAAATGGTCAATTTGAGTCAAAAAATGGGTAAAATTGAGCGTTTTGTGTGTGCAAACCAAGTGGCATAACTCAATAACAAATTGTACGAAGAAGCTAATGTACAGACAAATGATTACACCTAAAATTTCTGTCGAAATTAAAACCTGTTTGATGGGACATATGCCAAAGATAATGGCTCAGCATTGATTTGAAGTACAGTACCCCCTCCCAGGTTGGCAAAATTGCTGGAAATAGTGTACTGCTACCTTAGACCTCTGTCTGGAAATGCTTCTATCAATTAATATTGATTTTAATTTAAAAAAAATTATATTCAGTGGTTGCCAAATTGCAATCAATAATAAGACATGTAAGTGAGCCATACTCTATATTATTTTATCACTCATTATTTTCACTAAATACCAGTATTGTTTGGTGATGGTTTACCGATCAATCGGTTCATGAGAGTATCGTGATGCGATTACATACCATGTGCCTCTGAATTAGAACGAGGCTTCAAAACTATTTTCTGACTGACATTAACATTTCTTCATGAAATTGTTGCGATCATTAAATTTAAAATTCAACTGATGATGTTTACTTGTAGAAATCCTTCTGCTCAAGGCACATTGAGAAATCCTTACGCACGAGGGAATTCCCCTAAAAATGTTGTTGACAAATTAATTTGCTAATTATAAATAATTAGATTTCTCAATAAATTTCAATAAATTTCACTGAATTCAATTAGTCATATAATAAACATACAATGTACTATCATACAGTTAAGTTATCTGGGTGTCCACATAACGTTGCATCCAGATTTAGAAGGTTAGATCTCCAAGTAGCTTGTCTGATTCAGGATCTCACCTTCTCAACTCGACGTGATATGGCGACTCAGATCACTTCACTGTAGTGATAATCTCTAATTTACACATGCATGGCTTGCACACAAATGATGGCTGTGAAGTATGTTTTATCAGTGGGTTGTCACTCTCTAACTGCCAAAGTATTATGGATTGGATAATCCAGACCACACATGGAATGGCATTAATATCAAGAAAGAGCTGGAAATGTATTTAAACTCTTTAAATTATTTATTCAAATTTATCACAAACTTTCAAGATTTAAATAATATCGACAGTCTATGATGTAGCCCATTAAATACTTGAGTATAATATACACCTATTACTTTTCAGCTCAGTTTGTGGATGCGAGTGGTGACAGTGGTTAATGTTAATCTACTCACATAGGTTGGTGAGGTCTCATGATGAAGGGTTTCATCGTTCTCTTCTCTTTATAAACTCAGCATTGCTAAAGTTCTAGATTATATGCTAAGGTTCTAGATTCTATGCTAAGGTTCTAGATTCTATGCTAAGGTTCTAGATTCTATGCTAAGGTTCTAGATTCTATGCTACTCTTTTGTTGTGCTCCTCGTACTTGAATACCTTTTCTCTGCTGAACTCTTTTTCTTGTAATATATTATGTTTAATTCTGTAAATAAACATATCACCTTTGTTTTGTTAGGAATCACTTATCAACAATCATGTACTGATCCTTTGAATGGGGAGAATCCTTGCCTGAGTAACCTGCAGTGTTCCAGTAATACTTGTCAATGTGCCTATCAATATTTTTGGAATTCTGTCTCTGAGATATGTGCTCCTGGTAAGTACATTTATAATTTGATATGTTTTATGTGAACATTATATAAAAGCCAAGTTCATATTAATTGTTCAATAATTAAATAAAAAGAACAAAAAGCAATCTAGGAACGTAACACACATGCCCAAACCCCAAATAAGTGATAGTTTGAGATGAGATAATTAACACTTAACACGCATGCCCAAACCCAAAGTAAGTAATAATTTAAGATGAAATAATTATTATTATCGATCCCTTAACTAACACTATTTCTGATTGGGCAGAAGCCGCCACGTGATAATCCAGGAAAAAGTCATATTGGACTCCCGAATGTCATATTGGACTCCCAAGTGTGCAATATGACTTTTTTATCGGGACTCTGTGATGTCACGAATTAACTCTATTGTGAAATGAATCGGTGAAAGTGTAATGCGCGAGCAACACTGGTGGATTGAGCAGACGTTTAACTTCCGCATTGAGTTTTTTTTTTACTTCCATGTTTACTTTTCCAAATCATGCTTTCTGATGATCAATTACAGGCTTTTATGGAGAATTAAGTGCCGACAAATACCAAAATTAACCACAAAAGTTTTATTCCCAAAATTTGGATAAACATACAGATGGATAATAAAAATGTCATTATACAATGTTGTGTACAGTATGTGTTTTTTTGTACTCGTCCAGGTTGTGGTGCAAAAGTCATATTGGACTCGACACTACGTGTCTCGTCCAATATGACTTTTCACCACAACCTGGTACAAGAAAAACACATACTGTACACAACATTGTATAGTAACTTTATAACACTTAACACGCTCTTCAAATCCAAATAGGTCATAGAAGCAGACCTATTTACATTAGTTACAACACCAAAGTTGTTTGGACCCTGTGAACATTCACCACTAACGTTATTATAGTGAACTTTATTATTGTGCATGTTACTTGTATATATGTAATGCGCCTTGAGCCAACTGGGATTTGGTGTTATTTAAGAAAACTGTTTATTATTATACACCCTTTTGAAAATGTCTGTTAACATTTTTGGTTTAACATGATCATTTTTGGTTTCCCAATCGATAACTCCAGTTTGGATTATTTGATCTGAACCAAAGTTGGTATATATATTTCACAGCTAAAAATACCGGCCAAGTTCGAATATGGGTTCCATCCAATTATTTTTGCATGAGTTACTCCCCTTTTTCGACTTAGAATTTACCATCTGTTAACATTTAATTATGGTTTCCAATCGATAACTCCAGTTTGAATTATTTGATCTGAACCAAAGTTGGTATGTGTATTTTCCATCTAAAGATACAGGCCAAGTTCGAATATGTGTTCTGTCCAATTATTTTGACATGAGTTACGGCCCTTTTTCAACTTAGAATTTGACCGGTTTCATAAAATTTCGGTTTCCAACCATTAACTCCATTGGAATATTTTATCTGAACCAAAGCTGGAATGTCTGTTTTCCAGCTATAACTACAGACCACGTTCAAATATAAGTTCTGTCCAATTATTTTTTACAAGAGTTACGCACATTTTTCGACTTAGAATTTGACCGCATTTTGCCATTGAAATTAGGGGTATATCAGATATTCTTTGTAAGCTCAAATTTTATTTTATTTTGCAGTAGCACAATTCGAAATGGCTAAAGGGCTTATTCACACAAATATGCTGTGTCATATTTCACCAGGAAGATTTGTGTCTTGTTTGAGATAATTCCCGTGTACACTGATTATGAAGAATAAGATCTGAACTTACCGAAGCATACACATGTATATTTTCCACCATGTCACGTATTGACATATTGACATTAATTTTCATCTTCCGCCCATTGTAGCAGATTCTGCGTTATGTTATTGCTATTCGTTGAAGCTGCACCTGACACCAAATGTTGCCATTATTTTTATCCATACATTTTGATAGGGCAACATCATAGTTTATTAAATTATGTGATGGAATTTTTTGAGAATTTTATGTGTTAAATGCTTTGGATTATCGCTCAACAATCAACCTATGTCTGCTATATGAGAATTCAGAGAGGTGAATCGAAAATCATTTTTATTTGATGCATCGCATGGCCCTACTCTGCAGGTTTATTAATTGTCATTGAAAATCCCCCCCTGCACTATTATTTTGGTCTACGTACACTTATGTTTGGGGCCCGAGTATACTATTGCCACACAAACTTCCGAGAAAAGTACCTGATCATCTCAAACGCTGTACACAGAACTTATAGGTGATAATCTATTTTAAAAAGTAATTATGTAATTATTACTGCCATGGGTTGTCAGATCTGAAAGAAAGTTTATATAGAGGTTTGCCATCATTAATGCTTGGAAATGAGGGACCAATGGCATTTTCCTTTTTAGAGTTATCATTCTTGTCTATCTAGAAAGCTTGGTTATTTGTCTCTCCATGTTCATCAGATCTCAATGAAATTTGGTTTTGGAGGTTCACTATCCCAATTGCTTTCAGACTAGAGCCCAATGATGTTGCTTGTATTTTCTGTTCTTGAGTTACCCTTGTTTGTTGGAAGTAATATTTGTTTTGTTCTCAGCTATAGGCTATAGGATCTCAATGACATTTGGTGTAGATATTTATTTATTAGGCCATACAATTAAGTTCTTCCATTTAAGAGTTACTTATCCTTTGTTTACTATTTTTAATTTGTATTCCGCCCTGTCCATGTTTCACTTGAAGTGCCACCTTTTGTTTCACATCATATTTCCTCACATTTTACATCCTTTTCTTTTTACAGCGGGTGGCTATGGAGCAAGTTGCACCTTAGATAGTCAGTGTAATTCAGACAAAGGACTGAGTTGTAGAACCTTGGGAGCTGATCAACTCTGCAGGTGTCCGTCTACACAATTCTGGTCCTCCAGTGGGGATTATTGTAATGGATGTGAGTGATCCAAACTAATTCTCATCTACTTAGAACATAGTGGAAACAACTGGAATTGGAGAGTTTTTCAACTGAACACAGTACAACAATGTAACATTATTAGATTTGAAGAGCAGCAAACTATACCACATAGTTTCAGCATTGACACTTTCTGTAATTAATACTCATTTATGATTAGCTTATTTAGGAAATGTTTAGATCATAAGTTCAACCAACGTGTTTGAACTTATTATCTGAACATTTCTCACCAGCGAAAACAGATCCTTTTGCACATGTATTGTCATTTTACCTCTCTCCAAATGAAAAATAGACCATTCCAATGTATACTTTATAACTGATGAAGAAGTGTTAAATAAATGCCTCCATAACTACAATGTCGTGAATCCAATTATCCTGGTAACAGGAATAACTGAGAAACAAGTCGTCCTCAAGAATAAAATAAGTCATAAAAGTCCTTCCGTTTGGGGTTAAAATGAAATACATGATGATAGTCGGATGGCTCAGCACAATCCCTTTAAAATATTCAAATGACCTCATTTATTTTTAGAAATTGACTCTTGGTGGGGCAATTCATGAAGCAGAATTAATGAGGTTGATGCGTGTGAGAAAATCACAATCATCATCTGGCAATATTGAATTCGCATAAAACATTTTTACTGTTGTTTATAACTTAAAACCTTATAGTTGCATTTGCACATGGAAATCTATGGCAAGCCAAACCGCTATTTAATATTAATTTTACTTAAGTAAAATAAAATGACACTTTATTTCACTTAAGTGAAATAAAATGACATTTTATTTTTTACTTAAGTAAAATAAAGTGTCATTTTATTTTACTTAAGTGAAATAAAGTGCCATCTACATGGTTTTAAGTAAAATTAAAACGCACACTAATTTTACTTAAGTGAAATAAAATTACCATTATGTTACGCCCTTTTTTTATTTTACACTTAAGTAAAAAAGAATTTTACTTAAGTGAAATAAAACACAGTTTTTATTTAACTTAAGTAAAATTCTTTTTCACTTAAGTAAATTAAATGAACATTTGGGTTTATTTCACTTAAGTGAAATAAACGCCATCTACCGGTCATCGATAGATGTCATTTATTTTTCTTAAGTAAAATAAAGTGCAACCGGGTGTTAAGAGTTATTAATGATTTCCCCCCAATCAGTTTAGAGACCATCGCCAAATCCCACCAAACCACATGTGACCTTGTTATAAGGACAGCTTAAGTAAAATAAAACCATGTAGATGGCGCTTTATTTCACTTAAGTGAAATAAAATGACACTTTATTTTACTTAAGTGAAATAAAGTGTCATTTTATTTTACTTAAGTAAAATTAGTATTAAATAGCGGTTTGGCTTGCCATATGGGGCATGGCGATCAGAACTTTTTATTCATGATGTAAAAAGATGTGATCTGATGAATCTCCAGCTTGATCCATCAACTGAAGAAAATCTTTCAAAGGAGTGAAATTTGTGAATAATAGTTACTGTCCTTCTCAATGTTTTATTCAAGATATCGACTTCATGTATCGTTATTCTCAATCACCTTTTGACCTTAATCTGAACCTGGAGAGATATTATATTCATGTTTTCAATTTTTTAATTACAGTGAATAATTTACGTGTCACCACAGTAACATGGAAAGATCAGACACCAGATTCTCTTGTTATATCATGGACTGCTCCATCACTCAGTACATTCATTACAAGATACGATGTCACCTACTCTCCTGGTAGTAGTCTCACAGACCAACAAAGTTCATCCACAACAATCAGTTCTTTGACAGCAGGAACAACATATAGCATTAAAGTCATATCTGTTGTTGTCGAACTTGGAGAAACAAAGTCTACAGAATCTGCTTCAAATGATTACACCACAGGTATGTTGACAACATTCTTATTCACCACATCAGTATAGCTGGTTTGGATTTGAATGTTTTCATTGATATCATGTACCCTGGATCTCCAATTGTTGACTTTGATACTGAGGATTTCTAAATCTTGCCCAATCAGAACACAATCTGTGACACAGAAACACACGCTAAGACGATGACAGCTATTTCGGAATTTCAAATTGCGTAGGCAGACTTATGATAGAAACATGCAATAATTTTTCTCTTTTTTTTTTCAATCAGTCAAATTTTGCAAAACAATTTTCGCTTAGGGAGGAGGCAGATTTATAGAATATGTTATTCAGCATTTGACACTTTTATATGGTCAGAGATGCAACAAAATTGACCTTGAGTGCATGCATTAAATTGAAGCACATTTGACCTATCTTTGCAGAACCAGCCCAGCCGGGAGCCATAACTTCCCCCTCATTAGATGCTATCAATGCACCAGATTTTGTACTGGTATGGACAGTCTCATCTGGAATCGTACAACATTACAATGTGAAAGTGATGGATGGAAACACAGAGGCATTCAGTGGGAATACTGACAACAATGTTCCTCAGAAAACAGTGACTGGACTGAAGCATGGATATCGGTATCAGGTTCAGATAATGGCATACGTTGGATCTCTAAACAGTGTAACTATGACTACGGACATCAGAACTGTTGTTACACGTAAGTAAATATTCAGTTACACGAGTCACATGACACACTGAGATTAAAATACCTCACAACAGAGATATATAAAATGCTAAGATCTAAGTCATGATAAGTAACTTGAGATTTGCTTTGAAGGCAATAGGGTCGCAGGAATTTTTCACATCTGCCAGTAACTGGTTCCAAATAGTTTGTGCGAAATATTGAGAAGACATTCATCCTCACATTTCCACTGTAATTTCGATCATACCATACCTGATATTGCACTCTAAATTAACACTGCTATTATGTCACATATGTTTTAATAGCAGGGTGACCCAGTGTTGCCCATTTTAATGTGATGTGGTGCACTCCACTGGGGAAATTTGATGGGAATAGAGAATACTCTTCCTCAAATGCCTAATATATTTAGAGGAAATTTGGGAACCAACATGGTTTTATCAATTCTAGTGCCTTTAGCTCCCGATCCCTAATGTCACCCAGGGCTGGGAACCTGTCAACCTATGTCATTAATTGCTCGAAAATGGTGGCGAGATGTCTCACCTTGAAGTGAACATTTATAGTTTTCTTCACCTTTATAAATAACTTAAATAAAAAGCATCCCATTAGACTCAGCTTGCAGGTTGAAATAGGGAGAAGTGAGAAAAAAATAGGGAGAAGTGAGAGACTGGAGAATAATTTCATCTGATAATTTATTTAATATGTATAGGTGTTAAACAAACGAAAAAAACGTTATCATGGAAAAGAAATTTAAATTTTTCATTTAAATGTAATATAGATTGTTTGTTGCATTTGGTTTGCATATATATGCCACAATTAACGACCTTGAGTCATGACATCGACTACCGAGTGTCTCTAAAATCACTGAATCATTGGGAATAAAATTACGATTTTCTGGTTATGGATCACGTTTTATTTCGAACAAGGCAATACAACGATTAAAACTTTATTTGCACACTATAAAAGGGTGCTCTCGGATAATTTTGTTGCCAAATATATTCAGTAACATGAGGTAACATCGGATAATTTAAAGGGACTACGATTCAATAAAATTGTTTGAGGTCTGTTCGATTGGCATTCTGTTATTGTGTAAAAACATGGAATACCACAAAGACGGAAACGGAACTAAAACAAACAAAACGTTTAAATCGGCAATATAATAATAATTTGAGTCGGCGATTTTAAAGCAGTCGGTCGGGACGAGCAGAAACCAACACTTTATTAAGTATGGCCAAAACTGAAGGCTTCTTTGTTTGCTATATTATAATCTTTGTCTGAACATTGAAGACCGCATTTACTTACTCAACACTGTTAAACAAAAGGAGTCGACCTTGTGTCAACATTTTGTCACTGTTGACTCGCAGGCAATATATTCATAATTGATTTGTAACACTACAGCATGCATGGCTTATCGCTTGCTACAGCCATAGGATAATTTTGGGAAAATCGGAGGGCAACTTCACTTCTCCCTGGCGCGACACTAAGGCGACTTCGAGGCGTCGAGGGCAATTATTTCGCCCTACTCGCCTGGTAAGCTGAGGCCTGATTAGACTCCTCATATCATGTAGATGATATCTACCTTTGGCGGAAATTGGTGTTGAAAAAAATGTCATTTGTTGCCCCTCCCCCTTTTTCTGTCCCTGACCTCAACAGTGTCACTTTAGAAATTTTAACCTGCACCATTATCTTCCTCATAAAAATTGACCCCTGTCAGACCAATTTTGAGCCCTCTAAATGGTCCCCAGTTAATTTCTATAGCGGACAGACATTCGCAAATATAGATATGAGAAATGTTGTAGAACCAAATATAGTAGCAGAGCTCACCTCTAAATGTGTGACCATTACACAAATAACTCTCTTGCATATCCTGTCACATGATCAGTCTGCCCTTGTCACATGACACATTTATAGTGACACCATGTACACTAGTACAACAACCATTTTGGGAGAATAGTTTAAAGTTCTCATCCATATCAGACGGTGCATTCAGTTATGCCAGACCCACACTGTGGAATGCGCTTTCGATAGAGCTTAGAACAGAAGTGTTTGTCAACAATTTCAAGCGGCAGCTCAAAACATATTTATTCTTTGAACATTTTGGTGCAGACATGGCTAAGAAAGACCTTAAATAATTACTTGTTTATTACACGTGTCACTTAATCAAACTCGTTTTTAATCTATATCTGTCTTTTGTTTTGTTTTATAATGTTTTTCTTTTATTATTGTTTTTATTTTGTTTTTTAATCGGAGCAATTTTAGACCCTATATTATACATTGATAATATCATGCAGATAATAATGGTTTATGACCTGATCTTTCTTATTTTAACTAGCATATTTTAATTTAGATGTGTTGCGTGTATATATTTATTATTTTATCATACTTTATGTTGAATTATAATTGTACTAGTAAGAATTTTAGAGGATGTCAATGGATTTACGCTATATAAAATAAATTAATATTATTTTGTATGTAATTATACAAGGCTTTATAGTCTATGATCATGTTTTACCTGCTATGTGGGACGACCTGAACAAGATATATGGAGACCCAACATACATGTTCAAATGTGCAAATTAGTGATGTGATCATATTACCTGAGGGAGAATATGTTTTTTTCTCTTTGATATCTATAATTACCCAATTTATTGCATTATTTTAGTATTTCTGTTGATTAAACATAATGAAATTTGCCACATAGCTATTAGAAACTTAACTGTGATTTATTTTCATCCATAGGCCCTACTGCTCCTGGTCCTGTGACTCTAACAGTGGAATCATCAAATTCAGTTCGTGCTCGTTGGTCCATACCATCAGCTGTAAACGGGGATCTCAGAGGCTACGTTATTGAGGTGTATACGAAAATGTATACAGATGAGCAGCTTACTCTTTCCAATACACTGATCATATCTGTTGTTACTGAAACAACATTGAATACCATCGGTCTTACAGCAGGTAAATATTCCCTTCATAGATGTCACAATAAGGTGTGGTGTATATTAATTAACTAATTGTAACTAATTCAATACAAACCAATATAGAATTTCATGCAATTCTAAAGCAGTTCTGTAGAACGAAGATTACAATTTCAGGACAACATCACCCATCCGATCATCACCAAACTTCATATGGATCTTTGGGGTAACCTCTGGATGGGAGCCATTGATTATATCTGAAATTCGTTAAAATAACATGCCTGTCAGCAACCATCTTGGATTTCAAACTTGAATCCATCGGCACATACTGCAGCCCGCATATAGCAAAGAAATGTTTTGTAGATTGACAGGCATGTTTATGATCACCTCCAGATGGGAGCTATTGATTTTGAACGGTTTTCTATGGAAAACATGGCCATCAGGAGCCATCTTGTATTTTACTCTTTGCTTGGCTAAATCCTTTGGCACACCCTACAGACCACATCGCTCATGCGATCATCACCAATCTTTATTTGGATCTTCAGGGTGACTTCCAGATGGGAGCCATCGATTATTTCCAAATTTCGTTATACAACATGGCTACCAGCAGCCATCTTGGATTTCAAATTTGAATCCATCGGCAGCCCTAATTTATTGGTGAAATGTTTGAATTGAAATTAATTTCATCTACACAATATAAGACCTTACTAACTTTTTGACGTTCTTTCTTCTTTATCATTGTATTCGTTGCTCAGCACAAAATTCTCCTTCCCTGACACTTTCATTTACTTAGAATTTTACCGCATTTTGGCATTGAAATTAGGGGTATATGAGATATTCTTTGAAAGCTCAAATTGATATTGTATTTTGCAGTACTAGTAGAACAGTTCGAAATGGCAGAATGGCATATATTGCCACGTCCTACCAATGCTCTTATTAACTACTGTATCGCCCATCAGTAAGCCCGGGTCATTCCTCAACCATCAAAACTGGCAAAGTCACAATATTAGTGAGTTTACGATTTAATAGGTATAGTTGAGCATCGCAAATGATTTTACATGTAGAATTCTGCACATTGATTAGTTATGTGTGGGAAGCCGACAGGAACAAAAATTTTATATGATATAGAGCAATTGTACTTTTCATTTGACGTTATATTTGTCGTTCAAGAGATTACGGCATCTCGATACTTAGTTGCATTCAACAGAGATAAGGCGACAATGGGAGTGGTTGGATGTCTGTCTTCCTTGGTAAAATTTTCAACAATTGGATTTCACGACTGATTTCATAAACCGATTGACTGTTGACTAAAACAACAGTTAGAATTTATAGACTGAGAAAATGTGATAGCTCTAATATACAACGTTAGTTCAAGTTCCCAACTAGTTTAACTATGAGCAATAGCAGGTTCTAGATTTTGTGTTGTGTAACATTTCCTCCAATTGCCATTATTGGGTTTTATCTCAGAACTCAGATATTTTGAGCTGCTCCTTTAGAGGCATTAAAATGGATTGTGGTCTATGAATTGTACTTAAAAAACAGAATCTATCGTGATAAGTCCTTTTATTCCACAAAAAAAATATTGGTATTATTATTTTTATTGGAATTTAGAAGCAAATTATCAAATCTCCTTGAGATTGAAGTTTTTGTATGAGAAGGTTAAGACTTTGTTTGAAGCAGAATGATATATTTATTGTGAAATAAAGACTTAGATAGTCCTTAAAACATGATTTGAAAATTACCAGAATAGAGCACATAATTATGAGCTTTAACCCTTTCATGATGGGAGCCATGCTGGTGCAGCATTAATCATCCTGTTCCAGTGCTTTCTCTTATATGATTGAGTCTCCCATAGGGTGCCTCGCATATATAAGAGAATAAACTGGCTTACACGGTTGGGGTAAATATTGTCAGGCCAGTGCATTCTCTTATGGTATATTTATAAGAGAATGCATTGGCACAGAGTTTTCGCAAAATTTCAGGAAGCTTCAATCATGGAAGAGCCTAGACAATAAGCTATTTGCTGATTGAAGTTGTTGTGTGAAATTATTAATTATTCTAGCAGTTCTTGTACCGAAAGCGACAAAAAAGAAAATAATATTTTCAACTTTTCAAAATCTTTGTTTTTGTTGTCTCTTAAAACTTGCACAGATTATACATACAATGAAGATGATGATATGTGAAATTCAAGGTTTTTCGCTAGATAGATCCAGAGAAATTATTTGTTGAACATCTCTTGTCATTTTTGGCTAGATTTAAGCAAAAAGTGCATCTCCCCATTAAATAAATGAATGCTTATAAACTAATAGTTTTTTCCTTTTCTACAGGAACATTCACTAAGGTTCACATGTATGCTACCAATGATGTTTATAATGGAACCTTGATTACTGAAAGCTTGGAAGTGCGGACAACTGCAGGAAGTAAGTGTGGACGTTAACAATGAAATTGTTCCAGCTATATACAGATTCATATGAATCAATTTCATGGAAAAAAGTCAATTTTATATTAAAGGAGACTAGCAACCCCCCTCCCCTGGAATCTGACATCTAGATTGAAATAGACTTCAGCATCCTGACAACTCTAAAACAGAGAGGCAGAATACTGCCAGGTTATCAAAAATCGAAAATAGATCGATGGGTCACAGCAAACTGTAACATCGGATTTTATATTTTAATTTATTGGCACACCCTATTGGCTGCAGCCCACATTTATCGAAGAAATGTTTTTAGAGTTTACATGCTTGTTTAGGATCATATGTAGATGGGAACTGTCAAATTTGTATGATTTTCAATGAAAAACGTGACCGCTGGCAGTCATCTTGTATTTTACTCTTTAAATGACTAACTTATTCATCCTATAACGATCATTTTCCATCCGACTGATCCAAAACCTCTATTATTACTTAAATATTTATACTTTCCGAGTTCCTTATCCCTCCATTTACTGTAACATTATCCTGTCTCCTAGTTGAGCTACAGTGTCATTGGCACTTTCATTTTTCATCTGGTGGAAATTATGGTCCAATGATAAAAACAGTAAAGTGTAATATTCCCGGTCCATAATTGGTAAATCCATTTTCCAGTGAAAATTCAGGAATGTGAGCACCGGAAATGTGCGACATTTATGATTCGTCTGTAATTCCATGGTATATAATATGTCACGACGATGAACTGAATAAACCCAACACAACCCATTTAAAATATATTTTTGGCTGGCCAGAACGATACTTGTATGTTGAAAATTCTCAAAATTGTGACAGTACACGTGTATAAAAGGGAACTGGAGCCGTGTTTTATGGAAAGCTGATTATTTTGTAAAAATTATAATCAGGCCATAACCGGTCACATCGACTCATAAACGTACCATATAGCCGCATTTATTCAACGGGTGTAAGCATGCATTTTATTTTGTTATATATGCATACAGTACTGTTGCATTGCCACACGAAGTTAATTAAATCCCTTGTAGGGATCGAGATGTGTGTGTTTACCTCATATTTCTTAAATAACCCATTGCGAACCCCATAGCAGAATTCTAGATAACATGTGCATGAATTTTTGTTACGTTGTAATTCGTTATAATATCAAAGGTAAAAAAATATGTAAACATTTCATTGAATTGATCTGTTTGCTACAAAGTATTCTGTAAATGAAACTGGTTTGTCACTCAAAAGACAAGACAGCATGGACAGATTGACTAAGAAATGAGCCATGCATTTCTATGTTGTGCTCCTTGGTCAATGATCTCAACAAAGTTTGGCAAAGTTTTGTGGTCAGCAATGTACCCTTTAGATTTGCATTTAATTGAAATTGACGTTGTGTACTTATGGAATAAGTTAAATTCAACTCTAGAATTTTGTAAAATATAGGCTGGGGAATGGAACTGGAAATGCGTTGATTCGTTTGGACACAAACTATGTGCGTCGTGGCAATTATAAAATTATAGTTTTTTAAATATTTTGTTTCCCGTGTTTCTTAAATACACTTACCACTCACAAACGCTCTTTATTGTTTCATTCTGAAGAAAACTTTGGCCCCGATTTTCCCAGATTCAATGACCGGACAATGATTTTAAGGGAGGCCCATATAATTAAAAAGCAAATATTATTGGATATTGAATTTGTCTTGCACAGAATACAATACGGAGCAGACCTGTTAAGTTTTTTAAATGGTCATCCGGGAGATTTTTGCGGGAGGGACCACCTCCAATTTGTGAATACATTTCCTGTTCACTGACTGGTTTATTCTATATATCACCTTCAATGAGAGATCACCTGTTAAACTCGACCGCGCCCACCTAATTGTTGGTTCAAAACACAAATTCCTCCACCTGTGTTGAGAGACCGCCACCATTTATTAAAGAGAAATAAGCAGACACTTTGTTTAAATTAATTAAAATACTCAGAACTCCACCAGATACGGCCGGATTTGCAAGAAACTGAAAGTACAAAATTGGAATAAACTATAAAATGGACTTGTCTTATGATCTGGATCTGGATGTACACTTCCAAGTAACCAATTATGGTATAATAGGACGGGCAGGAAGAAAAAAGAAATGGACACATTCCACCATTTATTAAATAATTTTAAGGAGCAGAAACTTTATTTAAAATAAGTGAAATGAACCAGAGTTACACAGGTTACAACCGGACATGCATGAAACCGGGAGTACAAAATGGACCCATCTTACAGTTTAACACGCAAACAAAATTGACTGAGGGTGTAAAATAATGATTAGTGGCCGATGCGTGTTCTCATTTTATCTATTGACATGCGTGGCCCAACTAATTGGCCACATTGTGACATGCGGGAGAAATGGATGATTATCCGTATTTTAGATGTTTTCGCTATGGCAATATGGGAGTCTCACGGACAATCCATGAAACTTAACAACTCTGATTCAGGCTCTGCCCAATGGCTTACATTTCAATAGCAATTGATAAAATATCAGTATTGAGTTACAGGCTGATGAGCCAATTTTCCAATGACATGCAGTCACTTGTAGGCATCCCATGACATGCAGTGACTTGTAGGCATTCCATGACATGCAGTCACTTGTAGGCATTCCATGACATGCAGTCACTTGTAGGCATCCCATGACATGCAGTGACTTGTAGGCATTCCATGACATGCTGTCACTTGGTGGCATTCCAGTACTTACTTGTCAAATATCCACATGATACCAATTGAGTGTGCTTGTTGTCGGTAATAGCACACCCGTGTTGCCTAATAATTGACCACCGTGACCTCTTCCTAATCAGGATGGATTATGACACCTTGATTTGATGAAAGTATAGGATGTTGACTGCTACAACAGTTTTATTCCCAAAATTTGGATAAACAAACAGATGGATAATAAAAATGTCATTATACAATGTTGTGAACAGTATGAGTTTTTCTTGTACTCGTCCAGGTTGAGGTGAAAAGCCATATTGGACTTGACACTGGCGTGTCTCGTCCAATATGACTTTTCACCACAACCTGGACTCGTACAAGAAAAACTCATACTGCACACAACATTGTATATAAATAACTATATAATATATATAATTTTTTCACACAGGTCCTGGTGTCGTCGCCTCTCCATCAGCCAATCAGGTGGCAGCAACTTCATTCCAAATCAACTGGCAGAGACCAGCAGAACCTGGCGGTGACATTGTGGCATACAGCATTGAATTAAGAAGCTCTGTAGCGGGTTACTATAAAAGCGAATGTTCCGTCCAGAAAACACTATGTAATAATTGCAATAATGTAAGTTGTTACAGTTACTGAATGTTTATGAATAAAGAATTCGAGTGTCCCCATATCATCAGGTTGCAACAGCAACAACATTCCTTGAAATGCCGCTTCAGTTATCAGAATCGATTATTTGACAATAAATAATGCTAACCACTTTCAACTATAGTATAAAATTGCTCAAAAATTGTTATATAATAAAAAATTTCCACTGCAATTTGGTACCGAGAGTATGTTGGTCAGCATTTATCAAATATTTTCCAGGCCGCCAAATATTCCAGGTGGTGACAAATAACAGATTTAAAAAATCAATATCTGATAACTCTGAGCTTTGATGGGTGGGTTCCTCGACTCGAATCAAATATTTTTTACCCTCGAAGCCAAACAGATAGTAATTTATGAGCTTTAATTCGGATTGTGCATATTTAATTAACTTTTGTGCAAACTAAATCTCAAATATTCTCAATAATATCATGACAATGAGATCAAAGTAAGATATAAACACTGCAAAAAAACACTTTGAAGGGGGGAGATACCGACTTAATACAGGTTTCGTTCATTCATTTTTAACAGAGGTACGGCCCTTGTTTGACTTCAAATTTGTGAATTTTGTCTCTGTTCAAACAATTCATCTTGTAATTCGGGCATGGATCATCAGATATTGTTGTGCTTTGGTATCGTGATACCCCAGCATTTGGTAAAGGATACCCACATACAATGGATTTCGTCAATTAATTTTTACCAGAGTTACATCCCTTGTTTGACTTGGGAATGTCTGAATTTTGTATCCATATGAAAAGATCAGCTTGTAACTTGGGTTTGGTTGTGCTTTGGTGAATTGAATGCCCAGTTTAAGGGGAAACAGGGTTCACGCTGCCACTTACCAAATTTTCCAATGGCAAGAAATATTTCTATTTGGCAAATAAAATTTCATTTGGCAAATATTTTGGCAAGTGGGTTGTAAATTATGTGATGTGAACTATCTAGTCATAAAACAGTATCGAGTGTGGATTATCTGTTACATACAATGCAATGCAAAAAAACACAGTCAACAAAAGTATCAACCTAGCGGTTAGCAGTATTATATCGTCAGTGATACATGTATTTAATCTTCCGTAGTTTTCACAAATACTCATCTTTCTGCCTAAATCAAATTGTCATCAAACAGTTATTCAACCGGGGTTAAAATATGACAGTCAGGAAAAAGAGATGTTCTTTAAATTTTTCATTGAGGTTTTTATAAGTAATTTGTTTGTAATAGGCTCTCAAGTTAGATTACTTCACTTTACACGAAACAGCCAAAGGTAATTATAAAATTGATTTTACTGTTAATTAATCCCCATCATATGCAAATTACTGCAGACATTGTACACAGCGTTATGTTAATCAGTCAAAGGTGAATGACGAGCACCGGATTAATTGGTGGCTCAGCTTTGTTGCCAACTAAAATATAGATCCAAATAATATGTATGCTATGGATCCCGAAGCCACGACAAATAGTTTTCGCAGCTGGCTCAAACAATTTCATGGCTGGTTAGCTAGCTAAGCCGGCTCAGTCGCGACATTCATGGCAGACAAAATATGGCAGCTGAGACATTATCATTCAGCATATTTTCATTTCTGAAATTGTCCTAATCATCAGTTAGTTATAGACCATAAGTCCTTTATTTATTTTTGCCATTATGGAAAAGCCCAGCGCCAAAATAATACTTGTGGACTGGAATTCTACGGGTCCACTAACGCTATAAAACACATGGATATACTATGTAGTTTCCCACTTAAATGGTATAAGTTACATTGGGACTTCTGTCGACTTCAGACTGCTATCATCACTGACATCTTGCGATATATGTATGCAGCATTGAAGGATGAATCCGATAGTAATCATATATAATATGTCAAAATATTTATATTTTAACCCCTTCAAGTTTGAATACAGAATGGATGCTCCCATTCAGTTATATGAATGCATGCATTGGAATAGTCTATTCACATTGAGAGGCCCGGGTGTTCTGATAATATAACAACCAAGCAGTGTCCATTTGTGTATGCCGATATTAGGCAATGCGGATTAGTCTTTTCGATGCAAAGTACTGTTGTGCTTGACATATAAGCCCATGTGCATGGCTCAGCCATTTTACAATTCCGGTGGCGGAGTTTTTTTCATGTGGCAGATGTTAAGATAATATGGCTGGCGGTGGCTTGTATCTTGCAATATTAAATGTAATTTTCTGGTGTCGCTTAGATATTTATTGCTACTTTGATATATATTATAATACTAGCTCATTTTACCTGCGTATGTGGTTAACATGTAACAGGGGTCTTCCCGATCACCCGGAAGGTATTTTTTAGGGTCAATGTGTCATAATCGGGTACATCTTAGAGATGCTGACTATAGTTACTGTTTATATCTTAGTTTGGTGGAGAATTCCCAGTCACCTGACAAGAGTTGAAGCCGGCATGATAATTTCAAATCACACCTTTTATTTAATAGAAGAGAGCAACAACTTGTTTCACATAACATACATAACATGATACAATATCATACGATATACATGTGTATATTATATATAAAAACTAATAACTTGCACAAGATGCTTTTACATAACTTTGTTTACCGAACATACACAACATGGTATGATATTTAAACTAATTCAAATGTCCCAGTGAATTGTCAATTTTCCTATACTTCTTTCTTCGCAGCATAAGTCGACCAACAGCACTTAGATGGATAATCATGGCAGTCAGCTTTTTAACTTTTTAACTTTGGTATTATACCATACATTAGCAAAAATGAAAGAGGGGAGTGAAGCAAAGTACCGTATATATTTGTATTTCATTTATATCTTTGTTTGACGGAGAACTCTTTTTTACAACAGTGCCAGTGAATTCGTTCATTCCTGAGGGACTTTATGCTGAACTTATAACTATCAAATATCTACCATTTGGAATGTAATGCACATTTACTTTGGCATTAGCCACGGTGAAATAAAGATGATTTAAAATGAGAAATATATCATCTTACATCATACTGGTTACTGATCACAATTCACAGTGATATATCAAGGTGGGCAAGTGGGAACAAAACATACCCTTAAGTTGATATGGACTATAACTGCGGCTTGTTAATTATGTAACTGCTCGCTGTCGAGTGAACTGGAATAACCTAGCTGTGTAACAAAGATAACAAAAATTGAATTTTCTTCAAATTCCCTGATTATATACCCTCAATTAAATTTGCCCAAAAATAATTTCCTTTGGTAAAAATTTTGGCCCAGCGCCAACCCTGAGTGAAAAGGATACCTACTTTTTGGATTTATAAAATAATAAATAAAACTCCATCCATACAAATATTTAGTATTGCCCGATCTCTAAACTGAGCATTGGTGGGGGGCACCTTTAGCACGCTTGGAATTGCAGTTATTTGTTATTAATCCAGCTCTTCTCTTTTTGTCATTGAGTGTCTCCATAACTTTCTGTTCTCAACAACAAAAATACTTATTTTGAAATGCCTCCATGTGTCTTTAAGTTTATATTATTTGAATCTTATTTTTATTATTAAAACATGGTTCTTCTCTTTCAGGCATTGAGTGTCTCTATAACTCCCTGCTCTCAACAACAGAATATTGTTACTCTGCCATACTTCATTGATTTAGCAGTGAATCATTCACCAACTATTCATAACCTGAAGCCAGATACAGAGTACACCATTGATATATATGCATACACATCACAGTACAGAGGTCAGAAGCACAGTATGACTCAACGGACAGGTCTTGCAGGTACAAGTCATTTAATTCATAAATAATGGAGAAAATATTAGATAATATGGTTAGAAAGGAATTATTTTCGCATGCAATAAACTATTATTTGTTGAATTCAAAAAGGCGAGGATGATCCTCCAGGGAGGTAATCTCAATCACTTGAACATCCTGGTCCTGAAGAAGATACACTTGTATCAAAAGCGCTAGACCATTTTTAGGATATTCAAGTGATTGAGATTACCTCCCTGGAGGATCATCCTCGCCTTTTTGAATTTATTAACTCACAACTCAATCACATTAAATATGGCCACGAGCATTTCTATCACCAGTGTCACACCCGTTGACATCAACTTCCCCACACCCAACGTGTCCCTCACTATAGTAATCCATGATGACAACTTACAAAGGGGAACTAAATGCACACGCACAAATCTGGAACACTAAACCTCAGCACAGCACCTCAGCGCGCAAATAAAGAGAGAGATAGCGCGGATCTGCACTCTCCGCGCACCCTACCACCAGTAGGCACTAACAAGAAGGACTTTAATTAGTCGCCTCCAATTTATATTATTTGTTGAAGATGTCCCAATAAGACTTTGTTTGATCCCCATATAACATAAGGCTGGATTGAGCCCCATATAACATAAGGCTGTGTATATGTTGTTTTTATATTTTTCCCAGGTCAATCTCTTCAGGTGGAGGGCTCGCTATTAAAAGTAGGCAATGGTTCCTCTACCTAATTAGGTAAAACCTTATGCTATTTGTTGTCCCCCAAATTTCAGAGGTTATTACAATCTTATTACACAGCCTTGTGGTCCATCCATCTGCCGAGCCATCTGTCCATCAGAATTGTTTTGATGATAACTTGAATAGCATTTGACAGAATTTGATGAAACGTTGAACTTCAATCAATATTCAAATGTCATGATATGATGTTTGTATAGAACGTGCGATATGTGGTCACGATGAACACAGTTGTTGAGCCACTTGTTAATTTGACTTATATCGCGTTGATTCACATTTGTAATAAGAATGTATAAGCTGTCTATTCTAGACACAACAAGTGATAGTGCAGAAGGTTTGATGGCTTACTCACTCAGAAGGCATTTCACTCTTCCTAGACATCTTAGGTGGAAATAACACGTGCTAATTAAATTGGACACCATAGCACTCATAGACATTTCAACAAAGAAAGTTCCAAAGTTACGAAGATTTGAGCTAGATTCTATATCCGTCCCCACACGGTTTATTTTGAACTTACTGGTTGAATTTCATTTACATTTGCTGACAACACTTTGAGTGAGTGTTTGGATCCTAGAACTAAGAATTCAGATTTGTCATTATTGAGCTTTAGACATTTGGTCTGCATCCAAAGCCTGACTTCCAGGAAACACGTTTCTAGTTGATGAAGTGCATTTCTGTAACCTTAAGTTTCTTCTGCGAAAAATCAAGGTATATCTGTGTGTCGTCCGCATACATGTGATATCTGACCTTATGTTTATCAAGGATCAGTGTTCGCGCTGGACCGAAAAAAACTTTAGCCAAAAGTTTAGCCAAATGAAAATTTTATTAGCCAAATGAAAAAATCTTTAGCCAAAAGTTTTTTGGCCAAATTAAAAAAAACTATGGCCAAATTAAATCATCGTTTTCTGGTCGGTTCACAATTAATGACTAAAACGTCAAATCTAACAGACACAGGTAAAATAAACATTAATTTAACTAATTTTAATGAACTAGAAATATTTTTATATATATATCATTTATTAAAAAAATATTAATCTCTATGTGAAAGAGTGATTTGGGGAGGGGATGACCCGGGATTGTCCTTCTTAATGTCATTATGTTTTTGTTTTATATCAATATCTTTTAATTGATTAAATCATGAAATATTAATTATCCTTGCGAAAATATCTAAGTGACATCTGGAAACTAATAAGTTAATATTGTTACGCCATTATCAAATTACAATCTGTCATAAAAGCATGCATATTATTTTGAATGTATCGGTTTTGACAAATAGCAACAAAATATCTGTCATGATTCACATTTGGCTGATTAAGCTATTGTCTTACACTTGGTGCTCATAAACCTTGACCGTCATAAATACAATGTCATCATAAACATGCATTGTGCAGGAGCCCCGTGAGTGACCAGACAGACAATGGGGGATTAGCGGATTAAATTTAAAATAAATACTTTTGCTGTTTCGTGCAGAGTTAGTGGTTTCCCTTTGTACTGTCTGCGATCGGGTTTCCCTTTGTACAGTCGGCGATATATTCCCACTTACGATGTTTTTGGACTAGATCGTTCACATCACAGAATTGAAAACCCACTTGCCAAAAATTCATGCTTTCATTCTCCATTTGGATTAAAAAAAAAGTTTAGCCAAAAGTTTAGCCAAATGAAATTTGTATTAGCCAAATTCGAAAAAGATTAGCCATTGGCTAATTTGGCTACCGACAGCGCGAACACTGTCAAGGATAACATCAATTGGAAGAGTATATACAAGGTGACGGAGAGGTCCTAATATGAATCCCTGGGGTACTCCAAAAGTCAAGCTAACATTCTGTTAGACAGAATATGTGTCCCCAATTAAAACCTTCTGTGTTCGCAACATTAAATTGGACCGAAACCCCGCTAATGCTGTTCAGCTAACACCAACCAAATCACTGAGCCTATTTACCAAAACATCATGATTGCATATTTCAAAAGCTGAGCTCAGGTAGAGTATAAGCAACAGCACACACCTTCGCAATCAAGTGAGAGGTCGATTTCATTCTTCACTCATAGTCTCATACCAATGCGTCTCAAGTGAGTGGTGTTTCCTGTATGCCGACTGAAATTTGTTGAAACGATCATGTTTGTTAATGCCATCTCACGTTTCCTGTATTTATTGAAACGATTATGTTTGTTAATATGTTCGCACAGCTACTGATCGACTTGCTACGTTCACTATTACATTCAAAATTAATGACAAATTTGACAATGGTCTATACTTTTTCCAAACATCTTGATCCAAGTTAGATTTGTTCAGGATCGGAATTACTGTGGCCATTTTCATGTGATCTCTGATAGTTCCTGTAGTTAGCAACATTTACAATTCCTTCATGTAACCATGTGACTGTCATGAATAGCATCATTTTTCAGAATCTTGGTGGGTATAGGAGCATGCATGTTGTACTCTTCATACCACGAACTGCTGACAATCTTGTCCGTGGAAATGGTGTAAACTTTATCAAGCGTGATGTCTCATGCAAATGGTATGGTGGTGTTGGAGGCTGTTCCGTCAACTGGAAAACTCATCGGAATTTTGTCATGAAAGAAAGTGGAAAACTTATATGCCAGGATTCTATTGTCCATGCCTCGTGGGAGTTTGGTTTCAATTTTTAGTCAACATATCGATGCACTGAGAAATATTTTTTTGTGAGGCATTTACTAGCAAAGTTTCATAGTAGTCCCTTTCGCTTCTTTTTTTGCTTGTCATTAAACCAAGGGTGGTGTTTCCTATTCCATAGGAAACACTACCCTTGATTAACATTATCGGTGGGTGCAAACATATCCGCAGCACGCTACACACTGGAATTGTATAGTTGAACAGTAGCTATATCATCTAACTCAGGCTCCAAAACCTCCATAAATCAAACTGGGTCGAAGTTTTTAAATGACTTTCTTGAAACTGGTGCCTTAGTAACATGCGTATATCTACTACTGAATACCAGCTCACACCTCACAGCATGGTGGTCAGAACGAAAATGAATACAATCTAAAACTGTCACATTGGTAACAATACTGTGTTGGCCTGTTATAATGTGGTCAAGGGTGTGGCCGGAATAATGTGGTCAAGGCTGTGGCCAGGATAATGTGGTCAAGGGTGTGGCCGGAATGCAGCACTGCATGTACAGCCTGTCCCAATTACGTCCATCAAGTTTGAATATTTATTATCATAACAGTCAGTATCACCTCAACCCTGATGTTAATATACAGTTATGCCCTAAATAATCGACTCTTTAACCACAGCAGAATTATGGGTCATTTTTCAGGATTTAGTTGGAAATAAGGCTTTTTACCATTCATCGGAAAGGTGTAATGTATAGTGCAGTGTTGCGCTAAATTTAGCTCACTACTATACCAAACTTGCATGCAAAAAGCAATAAACAGAGGCAACAATCTTGAGAATATATATACAGAAAGATGTCCCAACAATTTACTAAAGCGTGTCCAATAGAAGTTAAAACATTTGAACTGTGTCACAAGAACAACGTCAACTTGTGAAGTGGCAACATTTGGGTTGAATTCACCTTGTGGCACAGTTTTGGGTTTTCGTGTATTCAAAACTGAACCTAAATACTGCGTGTTTGGTTTATTGAACTAGATTTTGACACATTCTTGTGGTGTTTATGTTTATGA
Source organism: Siphonodentalium dalli (assembly GCA_032622095.1). Taxonomy (NCBI): domain Eukaryota; kingdom Metazoa; phylum Mollusca; class Scaphopoda; order Gadilida; family Siphonodentaliidae; genus Siphonodentalium; species Siphonodentalium dalli. The sequence continues at coordinate 713,433 of CP136061.1, forward strand.
TTTTTTCGGTAAGTTGATAATCATATTTGTTCTTATTAAATCAAGCTGTACTTGATTTCTATTAATATCTTTTATGAAGGGAATGTGAACAGTCCAGCTGTTGGTGTTAGTAGGATACGGTTACGTAGTATGCATGCTGTTTGAATTGTTCAGTAAAATATAATAAGTTTGTTCTGTCATTGACTGTGCAGGTATAGTGCCCATTGGGGTGGTTATAGTTCACTACATTTTGTGTCGTGAACTATACCCCCACTGGGCATTATGAGTGTAGTCAACTCCAAGCCATGCTCTATTTAAAATAGTGTCATTCTTAAACTGTATTCATACTTGAATCGGACCGATTACCCCAACCCTGGAATCGGTTCAATCCCTAAATATGCTGCAGCAACTCAAAATAATATTTATATCTCCTAATTGGTAAACCTTGATTATTTCAGCTCCAGAGAAAGTTACAATCCTTCGCGTTGCTAGTAAAGCAGAAACATCTGTTACCATGGAATGGAAGATACCCGAAATAAGACCAGGTCCAACAAAGTACATCGTCAAGGTTTTGGATAAATATGAAATTAGCGGTGCTATGGCAGGATGCATGGGAAACGGTAAGTTTCATCTTTCTATGCTTAACCCTTTGATGGCAGGAGCTGCGCTGGTGCCGCTTTAAAGATTCTGTGCCAGTGCATTCTCTTATATATGTGAGGTTCCCTATGGGAGACCTGTATAAATAAGAGAATGCATTGGCACATGATTTTTAAATAATACTTTCGACTTCAAAAAGTTCTGAGGTTTTGTGCTGGTGGAATATGATTTCTACAAATATTAGCCAGAGTAGAGATTCATGGCATGATCTACAAAAACAGAAACAAAATGAAGGTTGAAAAAAGCCATGTGTCAAATAAAGCCACCTTATTCGGGGGGACATCAAAATGACTAGGGACCATTGGTGTGTGTTTGGTTGGCCCCAAACCAATATAACATAGCCGTTTATTGATAGATTCTGACCCCAAAGTAAAAAATTAATTACTGTTAATTACAATTACAAATTACTGTTAACCCATCCCTGAGATGGTCTGACATTCAATTACTGTTAATCATCCCTGAAATGGTCTGACATTTAATTACTGTTAGCCCATCCCTGAAATGATCTGACATTTAATTACTGTTAACCCATCCCTGAGATGGTCTGACATTTAATTACTGTTAACCCATCCCTGAGATGGTCTGACATTTAATTACTGTTAACCCATCCCTGAAATGATCTGACATTTAATTACTATTAACCCATTCCTGAGATGGTCTGACATTTAATTACTGTTAACCCATCCCTGAGATGGTCTGACATTTAATTACTGTAACCCATCCCTGAGATGGTCTGACATTTAATTACTGTTAACCCATCCCTGAGATGGTCTAACATTTAATTACTATTAACCCATCCCTGAGATGGTCCGACATTTAATTACTGTTAACCCATCCCTGAGATGGTCTAACATTTAATTACTATTATCCCATTCCTGAGATGGTCTAACATTTAATTACTATTAACCCATCCCTGAGATGGTCTAACATTTAATTACTGTTAACCCATCCCTGAGATGGTCTAACATTTAATTACTATTAACCCATCCCTGAGATGGTCTGACATTTAATTACTGTTAACCCATCCCTGAGATGGTCTGACATTTAATTACTATTAACCCATCCCTGAGATGGTCTAACATTTAATTACTTTTAACCCATCCCTGAGATGGTCTGACATTTAATTACTATTAACCCATCCCTGAGATGGTCTAACATTTAATTACTATTAACCCATTCCTGAGATGGTCTAACATTTAATTACTATTAACCCATCCCTGAGATGGTCCGACATTTAATTACTGTTAACCCATCCCTGAGATGGTCTAACATTTAATTACTATTATCCCATTCCTGAGATGGTCTAACATTTAATTACTATTAACCCATCCCTGAGATGGTCTAACATTTAATTACTGTTAACCCATCCCTGAGATGGTCTGACATTTAATTACTGTTAACCCATCCCTGAGATGGTCTTAACATTTAATTACTATTATCCCATCCCTGAGATGGTCTAACATTTAATTACTATTAGCCCATCCCTGAGATGGTCTGACATTTAATTACTATTAACCCATCCCTGAGATGGTCTAACATTTAATTACTGTTAACCCATCCCTGAGATGGTCTAACATTTAATTACTATTAACCCATCCCTGAGATGGTCTAACATTTAATTACTGTTAACCCATCCCTGAGATGGTCTGACATTTAATTACTGTTAACCCATCCCTGAGATGGTCTAACATTTAAATACTATTAACCCATCCCTGAGATGGTCTGACATTTAATTACTATTAACCCATCCCTGAGATGGTCTGACATTTAATTACTATTAACCCATACCTGAGATGGTCTGACATTTAATTACTATTAACCCATCCCTGAGATGGTCTGACATTTAATTACTATTAACCCATCCCTGAGATGGTCTGACATTTAATTACTATTAACCCACCCCTGAGATGGTCTGACATTTAATTACTATTAACCCATCCCTGAGATGGTCTGACATTTAATTACTATTATCTGACATTTAATTACTATTAACCCATCCCTGAGATGGTCTAACATTTAATTACTATTAACCCATCCCTGAGATGGTCTAACATTTAATTACTGTTAACCCATCCCTGAGATGGTCTAACATTTAATTACTATTATCCCATCCCTGAGATGGTCTAACATTTAATTACTATTAACCCATCCCTGAGATGGTCTAACATTTAATTACTATTAACCCATCCCTGAGATGGTCTGACATTTAATTACTATTAACCCATCCCTGAGATGGTCTGACATATAATTACTATTAACCCATCCCTGAGATGGTCTGACATTTAATTACTATTAACCCATCCCTGAGATGGTCTAACATTTAATTACTATTAACCCATCCCTGAGATGGTCTAACATTTAATTACTGTTAACCCATCCCTGAGATGGTCTGACATTTAATTACTGTTAACCCATCCCTGAGATGGTCTAACATTTAATTACTGTTAACCCATCCCTGAGATGGTCTAACATTTAATTACTATTAACCCATCCCTGAGATGGTCTGACATTTAATTACTATTAACCCATCCCTGAGATGGTCTGACATTTAATTACTATTAACCCATCCCTGAGATGGTCTGACATTTAATTACTGTTAACCCATCCCTGAGATGGTGTCTGGCATGTATTTACTGTTAACCCATCCCTGAGATGGTCTGACATTTAATTACTATTAACCCATCCCTGAGATGGTCTGACATTTAATTACTATTAACCCATCCCTGAGATGGTCTGACATTTAATTACTATTAACCCATCCCTGAGATGGTCTGACATTTAATTACTATTAACCCATCCCTGAGATGGTCTGACATTTAATTACTGTTAACCCATCCCTGAGATGGTCTGACATTTTGTTTGGAACACAACATAATCAACATCCATTCCTTATATTTATACCTAGATAGCAGATTAAAAGAAAATGTAGTTCAACTGTGGACTATCTCTTTGTAAACATGTATTATATAGTTACCGGGGTATAAAATATTAGATCTCAATCGAAGACTCCTGTCTGGAAATGCTTCTACCGATTAATATTGATTTTATTTCAAATATTTTCTGATCTAAAAAGGTGTGGTTGTTTAGCTATCGAACAATAGTAGTTACTGTTAACAGAGACCAGAAAGTTTATTTCGTAATTTTGTCACAAATAAATGTTAATTATACCCATTATCGCTTATTACTATGGAATAAAACTATACAACCAATCAATCTGGGTCATTTTATGTTCGGTACGTAGCCATAAGAAAGCCCAATCCTCTCTATCACTATATGGTATCACCCATATGGTCTGTTCTAAAAATAGACAAATAAAGTGCCCCAATTAATCGTCTCATTTCATAATAATATAATCGAAATAAAATCAATATTAATTGATAGAAGCATTTCCGGACAGGGATCTTCGGTTCATATTTATTATTTTAAACCCACACAACTATTTCAAATTTGTTATTGATAATCCATCTTTAAACGTTATTCAGATAGTGAGTTGCCAGTTGCATTCATAAGATATGCAAGCAAGTTGGAGTTATCATGCGATGTCACAAGGCTCAATTTCAACCAACCAACATGCATGCTGCATTCAAGCTTCACAGCGTGAATACAAGCGTACATGTGTTATAACATGCTAGCGTGAATACATGCTAGCGTGAATACATGCGTACATGTGTTATAACATACCAGCGTGAATACATGCGTACATGTGTTATAACATGCTAGCGTGAATACATGCTAGCGTGAATACATGCGTACATGTGTTATAACATACCAGCGTGAATACATGCGTACATGTGTTATAACATACCAGTGTGAATACTTGCCTACATGTGTTATAACATGCCAGCGTGAATACATGCGTACATGTGTTATAACATACCAGTGTGAATACTTGCCTACATGTGTTATAACATGCCAGCGTGAATACATGCCTACATGTGTTATAACATGCCAGCGTGAATACATGCCTACATGTGTTATAACATGCCAGCGTGAATACATGCGTACATGTGTTATAACATACCAGCGTGAATACATGCCTACATGTGTTATAACATGCCAGCGTGAATACATGCCTACATGTGTTATAACATGCCAGCGTGAATACATGCCTACATGTGTTATAACATGCCAGCGTGAATACATGCCTACATGTGTTATAACATGCCAGCGTGAATACATGCCTACATGTGTTATAACATGCCAGCGTGAATACATGCCTACATGTGTTATAACATGCTAGCGTGAATACATGCGTACATGTGTTATAACATACCAGCGTGACTACATGTGTACATGTGTTATAACATACCAGTGTGAATACTTGCCTACATGTGTTATAACATGCCAGCGTGAATACATGCCTACATGTGTTATAACATGCCAGCGTGAATACATGCCTACATGTGTTATAACATGCCAGCGTGAATACATGCGTACATGTGTTATAACATGCCAGCGTGAATACATGCCTACATGTGTATAACATGCCAGCGTGAATACATGCCTACATGTGTTATAACATGCCATCGTGAATTGATGCCTACATGTGTTATAACATGCCAGCGTGAATACATGCCTACATGTGTTATAACATGCCAGCGTGAATACATGCCTACATGTGTTATAACATACCAGCGTGAATACATGCCTACATGTGTTATAACATGCCAGCGTGAATACATGCGTACATGTGTTATAACATGCCAGCGTGAATACATGCCTACATGTGTATAACATGCCAGCGTGAATACATGCCTACATGTGTTATAACATGCCAGGGTGAATTGATGCCTACATGTGTTATAACATGCCAGCGTGAATACATGCCTACATGTGTTATAACATGCCAGCGTGAATACATGCCTACATGTGTTATAACATACCAGCGTGAATACATGCGTACATGTGTTATAACATACCAGCGTGAATACATGCGTACATGTGTTATAACATACCAGCGTGAATACATGCCTACAAGTGTTATAACATGCCAGCGTGAATACATGCCTACATGTGTTATAACATGCCAGCGTGAATACATGCCTACATGTGTTATAACATACCAGCGTGAATACATGCCTACATGTGTTATAACATGCCAGCGTGAATACATGCCTACATGTGTTATAACATACCAGCGTGAATACATGCCTACAATAGCTAGTGAGTTGCCAGTTGCATTCATAAGATATGCAAGCAAGTTGGAGTTATCATGCGATGTCACAAGGCTCAATTTCAACCAACCAACATGCATGCTGCATTCAAGCTTCACAGCGTGAATACAAGCCTACATGTGTTATAACATGCCAGCGTGAATACATGCCTACATGTGTTATAACATACCAGCGTGAATACATGCCTACATGTGTTATAACATGCCAGCGTGAATACATGCCTACATGTGTTATAACATACCAGCGTGAATACATGCCTACATGTGTTATAACATGCCAGCGTGATACATGCCTACATGTGTTATAACATGCCAGCGTGAATGGATGCCTACATGTGTTATAACATGCCAGCGTTGTTAATTTCCATTAACCGACAAATGAAAATAAAAATTTCTCTTCAACTGGATAGTAATTCATATGATTTTATGTAAATTTATCTGTATAACAAGATGTTTTGCACCAGCACTATGATTAAACTATAAGCGATAACTCTTGTTTAAACAAAAATGTTTGATGACAGATTTACCATAAAGCACAACACGTTATAGAACTTGTCATCAAACCATTTGATTATAACTTATTAAACTTAACCCTTTCATGACGGGAGCTGCGCTGGTGCAGCTTTAAATATTCTGTGCCAGTGCATTATCTTATATATGGAGACTTGCATATAAAAGAGAATATATTGGCACAGGTTTGCAAAATTTCAGGAAGCTCCAGTCATGAAAGAGTTAATCAAAACAAGAGTTATTTCTTAATTATTTTATATATGACCACCCACCAACAATGTGGATTTAGACATCTTATTCTTACCTGAATGTTAATTTAATATTTCATTCAGGTTGGTGTAAACATACTTTATTATTCCAAATAAAATATACATATATAATTTGTAACAACAGTTTATTAGCTATTGGCGGAATAAGTGGATTTGGCGTAAAGCAAAGGATACTGAATTAAAGCGACATCCATATTTTTTCAGATTACATTTCGACAGGATGTCAGGTGACGGGATTAGATGCATTCTGGGAGTATGGAATCTCTGTTACCACGAGCGTTGGGAGTCCGCCGACGACTGTTGATACTACTGAACTAGTCTTTAGAACAGAAGAAGGAGGTAATTTATGTTGCAAATTCAATTTCAGTTACTCAGGCCAAAAGTTTTCTGATAAACCTGTTGTATGCTGTTTTTAGTTTAATTTTTTATTTCTATGTTACACGCCAACGAAGCATTACATCTCTGTATCGGCTATTTCTGGCTCCAATATTAGTTGCCCATGGCTATTACCCTAACGGATGTATGTGAATAAAAAGGTTTTACACGTGGCGTTTATTAAGCAAGTTATTTTTTTGTGTGTTTCTTTATATTTTTGTTTTAGTTTCTGTTTTCTCCATAGTTGTCCTCACAAAATAAGTCATTGTTCTCATTTCTATTCAAATTAACTTGCTGATTTTGATAGTGATAACATGACGTTTCCTAATTTCGTGCAATGACACATGTTTTATGAGTTACCAGGAATTATACAAATTACAATACTACCTTTTCATTGTCTGCTATGAGGTTTTAGAATTTATTCCACACCCATCTACGCGAGGCACATGTATTCAACAGAATATGAGCCATTGAATACATATTATTGTGTACCTCTAGTGGAATACAAGCCGGAACTATTCTTATTGACGTTGTCGCCAAGAAAGATGACGTACATTACGTCAGCGATCCGATTCGGGTGATGCCCAGAAAATTACTGGTTATTCATCAGAGAGTAAATCACAATAAAGGTAGTCATAGTTTCAATGAAGGTGGCAGTAATGGATTTAATTTATCTGACACAACAGATGTAGAATAAATACAGAACACAACTTGCATCATAATCTCAAATCTTTTATCGAACTCGTTGCGGACGGCGCATAGTTACATTATATATCCTTGCGCCATCCCCAACTCATTCGATAAAAGATTCTTAATTAAGATGCGTGTTGTGTTCTGTCTATATTTTACATCAATGACCATGCACCGTGGATGAATAATTGGCAAAACCAATAAATTTATTTGTTTTGTTTCTGAGAATCAAAAAAACAATTGTCGTTTTTTTTGTGTGCATCGGAACCAATGCTTTTTTCGAACATCATGTTCATAATAATAATAATGTGGATTCTCGGCAGATTTTTCACCCTGTACCGGGTGCACTGCAGTGAACATAGATGTGTCCTGCACTGGGTTCACGGCAGTGGACATAGACTTGTCCTGTACCGGGTTCACTGCAGTTCGCTATTTATTGATCATATACAACTAGCCAATGTGAGGCTTGATATGTGTTCAACTTTGGAATGATTGCCTATAATGGCTCCTATCTCACCAAGAAGATTACATTATTTTAAGCCTTAACTATGAATGACAGCAATGGAAGTTCTGTGGCAGCTACCGCTGGTCCTGCCTCCGGTTTCCAGGTTCATTCCTTCTCTGCACATGCCGACTTCTTGCCATAGCTACACCAATGTCGGTGGTCCATGTAGCTGGCAAGCCACGTTGCTCTCGACACATTGCCTGCCATCACAGTTCAATGTTTCACCTGCCACTGCCTCCATTCCAGGGGAATTTACCATACAGGCTTCGACCTGTCAGGCTACCATCTCTCCAGATTTTGGGGCGGGCCAGAATCCCTGACACCAGATATATATAGTCACCGCTACAACTAGGGGGGGGGGGGGCCTCTAGTTTACTTTTACTCTTCTTTATTATTCTATTCATGATAGCAAACAATTAACTACTTCCCAAGTATAGCTACAGTGTAATTGACACTCATTATTCTGGGGAATTGCGACCTAGTACCCTTTTATTTAAAAAGTGATGCTATCAGTCTGCTGTAGGTAATACAGCGATTCGATTCGACTAACCGTGCTCAATGCTTTATCGGACAAGGATAGTGGTACAAGAATTAGTCCACTAGTCACATCTTGAACCCTGGGTGTTATGCGACTAACAATTTTCAATGCTTTTAGTTCCAGAAGGAGTTCAGCAATTGAAAAATAGTATGCCAGGGAGTTTTATTCAGCGTAAAATTACCTGGATGGAGCCCGGACTGAGGAACCGAAATGCGAACATCACAGAATATCAAATCGATATCACCGGTCACAAGGTATGTGAGGTCAGATTAAATGTACCCGATAATGTAATAGCATTCATAGAAGTGAAGAAATGTGAACATCACAGAATATCAAATCGATTATAGTGGTTATAAGGTATGATATATCAGATTAAATGTACCCATAATCTAATAATATTGATAGAAGAACCGAAATGTGAACATCACCGAATATCAAATCGATTACAGTGGTTACAAGGTATGTGATATCAGATTAAATGTACCCATAATGTATTAACATTGATAGAAGAACCGAAATGTGAACATCACCGAATATCAAATCGATTACAGTGGTTACAAGGTATGTGCTATCAGATTAAATGTACCCATAATGTAATAACATTGATAGAAGAACCGAAATGTGAACATCACATAATATCAAATCAATTACACTGGTTAAAAGGTAGGTGATATCAGATTAAATGTACCCATAATGTAATAATATTGATAGAAGAACCGAAATGTGAACATCACATAATATCAAATCGATTACAGTGGTTACAAGGTATGTGAGATATCAGATTAAATGTACCCATAATGTATTAACATTGATAGAAGTAAAGAAATGCGAATTTCACTAAATAATAACTGAACTACACAGGTCATAAGGTATTAAACATCGGATTAAATGGACCTGTGACGAAATAACATCGATGGAGGAACCGAAATGTGAACGTCAGAGAATATAAACTCCATTACACTGGTCATAAGGTATGGAGCATCAGATTAAATGTACCCGTAACCTGTTTACACTGGTCATAAGGTAGGTGATATCAGATTAAATGTACCCGTAACCTGTTTACACTGGTCATAAGGTATGGAGCATCATATTAAATGCACCCGTAACCTGTTTACACTGGTCATAAGGTATGGAGCATCAGGTTAAATGTAACCGTAACCTGTTTACACTGGTCATAAGGTATGGAGCATCAGGTTAAATGTACCCCTAACATGTTTACACTGGTCATAAGGTATGGAGCATCAGGTTAATTGCACCCCTAACATGTTTACACTGGTCATAAGGTATGGAGCATCAGATTAAATGTAAATAATTAGATCGGACCCAAGATCTCATATGTTTTTGATTACTTTCAAATGAAGTTGTAACATATTTTGAATTATTGTCAGCAAAAGTCCAATTTTATAAATATTTTCACCCAAAATTAGTAGATAATAAAGAGCCTTTTGTGATCGTTTTCCACATTTTACTTATGGACGATTATGTGGATCTTTAAGATGCTAATGATTTTGATTCTTTATTTTCTATTGCCTGGTATGCAGAAATGTGCTCAGGAACTTCTGAACAATTTTGGTGTCAAACGGACCATGGTGCTTTAACGTAATAACAGTGACAAATCAATGTAACAGGTTTATTTATTTTACAATGGTCTCAACCAATGAAATTTTGTTATTGGAAAACATCAACATTAAATATAAGAAATAGAGGATCTACAATGAGTCCTCAGTTTATAGCGGAATTTACAAAACGAGTCCACTAAATTAGGTCTGGACCGAGCCTTTGCCGAGGTCCAGACCTAATTTACTGGACAAGTTTTGTAAATTCGGCTATTAACTTGGGACGAGTTGTAGATTCGATTTATTACATGATCCAAAACCTCGACAAAACATACTTAAATCAAAAATGGGACGCAAAACTAACATCAACTTCTATTAGGCATGCGATCAGGCCTCAGCCTAGGGGTCCAGAACAGGGAGACCTGAAGTCTCCCTCCAGGAAATTTAGGGAGACTTCAGGAAATTTAGGGAGACTTCAGGGTGGGGAGACTACCAAAAATTGACAATTTTCAAATAACGCTTTATTTTATAACATCTGTCATCTGACAATAAAAAATTTAAAAAGATAAAATAACAAATAAAAAAAAAAAATTTGACTTTATCTGAAATTAGCTTAATTAATTGTTATTATTATACATTTAAAAAAATTTTGAAATGTTTTGTGTAGCTACCATTTAAGCAAGACAATTATCAAGTTACAGTAATAGTTACTTTTTTAACTAAATGAAAGTAGTATTATTTCCAAGACTGCAGCTTGGAAGATACGTTTGTACAGTCTGATGAATCATGATGCATGTAACTTTTTAAGTTTAATTTGGTCACGGCTGTAATGTGGGTGTCCGCTAAAATAAACAATAAGGACTAACTAACAAAGGAGTTGCAAAAGCTTTTATTAATTAATGGCCTCCCTTAATTAATGCCAACATCACTGGTATAATCCGATTAAAGCAATAAACTTGACATTATTTTATTTACGGAAGTCGGTCTCTTCAAAAAGTCCGACGCGGTCTCTTCAAAAAGTCCGACGCGTTACCGAAACGAACTTCCGAAGCGCCTGGTACATACTCTGATAATGTCGTAATTGTTTTATATCTGAAAAGCGGGACGGCGGTCTTTTAAGTTAATTAAAACATTTATTTGTGACACTCACGATGGTCAGTAACAACACAGATGCGAACATCTCATCGTGTTTTCAGCGTGTCAAAACATTCGTGATTAACATTCATTACCGCAAAGGGAACAAAGGCGACGGAATTTAATAACAACACAATTTTAAAACAATAGGTCATATTTTATTTTTTTATTTTAAACACTTGGGTCTTTGGCTCTGCATCGTCTGTTTCTTTTTGGGATGGCCGCCACAATTCATCTATATACGGACATGTCCGGAAAAAAAACTAGAAAAAAAATTAAGAAAAAAAAACATTCCCCCTAAAATTGAAGGCGACTTCGATTTCGCCTTAGAGCGACGATAGGGCGAAGTCAGCGACAGTAAGGCGACAATCTCGCCCGAGTCGCCTTGTGAGCTGAGGCCTGCATGCGATGACGTTTCACACAACTCTGCGGTATTTGCCCGCGCAAAGAAATAGTCCCAGATAAATAAAGACTCTTTGGCGTATTTAATGGCATATATTTAATGACATAACTTTTCAAATCTTCATTTATTATAGTTTGTTGAAATTATATTGGAAGCCATAGTATTTTGAGACGTAGAGTACGGAATGTAAAGAAACCACAAACCGGAAGTCAAAGGTCACCTGGCACTATTTCCTGTTATTAAACGAACATTTAATATCACAATTTATAGAATGGGTTTATTGAATGGAATAAAGGTAGGATCATGTAATAAATAGGTTTATTTATTTCTCCATGTGATGTTTTTATAGACTTTTTAACAGTGCCTTGGGTCATTTTAAAATATTCTTTTTTTTATGATTTAATCAATCAATCATAAATATGTCATTCATTTTGATAAAATGATAAAATTATATTCAGTCTAGCATTTGTCATGTAAGTTGGTTGTATATCTGCATTGGTACAAACCCTAAGGTACTGTAAAAGACTTTAAATTTGTTGGTATAAATTTTTGTGGTTCAAACATTTACAATTTTTTAGTGTGTTCGTAAATGTGTGGGTCCGCCGGCACTAACTGTCACCTCCAAAGACCCAATAATAACAAACAAGTCCAACTAATAGAAGTGTAGCCACCTCGGCATGTGGTCTGAAATTGCATCAGCATCCACCAGGGCCCATGCTAGGGATTGAAAACAGGGAGAGATGAAGTCTCCCTCTGCAGATTTTAGGGAGACTTCAACCAAAACAGGGAGACTTATAAAAAAAAGATCAATTTTCAAAAATTGCTTTATTTATAATAAATTTTCAAAAATTGCTTTATTTATAACATTAATAAATAAGACAAAAACAACAAGATAAAACATGTTTAGCAAGAAACAGCACAAGTATAGCACAAGTATAGATCGACAATCTTAACTAAATTTATTACTTTTATTTTTGTAAACTGTTGACTGTTTTTAAACAGCAATCTGAAGAAAAATTAATTGTTGAAAATTTGAATAAATGCCATTGAAAGCAAGAAAATTAAAAAAGTTACAGTAGTTGTTCGAAATAGCTTATGTATTGACATACAAAATTGTATGATTCCGTCATTGTAGCATTAACACTTCCTAGACTGGAAGATATATTTGTAATGTATCATTCTGGTATATATATACACGATAATGAGTTAATGAGGAAAATATGCTTGTATTACTAAATTTACTCCCTAGACTGGAAGATATATTAATATCATTATAGTAACTACTGTATTTACTCTCTAGACTGTAGTATTCTAGTCTAACTTCCTATACTGGAAGATCTGTTTGTTGTTGTTCGTCTTTGGTAATTTTCGCAATGATGAGTTTCTGCATTGGCATTTGTTTGGCGAGCTGGCTTTTTGTCACTGCTGTAAGATGGGTGTCCGCTAAAATGAACGATAAGGACTAATCAAGGAGTTGTAAAGGCTATTTTTATTTCTTAAGCTTTAAATTAATGAATAGGCATGCCAACGTCGACTGTATAATCCGATTAAAGCCATCAATTGGATACAATAGAAATTAATGCGTTCTAAACAAAGACCTGTAGAACTTACATATACCATATACCCGTCAGGTAATAGCTGCATTGTGTACATGCAATTAATTTACGAAGTTAAAACGAAAACACACGTGTTACGCGCGGTATTTTAATAGAGTTTTAATTTCGTGGTAAAATCCGATAAATGTGACAAGTAGGATAGCTGTGTTACGATAGAAATTTATGCGTTCTTAACACATACCAATAGAGCTTATAATATACCGAATCAGGTTCTTTCAATACCTGCATTGTTACTAAGTGCATGCAATGAATTTACGAAGTTAAATCGAAAACGCACGTGTTACGCGCGGTATTTTAATAGATAGAGTTATCTTTCGTAGATATAATTTTAATTTCGAGTTGAACAAAATAAAAGAGTTATCCTTCTTCAATAATCGATACCAAACTGGTAACAATTTTGTCAGATTTGATTCGGCATTCGTTATGGATAATCGAAGTGTACTTACATAAACCGTGTCGAGTGTGATTTGTAGTTTTAGCAGGAACAGCATGCCCTCGAGCGTATGCCGTTTCCAGCTTTGCAGCGCGACACACAGAACAATGCCACTTATCATCGTCGTCTTTGACATACCATTCAAAGGCAGTCTGCGCGAGTTTTTTACAATGTTTTTTACTTGGCGATTCTGATTTACATTCGGTATAGAATTTCCATTTAGAAGCCGGAGAACTCTTTAACCAAGATGAAAGCGCCATCTCGAATGAGAAACTGTTATGAAATGTCTATCGTGACTCGAGCATATATATGCGTGTTGGCTTACAACAACAGTT